>LPNX010444499.1:360868-441062 GCA_001517045.1 Pseudotsuga menziesii
AGTCTCTCAAACGACTTTCCATAACCGGTTCTGTTGGCTTGTTGAACCCTGTCATCACAGGCCCCAACATTGCAGATTTAGTTATAGATGACTATGACATGATAGCTTTGACCGTAATATGTCCCAAACTTTTAACTCTGCGTACATATGCGAGTAAACTACAGAGATTGAATGGCGTGTTCTTTCACCAAAATTGCTCCGATGTGAGCAGCCTCAAAACTGATTCTACAAGTAGTTTGGTTGAACTGTATTTGGATATGGATATGTATTTCGGTCTGGATATGGATACGGATATGGATCCACCCAATTTCTCAGCTGCTAGGTTTCTTGATAGTGTCAGTAACTTCACATCATTGAAGAAACTCTTCATCCTCTTTAACTTTAATGAGAATACTGAAAGGGAAAATGAAGAAATGACTCTTTCTTTTTTGAAGCTGCTCGGGATGGCTCCCTAATCTTGAGGATCTGTACATGCGTGGCTTATTTGCTTCGGTAAAAATAATTTGTACACTAAGTAATTATTGTTATTTCGTTTACACTTTGAGCTGACTTATGATCTGCAATTCGGCTTACTATTGTTAAATGGCTTTGCTTGATATTACCCACAACCCTAGCCAGCCCTGTGCTGTGTTTATGTGGGAGGAGTCTTATAGTTCTTTCTTTTTGTGTGTTCTATGTTGACTTGGTGTTTGCTTTGAAATGCAATGCAGATGTTAGACCCGGACCTGATACCAGAGTGTTTAAGCTCCCCACTTGCTAATCTTCGGAAAGCACAAGTAGAGTTATATAGCTTTGATGTGTCGGAAACTGCTGTGGTGGGTTGCTTGCTTCAGAGCAGTCCAGCCCTTCAAATCCTAGAATTTGGATTATTTCTAGAGGAAACTATTGAGTGGCCAGAGTACAGGGAATTTGTGGAAATAGTGTCTTCTTTGAAAAGAGCTTCAACACAGGCAACGATACGCCACACTGTGGTGGTGGGTTATATATGAACTAAAATAGAAGCGCCATATAAGACTTCGTTATTTTATTTTATGTTTAGAAAAGAGATGGCAAACGGGTCAGTGTCTAAATTCTTAGCAAGAGTAGATGGGAATTGATTTTGGTAATAGATTGTGAATAAGTATATTGTTAAGGTAATACTTGTATTAGACCATGGATTCCAAACTCTATAAATACTAATTTAAAATAAAAATTGTTATTATTACCAAGCTTTTATTTCATTCGAACTTTTTGTTTGTTGGATGGTGTTTTAATTCATTCACCTTGGTTAATGTGATTATTATTGTTTATAATAATAATGAATGGGTATATTTATCTTTTTTTTTCATTAGAACTTTTTGTTTCTTGAACTGAGTTTTATTTCATCCACTTTGTGATTGTTATTGTTCATAACAGATTGTGAATGGGGTATATTGTTAAGGTATTAATTGTATTAGACTATTGATTTGAAATACATTAAATACTTATGCGTGCATCCATGGAGCTGAGTTACACATTTTGGAGAATTAATTTTGGTAACAACTCTCCATGCTCTAGCTAGAGGAGAGAGGAATTGATGACTCCCAGTAATTTAGCTATTACCAGATCTCAATAATGTTTAAGAATAGTAGAAATTCAAGTGTTGAGACATTTAAATTAGACCCATGATGTGGCTTTTATTTGTTGGACTGACTTTTATTTCATCCACTTTCATTAGTGTGATTATTATTGTTTATGATAGATTGTGAATAGGGTATTGTTAAGGAAATACTTGTATTGTATTAAACTAACCATTGGTTAGAAGCTTTATAAATATTTTTTATATTATTATTATTATTATTATTTGTGGATAATAGTGTGATTATTAAAAATATACTAATGTGTTTTAGAATTAATGTCATATTTAAAGTATAGGATTATTATTGTTTATAATAGATTTTGAATAAGGTATTGTTAAGGCAATACTTGTATAAAACTATTATTAAACTATTGGTTAGAAGCTTTATAAATACTATTTTTTTAAAGTTATTATTATTATTTGTGGATAATAGTGTGATTATTAAAAATACATTCATGTGTTTTTGAGTTATTGGATTATTGGATTCTTCTTGTTCATTATTGTTAATGCATTATTATGTTATTAATATATTATTATGTTAGTTTGAGATTGTTGATATTCATTATTTCTAATTGTATTTATGAGTTATTGGATTATTATTATTGTGTTATTATATTAGTTTATCCATTATTGTTATTGTATTGTTAAAGCATAAGAATGTTATGGTTTTGATGTTTTTTTTAATTGAAAATTAAAGTTACTTTGAAAGTGTCACTCTTCATTATTGTTAATGTATTATTATGTTGTTTTGAGATTGTTGATATTCATTATTTCTAATTGTATTGATGAGTTATTGGATTATTGTTATTCATTATTGCTAATGTATTATTATGCTAGTTTGAGATTGTTGATATTTATTATTTCTAGTTGTATTTATGAGTTATTGGATCTCTAAATTTTCTGCATCTCCTAATTAAGCATATAGCTAATATACAGTTGTCCATGATATTATCATCTCAATTTGGGAATTGAAATCCTCTCTCTATTGTGCAAAGGTCATAAAAGAGAACCCAAACCCTGATAGAACATATTGGGCATATTCCTAGACAAGTCTCCAGTGAGTGTAAAGGTTTGATAGACATGTCTCCAGTGAGTGTAAATGTTTTCCCCTTACCATAAATGTATTGCAACTGTAAATGGTTTCCCCTTATAGACACCACATGTCGTCCAATATGAGAAGAATTTTTTTTTTTTTTGGAGAGATGCATACGATTGCATCTTATTTTGATAGAAAAAGTTTCCTCCAGATTTAGATTTAATTTCAGTCCTTAGCAATGGAAGCTTGCAACTCTTTAATATGAAATTTCTGAGAAACTGTAAACCACAAAACGAAATCAAATATACCACTAACCTCTTTCTTGTAGGTATTGTAGATGACTTTGAGCATGGACGTCTTATGGACATCAGCCATGCCACAAACGACAATCACGCGAGCTTGGAAATGAGGTTCGATGAGCCATGTGTTGAACCTGTTGAGGTGTGGAACTTGTCAAAGTCGATATTGAAAAACAATGCCCTTTTTGGGTGGATCAAACCTCCATTCTTAAGGAACAATGATCCCCATTGTTTGATCATACACTGTGGGGAAAATTGTTAGTTAGTTTAGTAGGAGAGTACCATTTTACTTGTGATGGGATTTTTCCATCCTTAGCCACCTGAAATAAGGGAATTGCATTCATCCTTGTATGGTGTATCTATCATCCCACAATGGTGTCGCAAGAAATAGGTTGTTGAACATCTAGATGGATGTCTTCAGGTTTTGTTTTATGCAATTCGTTATCTTCCAACAGTGGTGTGTGGTATGGTTGAAGTAGATCAACATTAAATACTGGAAGCAAAACCAAGTGTTATAGCTGATTTTACCCCACTTGGTATATCATGTTTTTATGGCTTATCCCTCTCCCTATGCAAACTCTGTGGAACCCCCTTTGGTCAATATTACTTTGATGCTCCAAAAATACCCTTAAAGGGTCCTATTTATTGGTATACCGAGGTCACCATCATAGAGATCGCGTGTACATGCAACTTGCTCCACTATGACCCACATACATCGTGAAATGTTCCCAAAAACAATATTTGGAGTTTTCCTCACCAGGTAATGAATAAGGTGACTATTGGCCTTCCATATTCCTCCAAATGCTCTAACTCGAACCTTCACTTACCATTGAATGTCTATATATTAAACTATGAGGATAAATTAGAGGATGAGAATTTATGAGAGCAAAAAAATTATAGTGGGTTTATGCCCCATTCTTGCATACTTGATTCTACATCCCTTTGTCCTTTGAGAATCCATTGATGCTCTTCCCAAGCTTACCATTGTCTTGTGAGACTTCCATTGATATGGAGGATTGAAGTTGTGGAGGCCCAGGTGGAGAACTCAGTTTCTCGATTTCAACAAGGTGTCGACATATTTTCTCATCCCTGAGTGTTAGCCTTGTTTATACCTTTAGCATATTGGAAATGGAACAATTTCTACTGACATAATGTTTGTTGTGGTCCACCCCAAGCCATAGGAAGTTTTCTCCATAACAAAATTAGCGACTCCATCGAGGACTTTCCTTTTGTTGGGGTTTGGGTACATGATGTGCTTGATTTTCTCTTTGCTTCTCTGTGTTTTAATGTCGTATTCAAGAGTATGTTAGACTATTGGTATTCATTTGAAGTAATCTAAGTCTTATAATACCATTTAACCACCTTTCTCTTGTCGTACATGCTTCATAGAGGTAACAGTCGCATATACACGCATGTTGTAGTACTTACAGTTGCGTATACACATGGGTTTTTTGTGAACAATCGCCTATGCCCCTCTTTGTGAGTGAAATATTGATGTTTGATATATGTTGGGTAGGTTGTGAGTGTTGTTCAGTCTTCTTGGGTACATGTTGTGCTTGTTTATTGATTCTGTTTGGTCCAAAAAATTCTTTTTTTTACTTTTATTTAAAAGTTGTTCTTGTCATTTATCTCCTTTTTGTTTTATTATTAGTGCATTAGACCTCTTAGTCTCAGTTTCTTGCTTGGATTGTGTCTGATACTTGTTGCAAGGTCTGGGATTTTATAGAGTCTACTTGTTGCATTTCCATATCATTTATAATTAAAATAAAAAACTATTTTTATTTTTGGCATGTTTTTGCATTATATATTTGCATGGAAATGTTACTTGCATTAGTATTTCTTAGATGAAATAGTATTTAAGATTTCATATAGGAATGACTGCATTGGCATTTGTGGAGAAATTTATGCATCTCACGTAGTGCCATACCCCTTTTTCATATTTAAAGACAAATTGCACTTGGCATCGTTTTTAAGGTGTGCATATTTATTTCACTGCTGAGTCATAATATCATTAGTTGCACGTTCATTACTTTTTAGTAATTACAACCCTTAAAATTAATGCTTAACTTAAAATGGATTACATTTTTTTATTTGGTAGAGGTGCACCGACAAGCTTAGGTTGTACGGGCTTGGAATAGGGTGTGATGAGTAAAATTTTCCAAGACTACAAAACACAAAAATTAGGTGTATGTCCAAGTGAGAAGAGAATTCCTTGGTTTAATTGGTGTTCTCAGGAGGCTCCTCTTACAAAAGATTCTAGCACGAGGAAACATACATGTTTGTGGTGGGGATAGCCCCTTCCCACTCTTTGTGCAGCACCAAAGATATTCCTAGGATATTATTTGTATTAGGGGGTTTTTGAGGTACCTTTGGTGATTTTGAGCTTCAGGATTTGTTACCCTGCCCATACAATATATCTTTCCTGCAACTATCCCCTTGAGAATTGGTTATATTTGGGTGAACTTAGTTACCTTACCTAGGTATCACAGGGGGTACTTGGAGAGGTTATTATGTGAGTGTCTTGTCTAGGTAAAGTTCAGACAACACAGTCTCTATACGCGTTGAATATAAGGGCGACTATAATTGGTTACACACCTCCTCTTGTAGTGTAAGGGAGTCTCGGGTTTTTCTTAGGAGAAACATACCTGCTACATTCGGGAGCTCACTTATCCTCCCTCTTGGTTTGTTTGCATCTGACCTATCTTTACTTAGGGGTGTGCTCTTTGTGTGCTAGATTTCTCTAGGGACCATAATTTAGCTGAGTCTTGTTATTTTTCTAGGGTCCCCGTAGATCGAGTTCCAGCACTCCACCAATATCGATGTTTAGCAAGGATTTTTCCTTGTGGATCTCCTCCTCCTCTTCCTCCAAATAGGACTCTGAATTCTAGGCGAACTTATACACATTGTGATTCACATATGTTCTCATAATGAGTACTACATCTGAGAACACGAATATCCCTCCTTCTCCATCCTATGGGATTGGGAATGTGACCATTGCAAGACTTGGGACTTCGGTTGACACCGACCATCATGGAGCTAGTACTTCCTACAATTCACAACCCCAGTTTTCATAATTTTCAACTTCTTATTGTAGGTATTCCTTGAGAAGCCCGAGTAGTGATACTGCTCATGTTCCCTCTAGCACAGGTCCCTTTAGGTTTGGAAAGTTGGACCTTACTGATATTTTTACATCACATGTCATTGATTCAGGTATAAACCTTGGTGTTGTGTGTGGGGAAACTTCCATCCCTTTCCATGATGATATATTTGGTAAAGGTCATATTGCACCTTCCACTCCATTTTTAGGAGGATTTTCATACCGATCATGAGGGAATAACACTGTTGTTCACTTTCATGGAAGTGAACCTGGATATGTGAATGTTGGAGGCATAGATTATATTCCATATTATGCTCCATTGTACACTGCACCTGATCCATCAAACTCCTTTCTTATGACACATCCTCCTCATTACCCGCACGGTACTTCGGGACGGGGTATTTCCTCTAACTATGTTGTTCCCTTCTCGACCAGTGTTATTGTGTCGAGAGTTTATGTCTCTCCTAATGTGTTTGGGGTCAATATGTTCATCAATCCCATAATTATGGTTATGTAGCACCTCCTTATCAAGGTATACCTAATTATAATATTCCTGTGCATCCTTTTATGGGTCACACAAAAGGGGGTTATTATTCAACTAGAAAAGGCCATGGTATTTATTATAATCATCCTTATATGAACAAACCATTTTAGGGAGTGTGGAATGAGATGGCACAATCTATGACCCCTTTCTTTGCTACATTGAATTTGTCTGACCTTTCAAAGTTGACTAATGATCCGGTATCTCATGATTTGATGTGGTCGGTTGTCCCCACCATGCATCCTTCAGACATTCTAAAGTTTCAACGTAAGTGTGGTGAGAACCTTGGAGAGAAATTTACAACTTTCCACTTATGGTGCTCTTCGAACTCATTGAACCATGACTTTGTTCTCCTACAATTATTTCAATGCAACCTCACGGGATCTGCTGCAAAATGGTATATAGAGTTTTCTAATGTCACATATTGGACATTAATGACCTAGCCCTGATATTTTTTAACCACCTTAAGTTCCTAGTACGTTATGATGTTGGTATTGAGCTCTTGTTAACATTTCTGGAAGACAAAGCCACACACATCTTTGATCATATTCAAGAGTGGTGAAGACAAAAGAGGTTGATTATGGCTAACATTCGAACCAAGTTCTTATTAGAATGGTTCCTAGAATCATTCTATAATGTAAGCGTTGAAATTCGTTTATAAATTACAACAACAAAGATGATTTTCATTTCAACTAGAAGACGAAATGGGAAAGCTCTGAAGAAATATTACAAAAATAATCATGGTTCTTCGTTCCATTCCTAGCCTTATTCCAACGTCAAAATGCCATTTATGTTAAGTGACACATTTTTCATTCGAACATCGGCGGTAGTATCGAGGAGACCCGACGGGTAAGATAGCAATGCACAATGTGTTCAAACCCTGGCCCTTAATATTGCAGATGAATTTCCAAAAACCCCTAAGAGCCTCGCATAGTGTGCTACTTAAAAGCATGGGAAAGCATACAAAGAATGAATCAGTGAATGAAAAAGAATAGGTACTATGCAATAACGCCATTTCTAGTGGAAATATTAAACCAACCCTAGCGTTGAACATATTTTATGAGTGACACATTAGAGGAAGCCTCGAATTTTAGCAGCAAGAGACCCAAATACCATCTAACAAATATAGTATAAATTCATGTGCAAAACCTAAATTACAAAAGGAAAAGGAAATACTCGAGAAGATTCAAATATAGAAGTCCCATATATTGATTACCTCGTTGAAAACCCTGCAACGCTAATTGAATTCCTTTCCTTCAAAGATCAAGCACCTTGTCACTACAGAGAATAGGCTAGTGTGGGTGAAGAAGGACCTCACACGTAGGTGAGAGCTGGAGGGTTCTTGAAGGGGGGGGAGGATCCGTGCCATGGGCCGACTGCATGGATTCATGTTGGTGGACGTGCGGGGTACATGTAGCCCAGACTCGCATCTAGGCTCCCTATGGGCAGAGGGGCGATGGTCCACCGAGGAGAAAGGAGAATGGAAGAGAAGGAGGTAGGGTGGTGGAAGAAGAAGGTGTCGGTGCATGGAAGGAGTAAGGTGGAGGAAATCTAGGTGGATAGCCCACAAGGAATACACTTTAGGTGGGTGTAGTAAGAAGATCAGGGTAGAAGTGAGGTTTTAAAATGTTGTTTTAAATTCCAATTTTTTTTTTCATATACATACGAAATATAAAATTCTCAATGCTAATTGACATTTCATAAAATTTTGTATATAATGAATTAATTTAATTAATTATAAATTAATTACTTAATGATCTAATTTAAAATAGATGTTATCATAAGTTTATAAATTAGTTATTTAACATTATATGTTATGTTTTAATTAATTAGAGATCATCATTATGCTTAGATTATATGTTAATTAAATATTATATTAATTCTCACTTAATATTAGATGTTAATAATAATATTAGTTGTTAATAATAATATTATATGTTAATATTAAATTTATATTAATTCTCACTTAATATTAGATGTTAATAATAATATTAGTTGTTAATAATAATATTATATGTTAATATTAAATTTATATTAATTCTCACTTAATAGTATATGTTAACGTTAAATTATAACATTTCAAGTTTTGGTGTTTCTATACTTATAGAAGGCAATGTTGAGGATTCAACATATAGTCGAAGAGACGAAATAAATATGAAATCCATGAAACAAGACACCGTTGATATGGGTACAACAAACTGAACGGCATGACCTTAATTTACTACATGATGAAATCATATAATGCAAACAACAATGCATGTTTTAAGCTAGTATTGATGAATTATTATTTCATGACAAAAATTATCCCCTACACATGCTCTGTATAGTGTTTGTATAGGTATATCTTCATTTCACATGTATACGATTGAAAGTCTAAGGATATGATTTTATTTCAAAGGACCAGGGTCTATCATGGTTTAGACATGTAGAGGACAAGGTTGAGGTCAAGCTTGAATACCCTCACCACTTCCACAAGCACCGCCACCAAGACCGTCAAGGAAAACCTCCACTCCTAATATGGAAGTCATACTGAGGTCCTTGGAAACCATTATGACCACATTGAATAGGAAATAAAAGAGGGTTATAGAGGTCAAACCATCACAGGTGAGCTGAGAAAACGCTTAGAAGGCACAGGGAGCTAGGAAGGAATCACTTCACGATATTTCGAGAGAGCTGCAAAAGATCAAAATTCCCAAGTTTTCTGGAGGACGATCAGGTAAGCATGGCGAAGAATGGATGGAAGGCACAAATAGGTGCTTTGCATTAAACATGTATACCTCTAGTTTTGAGGCTAGAATTGTCATCTTTCAACTAAAGGCTGATTCCCTGAACTAGTGGTCATATATGTTGAAGCAGTTGCACCTTACTCTTTTGACTGTCTCTTGGGAATTATTTGAGAGAGGTTCAAAATGAAGTACTTTCCAACTTATTACAAGGAACAATAGGTAGGTGCATTTCATGATTTGGTACAAGGAAACATTATTGTGGAAGAATATGAAGCTAGCTCCATTGAACTAGTGAAATGCATCCCTTACTTGGACTCACATGAGCGTGAGATGGAGAAGTTTGTGTATGGACACTGTTATAGCTAGTTTTTGTTTTCTATTTTTAGACCTTATGATTATTTTCAAAACATGGTTTCTCTTATTTCTTTAAGATTCGGAGTTTGGTTTTTGAAGTATTTTGATAGCATGCTTATTTTTATTTTTTTATTTTATAGGTTTTTTTTTTTTAAATTTACTTTATTTTGTAGATTTCATAGTTTTTTATGGGCTTATAGGATGTATGTATTTCTGAAAGGTTCTGAAGAAATCTCATAAAGTCTTATTAAAATCTATTTACCAAAATTTAACACATTGTTTTGAGTTTTGGCTAAAAAATCATTAAACATATATTCTTGTAGCGCATGCATAGAAAATGTGAACAAGGGCGCTACAAGAAAATCGTCCCTTTTCAAAAAGCTATGATTTTGCTAGTGATTTCCAAAATTTGCGCATGACAGGAGTTTTTCACACCTATCAAGGATATTTATATGTGTTTGGGCCATAATAATCATTGTGACAAGTGTTTTGAGATGATATAAAAATCATTTGTTTGAATTGCAGATGTCCAGAGGTTAGAGGATACAGATCATTTAAACAACAATGATCATGCACAATGAGGGTAATTCATTATCAATTATGCATTTACTCAATGCATGAAAAATCATAGAAACCGTATTGAGACCTAGCAGTTCGTGATTGAAGAATGAAGACAGTTAACCATTTAGGGTTTGCAGGGAAAGTGATTGGCACGATCATGGTAGTTGAAGACAGACTTATGAAAGTTATTGGACACCTGGGAAGACAAGAAAGCATATTTTTAGCAACCGAATTCATTATTAAGACAGGTATGAAATAAAGAGAACAATATCAACTTAATAATTAGCCTTAATGCAAGGTCTTTGTTTAAAAAAGAAATACCATTTGCTTCAAAATATTTCCATTTAATATAATCTTGGCTTAAAATCTTGCCATCGCTGTTATGTTATTTAAATAGGTTAATTACATATTACAAGAACAACCTATAGTTCAATACAATTAACAATTACCATAAAAATGAAAGGAGAGAGCTTTTGGCTCTTTGCTACAATAATCAGAATTTCACCATATGATAGTTACTAAATTATTAAATACTAATACTAGTCCTTCATGGATTTATTTCAAAAATAAATAATAGTTATAAATAGTGTGGGTTATCTTCATAAAATATGAACACATTCACCAATCAATTAATTAATAAAATAATGTACGTGCATATATGTATATAGTTTCCTTAAGAGCTCCGCTTTCTTCCAAACAATGAAATATTGAAACAAGATACCCGTAAGATAGTGTTAAGACACTCACACCCTCTTTTCCTAATCGTGGAATATATACACATTCATCCAATAAACATTCAAGGAATTAAAACAAAATACACTTAGTAATCACTCCCCAAGCCTCTATTGTGTCATATCTAGTTGCGTCTACTTAGGCTTGATATATATATATATATATATATATATATATATGTAAACCCTGATGAAAAACTATCTAATATGACCCGTTTCTTTTAGAATCTTCTAGCATGAAAATTTCTCACAATTTTCATTCCTCCACGGCACACACAAATGATATTTAAAGTGAGAGAGGAATTGGCATATGGATATTGTGGAGAAGGGTAAGAAGCTATTGAGGAATTGGCATGTGTTAGAACCCAAATTTGATCAATTTTATTCCTAATATCTTTTTATATGATCTTTGTGATAGTCTTATACCCTTCATTTTGTATGACTTTGGTTCAAAGATTGACTTAAATTGATATCTAAAGACCCAAAATTTGTCTTTAATAGTTCTCTTGTTTTTAGTTAAGTTTTGAGAGTTTTTAATGCATAATCCCATTTATTATATTGTATTCCTACACTAATGTTGATGTTTTATAGTTAAGTTTTGAGAGTTTTTAATGCATAATCCCATTTATTATATTGTATTCCTACAATAATGTTGATGTTCTAGCACCAGGATGAACGTTTCAATGAATGATCCCTATGTGAGAATCTTCATGAACAACCAACAATGCAAATCAAATTCGGAACTCTGCACGTTTAGTACCTATTCCAGTACCTGATCCGGCACTCAATCCGGTACCCATATTTTTAGCAGTGAACATTTCTAAACTGCCATATTGCACCTTGATATTTTTGTATGTGGGATCATATCTCTCTAAACGGTCTAATGGGTATGAATACAAACTATCCATATACAAAAACCAGAAATACTTTCACCAAATTCGCTACCACGAAAGAGATATTGAAGGGGCATTTTTCCATTTTTTGTGAAATTGTGTTTTATGAGTTGGTTGTTTCTGAGTTGTTTGTATGAACTCTGAAATTGGGGAAGCTTGTTTCAGTTTGTTTAGACTTGATGTAAGTGTATAAATGGTAGGAGGGTGTAGGAATGTATATGTAATGGGAAATAGATGATAGAAGAGTGTTGTAGACTCATTTCATAATTTTTGATTGATTTCTAGTAACTTGGTTTCAGTTATCCTTATCATTCTTAAAGTTTTCATTTGATTACAACGATTAAGGAGGGATGAATTCATAGTTGGTAGCTTGAGTTGTTTTAATCCAGTTTTCATTTCATAACAGAGTGGGTTATATATTGGTTCAGGTTATTTTGATGAAGCTTTGAGATTATAAGGATTGGCTGCCAGTTTAGTATCTTTCACATTTGAATAGTCATTTGACAGTCACTACTGGTTTTAAGAACATATTTGGTTTCATAGTAGAATATCAAATTAAAGTTATTCAATAGAAGTAATGATCCAGAACATCAAGATTTGAGTTAAATGTTGAAAATATCATTATCCTAAGAAGTCTATGGAATTTGTTCCAGTCATGATTGCACTTATGAATTTATAATTCTTGGTATTTTCTGACAATAGTTCAAAGTAGGATATGATTAAGGAAGGAACTTTATGGATCATTTTTTTGTAAAGAAATTAATCCAATTAGTAAATCAAATACAAGGTCATATTGATGGAAGCCAAAGCTTGTTTTAGTTAAATTAATTCAAGTGGGATATTTTAAGAATTTCATAATAGAGCAGTAGAAGCATTTTTATTTTCAGAGGGAAACAAGTTGGGTGGTGTGAATATTTAAGAATTGTGATAGAAACACATAACTACTCCATTCATGTACATATTGTACTAGTCCCTCTAAGTCTACATTCCTAGGTTGACAATTAATTGTTGATATATATATGATATACATTTAGCTCGACATGTTTGGCGTCGTTGCTGGGGAGGTGCTAAAAAGGATTGGAGAACAGATCTTGTGTTATTTTTGTCGGAGGCTGGGGGGAGGAGGAATGGTAAGATGTAAGGTAAGAACCTATGCATATACTATAGTGGGTTCCTCCAAAGCTTTTCCATGTATTTAGATTTCCGTAGTCACTTTTGAAGTAAGGAGTGTTTTCATTTCAGTAGTGAGCAAGTGTGACTTTTATTATTATGAGATTCCTTTTCAAGCAAGTTTGATCTTGACTTTAGTAAAGTGAAGTTTTCTCAAGCAAGTTTCCAATCTAGTAGTGTGTGGTTACTATTACAAGTTGCGGTGAGGTTCCGTTTTTTTTAAGGTTTATTTCCGTTTTCCTTTACTTTCAGAAATAAGTATGAGTTGGTGTGTAAGATCAATTTCAAAGTTGAGGATTTATTTTTAATGGTTAAGTGTATCTTTAGGTTTGGAGTTAAAGAGTTTTCTTAATCTGCTTTAAAGGTTGTGTCGCTTGTAAATTTTTTTATTTCCAAGAATAGAATAAAATTACCCATAATAGAATAAAGGTTTTCTTAATTCCGCGATGAACCACTCCTTATCCTGAATATCACTCATTCCAAATCTAAAATTTTCCACCAGCATCTTAAATCGCTAATCAAAGTCCCAAACATTCTTGTTCGGATATTGCTAGATCTCCTTTATCTCTGTCATATATTGTGCCTCAGACATAGGATTTTTGAATTCATTGATCAATCCAATTTTTATCTCTATCAGAGCCTTCGCTGGGGTCCCCATGGGAAACTCAACAAACTTCATGTACCAATCGAGTGGATGACCTCTAAAATTTATCGCCATCTGACCTTTCTTAAAATCATCATCCTGTGTTTGTTTTACAGTCCAATCTGCTTCGCATAGAAACTCACATTGTTTAGCATCCTCAATCATGTTACCATGAAACAAGGGTAACTTCACATTATCACCCACCATCATGGGATTTCTTCCTACAGTTATTGATCCTCTACTATTGGTGTGTTGATGACACATTGTAAAATTCATTGTTGAGATAGTATTTCTTTCTAAATGTAGCACAGTGCATGGAGGTGTGGGTACATTGTTAGTTTGGGTTGGTTGGGTTTGGGCATATCCTGGTCGCTTCCTTTGTCACTATCAGGTCTCTTAGTCCCTTGTGATCTTCTCTCATAGCTTCTTTTTTGGTCCTAGCAAGACTCTCCTCAATCCTCTTCCTCTTCTCTGGCTGAAACCTTACCCTACTTTGTAGAAGACCACACTCTTCCTCAACTTCCCTCACAGTCTCATCGTAACTCCCATCAATATACCCCGTATCATTCCATCCAAACCTAGTCTCCGCGGCACCTGTAGCCTCCACACACCAAGGATCTACTTGTCGGAGTTCATCTTCAATATTCCCTTTTAATAGATAAGCATCTTAATTGACAATTACAAAGACAACAAAAACGTACCTCTTGGACCCTTAAATGATTCCCTTTCCGTGTCGCTATAATATTGTCAACCACAAATTCAGTGATGTATCCTTCTAAGATGTTATCAAGCCACACTTCAATAGACCTCGCATCTCTGTTATCTACCTCCTGCAACTACTGGATCAAATCTAAACTCCAACATGTTTATTCTCCTCCTTGGAAATTTATATTGCGATGGGTCAAATGTGCCAACCACTCGTACAAGAATATTGGGAACTCAGAGAAAAAATACTCATGAATATTAGAATAGAGATAGATTCCCAACCACTCTTCTATCATCAATACAGAATTATGATTCTCTTCTGCTGTGAACTCTCGATCCTTTTGGTTGAACTACTCTTGAATCTCTGGTCTTTTCGGATGCCACAACAAATCCTCCTTTTCCTCCTTCTCCTCACACTAAGGTCCTAAAAAAGGAACCATTTGTTGACACAGATCTGTCGATAAGGGCTTACTTTCTGTCGACACCCTCAACTCAACGATCTCCCTGAGCACCAACCCAGCAAGTTTTTACCCTCTCTAGCAACACATGCAAAGAACATGAGGTCTCACCCAAGGCGTTCAAGGGAGGACAATTGGAACCACATTTCCATCATAGTAAGGAGGAAATTACGTGTCTGCTATCCAACTATCACATAATTACTTCACATATTCAAGCATTGGTTTATTGTCATAGATTCATAACATCAATCATTAGATGGTATTGACATATTAAGATCGCATCAAAAGTATTACTCATGAATATATCAACCAACATAACATGATTTAAAACATAAAATCTGTTAGAATAATCAACCCATAGTTAGCTACCTTAGACATTAATTAATCCAGTTTTTGTCTTATTTGCCTCGTTTCCATATTCCACCTTATGCAAGTTGTCCTCCATGCATCCAAAGTGGTCAAACTTGCTAAAATTGAGTTATGGAGCACTTGGGAAACCACTTGGAATCAAATCTGCTTTATTCCTGGCCTTCCTAGCACATGTCTGCTTTTTCTGCTTTATTGCCTGCTTTTTTTTAGTTTTAAGGCAATTGGGAAAGTTTGACTACGTGAAGTTAACTTGTTTTTTTTCCTCATCATCCTCCACACTTTTCTCCTAAGAAAAGCATGTATGAGTTGTCCTTCCATCATCTATTAGCTTTCCTAATTGATTTTTCCAATTCGTGAGCTCCTAGACAAATTTGGAAATTGCTTTATGCACCTATGGGGGATTTGGTTAGATTTGCTTGTTGAGATTTTTGGTAAGACAGATGAGATGAGGGGACATAAAATTGAAAATGAATTGATCTCCCTGAGTCCCAATAGCTTTGAATCCCTGTAACTCTATTTTTCCAAGTTCAAATCCCTTGTTTTGCAGCTAAAACGGTGTGGGATCGAACAGAAGGAGGAGCAACTGGTTTTGGCCATACTCTTGAAGCTTGGCCTTGACTATTTAGTGTTTTTCTCGACCTTCCATGCCACAAAGTTGATAGCTCAAGCCTGGAAAATGCCTATCCTTGCAGATTTCATGGAATCTCTCACATAAGAACAAGATAAATTGGTGATGATGGGCACCATAAAACCTTCCAAAGACTAAGATCTAGTTGTTGGAGATTTGAGGGTGGATTCAAAAGGCAAGAAGAAAGCTAAGAATCCACCTGAGAAAAAGAGAGACAAGAAAAAGTCTCTAGAGAAGCCTCAAGGCTCCAAGAAGAACCCCCAGAAGAAGAAGAACAAAAGAGAAATGAGCAAGTGTGCATACTGTAGTAAGGGAAATCATCCTGAAAGCTCTTGCATGAAGAAGCAAATTGACATGCTGACCTAACTCCTAGAGAAGAATGGCATCTCCCTTCCTAACAGCTCAAAGAAGAGGGAAGGAGGATCAAATTCAAAAGGCAGAGAGAGAGTTCATGCATTGGTTGCTGGCACATCAAGCTCACCTAGTTTCATCATTGATTCTGGAGCTTCAATACATATGGTTTTGACCAAGGAGGCATTCAACTCACTTGACATGTCGAAAGGTCCACCAATTGTACTGGGAGATGACTCTCTCACTGAAATTTTGGGCAAAGGGAGGATTGATCTTGACCATGGTAAGTTCGGCAATGTATTGTATGTTCCAGGTCTTGCCTCTAACCTCTTATCAGTGTATCAGATGACCCACACAAGGTCTCCAAAGAAGGTCATATTCTCTCCTGATGAAGTTGAGATCACAGATATCTCAAGTGGTAAAGTCATTACAAAAGGAGTTGCAAATCACACTTCGAAGGTATACATGTTCTCACACTTCCTACCCTACTCAAACCCCTATGCTCTTCTGATTCATGCTAATGAGGCAAGCAAGATTTGGGATGAAATATTTGGCCACCTTAATTACAAGTATATTTTTTATCTTAGCGAAAAAGAAATGGTCATAGGGTTACCAAAGATTAAGTTTTCCAAAGGAGTTTGTCAAGGTTGCATCTTAGGAAAACACCCAGAGCATAAATTTGAGAAAGCTAGTCATGAGAGAACCTCTGCACCTCTTGAGTTGATCCACAGTGATGTTGATGGCTGATTTCCTCATATGTCAATGATTTAGGCCAAATATACATTGACATTCATAGATGACTTTTCCAGGTACTGCTGGGTTTACTTCCTGAAACACAAGTCTGAAGTTTTTGGCCACTTCAAAGTCTTTAAGGCTTTGGTTGAAAACCAGTCTAGGAGGAAAATCAAGGTCCTCATATCTGACAATGGTGGTGAGTATGTGTTGCAACTGCAACTATTTTCCCCAAATTTTTCAAATTTTGGTCCCCTCTTCATGATTTAGTGTTGCTTTGAATCGCTTGGATCCGTGAACTTTTTGGTCATGCTTTAATTTTGAACGATTTTTGAAGACTAATTCTCGTCCTGTTTTCGGAAGTTGCTTGTGTTTAAAAATTGTTGTGGGTCACATATTTTTAGTTTGGTATTGCTATTCGATCAGATCAATTGTTCTTTGAAAGGCCGTTGTTTCGGAGGTGAAATAGGTTTTTTGACTGTTGCTGAATTTTAAATCTGTTCCGAACACTTAATATTTTTTCATCGGGCATCAAATTATGTTTGCTCAGAGGTTGTTGTATGTTTGTCTTCCGCCATTGCGGCTCCCAAAGTGTCTAAGAGCCCAAAATGTAAGGCGCTCTTCCCATCGATGCGTGCCGACCTTTTAGTTGCATGACCGTAGCCTTTTTCTCTTCTGCCGTTGCAGCTGGGCAAAGCTTTTGGCTTCCGAGGTCAATGTCCTTCCAATTTCCGATTGGAATTTTTCCCACACACAGCTTAGGTCTTAACTCTTTCGACTCCGATGTGCTTAAGTGTTTTCGCAATACCCATCGCCTGTTAAGACCCGCTTATGCGGCTGTGAATAGGTCTACCCTGCCGATGTTAGCGTTCTAAGCCGCTGATGAGTTCTTTGTTTCCCGTCAATGGTGATTTCTTTCAAACCCGTAGGTAGATGAGATAGTGGTGTCGACGTTTATTTAAGCTTCATAATAGTAATGCAGCACATGGCCTTTCGTACTGCTTAGCTGTTGTGTTTGATATAATTTAACGTGGTTTAATTTTCTTGAAAATACAGTCCCAATGAATGTTAGTTGTCGTTTAATTGCAGGAGCATCCAAGAGACTATTCCGACTACTGCGGGGTGAAGGTCGAATGAAAACTGACATGATCTCAAGGGGCACGAGCAAAGTAGGAGGCAAAATCAAAAGCAACAAAGGCGCAGACCTGAACGGTCTGTCAGTTACTCAGCGGATCATGAGTGTGCGCAGAAAGGATAAAAAGAGGGATATGAAACGTTTGAGGAGCCGAAAGGTCACCGGTTTAGGGGCAGCCCAAGCAGTCCACTATTTTAGTTTAAATATTTGAAAGTTAGAACTTACAGGGATTTTTTCCCTCGAGGAACTTGTAAACTATTGCTTGTAAGAGGAACTATTTCGTTTTACAATCAAAAATTACAAATTTTTCCTGTTGGAGAAAGTGCTAAGTGGAATGTATCAATGTGATTTAAATGAGCGATGTTGGATGGGAACTATTTCGTTTTCAACTGTGTTTCATTAGCTGTGAGAGCGTTCTAACTTCTTGAACCTATGTTCTTGTCTGAATGTTCTTTAGTACCTTTTGTGATGTTTTCCACTATGAGTAATGGGATTTTCTAACTGGTGATGAGCTATCTTGTCATGTATACTCTCATTCATGTTTATATGTTTGGTTATAAGAATATCTATCTGTGATTTGCCATAACACATGGACAGTAATGCATTACTCATGAATTAATATCCAGCTCTCTAGAGATAATTTACTTAGGATTTACGTTCTTGCAACATATGTGATTTAGATGATTAGGAGTTTAAGACGAGAGGTAAGAACCTATGCATCACGTTTTGAATACTCCTTCCATCCTTTATCACCTTGCATTGTTAATTAGTCACGTGCATATCATACTTTAAGTCAAAAACACAAAACTACATGGTGGATCGGGCCACAACTGGTGAGACCTCTGTTTTGTTACTTGACCTACGGTAGCCGGACCGCAAACGGACGGATTCCCTACACCAAACAGTCACGGGCTAGTTGGGAACGTTGACTGGGGAGAATCCCTTGCTATTTTTGCCTACAAATTTCCCAGCCTCAACAATTTTTGGTTCTAGAAGGAGGGCCGCCAGTGCATGGCTGGCTGAGGAAACCCGTTTTCCTAAAACTACTCCACTGGTAACAGTTCAGAAAGTAGTGTGTTGCATAATCCAATTCCAGAGGAAGGGGGTAGAGAAAATTTGTACTCTGTCGACAACGAAGTTGTTAATAATCTGAGAAGACACACTAGGGCCTATGTGAAGAAGATTGGAGGATTGTCGATCATCCCTGAATTTCCTAGAAGAGAGTATAAAAGGAAAGATTGTCCTATATTGGAAGACTCAGTGCTGGTTGGGGATTGGGAAGAACTTGTAGAAATAGCCTTATAGGAATTTGTACTACCTTTGAATCAAGAAGGCCCAGATACTCCTCATAGTTCTCCTGCCCACAGGCCTATTTTCTCACCTCCTCACTCTCCACCCAGACTCATGGCCGGTGTAAACGCCAATCAACCCCCGAACCCACCGAATTCACCGCCTTCCTGGAGAGACAGATCACCTTTAAATATACAACCTCCACTACATGATTTACCTCAATCCTTTAAAAAGATGCTGCCCAAATTTGACCCAAGTCAGAAGATACTAGTAGACGACCAGTTGCAAAGCTTTTATTTGGCAATAGAAGGGTTAAGGGCTGGGGAATATGAAGATGTAGTTTGCAGACATTTCTCGCACACCCTTAAAGGAGCTGCAGCATCATGGTACTTTGGTTTTCCTATGAACTCTATCCCTGATTGGGATACCTTCGGTCCCTGATATGATTACCAACCTACGAGTGTTCGACGACGACCAGCAGATTATAGAATGCTTAACAAATGACGAGGTATTTAAAGGGGCGATTATAGATGATTAAGAACATCAGGCCGAGCTGAAATATGATAATTTCATCCCTAAAGGAGTCAGAACCTTAGAAAGAATGTTCGATCTCAATGAAAAATTTAGAAGACCAGCAAACGTGAAGACTCAAAGCTCATCTCTATAGTTCGAGCTAATAAATTTAGGGACTGAGACAAATCCTAAATATGTGAATCTTAGAAAATGTTGTTCACCAACAGAAAGAGATAAGTTCATTGGTATTTTTAATCAATACAAAGATGTTTTAGCCTGGACATATGAATACTTGAAGACATATGAAACCAGCATCATCTAGCATGTTATCCCCATCAAATCTGGCATCAAACCTTATCAGCAACCTTTAAGGAAAATGCACCCCAAATTGGAGCCTCTAATACAGAGTGAAGTTAAGAAATTATTGGATGCTAGGATCATTTTTAAGGTCAGACACTCTGAATGGGTCTCAAATCTGGTACCAATGAGGAAAAAATCTGGAGAAATCAGGCTATGCGTGGATTTCAAAAATTTAAACTACGCCTCAGATAAAGATAACTATCATGTTCCACCCATGGAGAAACTACCACAAATGGTATCAAGTTCTGAACTATTCTCTTTATTAGATGGTTTCTCAGGCTACAATCAAGTATTAGTAGCTAAAGAAGACAGATTGAAAACAACATTCAGGACCAGATGGGGAACCTTCACTTACAAAAGAATGCCCTTTGGGCTTATAAACACTGGAGCTATGTTCCAGAGGGATATGGACATAGTTTTCTATGGTTTGATTGGCCGTAGTGCTGTAGTGCATCTCGATGATATTACTATTTTCTCAAAGAAGCGAGAAGAAAACACGTTCCATCTAAGACATATTTTTGAACGCTGTCAGAAATATGGCATCTCACTCAATCCTAGGAAGTGTGTGTTCGTTGTTACAGAGGGTAAGTTGC
The DNA here is from genome assembly GCA_001517045.1 of Pseudotsuga menziesii. Classification (NCBI taxonomy): domain Eukaryota; kingdom Viridiplantae; phylum Streptophyta; class Pinopsida; order Pinales; family Pinaceae; genus Pseudotsuga; species Pseudotsuga menziesii. Next base: position 381,651 of record LPNX010444499.1, read on the forward strand.
TAGGCCACGTAGTTTCAAGGAAGGGATATCTATAGATCCGGAAATGATCAAGGCCATTGAATAGATCCCTCTGCCCCATAATAAAAAGGGGATGCAATCATTTATGGGAACAATAAGCTTCATATGAAGATTTGTACCAGATTTTGCTCAGATTGTCAAACCGCTGCAGCAAATGGTGAAACAGAGTGTACAATTCAAGTGGACTAAGATTGAGAAGGATGCATTTAGCAAGATTAAAACTATTGTTGCTCACGCACCCTCCCTAAAAAGCGCAGATTTCGTTAAAGATTTTATTCTGTATACTTTTGCATCTGATGATTCGCTAGCAGCTATGCTTACTCGGAAGGAAGATGGGGGGGATGAATTCCCTCTATATTTCATGAGCACCGGTCTATAAGGGGCCGAATTAAATTACCCAGCTATTGATAAACAGGATTATGCAGTATTCAAAGCAGTAAAGCAATTCAGGCCCTACATATTAAAAAATCGAACCAAGGTGATCGTCCCATACCCAGCTGTGAGGTCCCTTTTTGTACAGAAGGAGTTAGGAGAAAGAAGGGGTAATTGGGTAACAGCTCTTCAAGAGTATGACCTCGAGTTCAAGCTAGATTCTATAGTTAAAGGGAAAGGGTTGTGCAAACAAATGACTGAAAATGGAAACAATGACGAACACACCTGGGAAGACAAGGATGAATTACAATTAATGGATGTATGTCCTTTGTTCACAGCTCCCGAGTCTTGGTATAGAGACCTAGTGCATTAACTTCAGGAAGGATTGTTTCCATAACATTGGAATTCTAAGCAAAGAAGAGCGTTGCGTCTCCAATCATCCTCCTATCAAATTGTTGAAGGAATATTATTCAGAAAAAATTACGACGGAGTTCTTCTTAGATGCTTAGAGAGAGAAGATGCGACAAAAGTAATGACAGATTTGCATGACGGGCCGGCTGGGGGACATTTTTAAGGAGATACTACAACTCACAAAATTATTAGAGTAGGTTACTATTGGCCCACGCTTTTCAAATATGCACACGCCCATGTCAGGAAGTGCGACGTTTGTCAAAGGTGTGGTGGAAGACAATCTAAAGCAGCCGCACCACTGAAACCTTTGATGATCACGGAGTCGTTCGAGCAATGGGGGTTGGATATTATTGGGGAGATAAAGTCGAACTCTTCCCTACAACACAAGTATATTCTGACCACAACCAATTACTTCACTCGCTGGGTCGAAGCTATCCCACTACGCAAAATAAATGAGGATGCGGTCATCGGCATCCTGCAGGACCACATTATGACCAGGTTTGGAGTTCTAGTTTTTGTAGTCTTTGATAATGCTACCTACTTTTCATCAATTAAACTAACTGCTTTTTCTCATGAGAAAGGAATAAAATTTCATTATTCTGCTAATTACTATCCACAAGGAAATGGTCTGGCTGAATCTACCAACAAAAATCTGATTAGAATTTTAAAGAAGACTGTAATAGAAAATCAGAGGAGTTGGCACTCAGCGCTCCCAAACTCCCTTTGGGATGATAGAGTCACCCCCAAGTCTTCAATAAGAGTGTCTCTGTATACTATTGTTAATGGAAAGGAAGCAATTCTTCCCCCCAATATAATGCTACCTTCTTCCATAATAGCTCAAGAATCTAGAGGGTCGGATAATGAAGTTTTGGAAATAAGGATATATAATCTCCTAAAAGCAGAAGAGGCTCGATCTAAAGCCAGAGAGCGCTTTAAGCAACAACAAGAGGTAATAAAGAGATGGTTTGACAAACTTAAGGCAGGAACAAAAGTATTTGAAGTGGGATATTTGGTTCTCAAGTGGGATCACCCCCATGACGAGAAGGGAAAACACACTAAGTTCCAGCAGTTATGGGTAGGTCCTTTCCAGATTGCGAAAAATCTTGGCACTTCCACTTATAAGTTGCAAGATCTACAAGGGTGGGAAGAGAACTTACCAGTAAATGGCTTAGTTCTCAAGCCTTATTTTTCCTAAGCTTCGTTTGTGTTCTTCTATCTTGTATATAAATAATCTGGCTTGGCCATTTTTTAATCATGATTCTTAGTTCTGTTTTAGTTAAGTTTTACTAGTTTTAATGAAGGAAATAAATCAGCGGTTGCATGGAGAATATCATAATTTTGGAATGATTAAAGTTCTTGGGCATAAGACTATGTATTACTGTTTGTCTAAAAAAGAACTTCTTCTAGTTTAGCAGTTTTCTCAAATAGCTATGTACGCATTGAAGTCCTGCTTAACCCCTGCGAAATAAACCATGATCAGAGGGTCTGGAATACTATTTTGAGGCTCCATCCATGTCACATTTAAAATGTCCTAGGCGGTGATAGTCAAGGGCCCATGGAAATGAGCAAGGTAAACAGTATATTAAATACAAATGATCCCATGCCAAGAAATGAATGCCAAAGGCAGATAAGAGTCAAAACTCCTACAAAAGAATCATATATCAAAACAAATGTTGAACCATATAAGTACTAAATCGTTGAAAGTTCCTCTCTGTACGTGAGCTGAAATGTGAATATGCCTCTCACACAAAAGGACACTTGGGATAGAGGATCCTGAATTAAAATTCAGAAAGAAAGGCATGCAGGAGGACTCATATGAAAAGGACAAAAGTCCAAAAGCACAAAAGTGCTAAAGTGGCATGGGAATGAGGAACAAATGAATATTTCTGTTTACCATATGCTACAATCCTATGGTGTCCAAGCTGCCAGCTTCCTGAAGATAAGAGTAACAATAAACTTCATCTTTCAGCCTCAAAAGAGTTATCTGGACTTGGGGATTCTGGTTTCCACTCTCCCAAATCGTACTATCATCAATGATTAAAAGTACATATCTTTGCTATTTGAGAGATCTAGATAGCTGGAAGAATTCAATGGGTACGCTTATTGTGGAACAGTCTGTCACTCAAGGAATAATCATCCAGAGATCTAGGTTCCCTAGGTAATCGCCAATTGTTGCAGCTGCAACTAGTTTCCCCAAATTTTTCAAATTCTAGTCCCCTCCTCATGATTTAGTGTTGCTTTGAATCACTTGGATCCACGAACTTTTTGGTCATGCTTTAATTTTGAACGATTTTTGAAGACTAATTCTCGTCCTGTTTTCAGAAGTTGCTTGTGTTTAAAAATTGTTGTGGGTCGTAGATTTTGAGTTTGGTATTGCTAGTCGATCAGATCAATTGTTCTTTGAAAGGTCGCTGTTTCGAAGGTGAAACAGTTTTTTTGACCGTTGCTGAATTTTAAAGCTGTTCCGAAAACTTAATATTTTTTGATCGGGCGTCAAATTATGTTTGGTCGGAGGTTGTTGTATGTTTGTATTCCGCCGTTGCAGCTCCCAAAGTGGCTAACCACCCGAAATGTAAAGCGGTCTTCCCATCGATGCGTGCCGGCCTTTTAGTCGCATGACCATAGCTTTTTCTCTTCCGCCGTTGCAACTGGGCAAAGCTTTTGGCTTCCGAGGTCAATGTCCTTTAGATTTCCGATTGGAAGTTTTCCCACCCAAAGCTTAGGTCTTAACTCTTCTGATTCTAATGTGCTTAAGTGTTTTCGCAATACCCATCGCCTGTTAAGACCCACTTATGCAGATGTGAATAGGTCTACCCTGCCGATGTTAGCATTCTAAGTCGTTGATGATTTCTTTGTTTCCCGTCGATGGTGATTTCTTTCGAACCCGTAGGTAGATCAGATAGTGGTGTTGGCATTTTTAAAGCTTCCTAATAGTAATGAAGCGCATGGCCTTTCTTGCTGCTTAGCTGTTGTGGTTGATATAATTTAACGTTGTTTGATTTTCTTGAAAATATAGTCCCAATGAATGTTAGTTGTCGTTTAATTGCAGGAGTGTCAAAGAGACTGTTCCGACTACTGTGGGGTGAAGGTCGAACCGAAACTGATAGGATCTCAAGGGGCATGAGAAAAGTAGGAGGCAAAATCAAAAGCAACAATGGCGCAGACCTGAATGGTCTGTCAGTTACTCAGGGGATCATGAGTGCGCGTAGAAAGGATAAAAAGAGGGATATGAAACGTTTGAGGAGCCGAAAGGTCACCGGTTTGGGGGCAGCCCAAGCAGTCTATTGTTTTAGTTCAAATATTCAAAATTTAGAACTTACAGGGGCTTTTTTCCCTCGAGGAACTTGTAAAATATTGCTTGTAAGAGGAACTATTTCGTTTTACAATAAAAAATTGCAAATTTTGCCTGTTGGAGAAAGTGCTAAGTGGAATGTATCAATGTGATTTAAATGAGCGATGTTGGATGGAAAATATTTCATTTTCAACTTCGTTTCATTAGCTGTGAGAGCGTTATAACTTCTTGAACCTATGTTCTTGTCTGAATGTTCTTTAGTACATTTTGTGATGTTTTCCACTATGAGTAATGGGATTTTCTAACTGGTGATGAGCTATCTTGTCATGTATACTCTCATTCATGTTTATATGTTTGATTCTATCTGTGATTTTCCATAACACATGGACAGTAATGCATTACTCATGAATTAATATCCATATCTCTAGAGATAATTTAGTTTGGATTTACGTTCTTGCAACATATGTGATTTAGATGCTTAGGAGTTTAAGACGAGAGGTAAGAACCTGCGCATCACGTTGTGAATACTCCTTGCATCCTTTATCACCTTGCATTGTTAATTAGGCACGTCCATATCATACTTTAATTCAAAAATACAAAACTACACGGTGGCCTGGGCCACAACCGGTGAGACCTATGTTTTGTTACTTGACCTACGGTAGTTGGACCACAAACCAGACAGATTCCCTACACCAAACAGTCACGGGCTAGTTGGGAACGTTGACTGGGGAGAATCCCTTGCTGTTGTTGCCTGCGAATTTCCAGGCCTCAACAGTATGTCAAGTCTAATTTCATTCAATATTGTGCAGATGCAGGTACTCAGATGCAACATTCTATCCCTTACACACCACAGCAAAATGGTGTTGCTAAGAGGAAGAACAGATCACTGAAAGAGATGGCAACTTGCATGATGGAGGCTAAGACTTTGCCACCGAAGTTTTGGGTCGAAGCTATAAACTATGCAGCCTATATCCAGAATGGGGTTCCTCGTAAACAGCTTCATGGTATGATTCCTTTCGAAGCATGGAGTGGGCACAAGCCAGATGTGACCCATTTCAGGATTTTTGGCTCAAGGGCTTGGGCTAGAATTCCAACAGAAAAGAGGAAGGCTTTGCAGGCCCAAAGCCAAGAGTGTCTATTTGTTGGGTACTATGAAGATTCAAAATGGTACCGGATGATCAACTTGAGCACAAACAAAGCCTTCATTGAAATCAGTGTTCAGTTCCAAGAAGAGCCTTTAGCAGCAGTGGAAGTTGGAGAATCCTCTTCACCACCAAAACCATTAAGTGTAAGTGAAGATATAGTTGAAGTTGCTGATTCTGATAAGTATGATAATGATTATTTAATTTTGTATCCTAACAGTCCTACAAGACCAAAATGGGAAGCAAATACCATTCATGCAGTTGGAGAACTAGCTGGAAATCCTAATGATCCTAGGAGGACTAGATCTCAGTTTGAGAGTGCTCTGTGCATGAAAGACCCTTTGTTTGCAAAGAAATGCTATCTGATGGTTGAACTAGACCCACATACATATGAAGATGCAGCACATGTTCCAAGATGGAAAACAGCCATGAAATAAGATTTCATCTCACTCTAGAAGAACAACACTTGTGAGCTGGTTGATCTTCCCCCAGGGAGGAAGCTAGTTCAGTGTAAGTGGGTTTAAAAAACCAAATTTGCTGCTGATGGTTCACCTTTGAAATACAAGGCAATATTGGTAGCCAAGGGATACTCACAGGTACATGGCATAGACTACAATGAGACCTCTGCACCAGTGGCAAAGATGGACTCCATCAGGCGAGCCTTAGCCATTGCAGCTTCAAAGCAGTGGGAGGTACACCACATGGATGTGAAGTGTGATTTCCTGAATGGAGATCTTACTAAAGAGGTTTACATTCAGCAGCCTCAAGTATTTTCTACTAATCCATATCTTGTGTGCAGGCTAAAGAATTCATTGTATGGGCTTAAGCAAGCCCCCATGGCTTGGTATGCCAAGATTGATAGCTTTCTGCTATCACTAAATTTTGTTCGGTGCAAGTCAGATCCAAATGTCTATTTGAAGCTGATTCATGGTTCACTAATGATTATTTTCTTGTATGTTGATGACCCTCTCATTACAGGAAGCTCAAAGGATGAAATTGTCTCCTTGAAGGATGCAATGAAACATGCATTCTCAATGTCTGATTTGGGCTTATTGAGCCAATTCTTGGGGATCAATATTGCTCAAACCAAACATGGAATCAAAGTACATCATTATGAGTATTCCTTAGATTTGTTGAACAAGTTCAACATGAAGGACTGCAAGCCAAGCAAGAGTCCCTTCCTTTCAGGAGTTAAGCTTGAAGAAGCTGATTCTTCACGTATGGTAAACAATACACTATATAGGAAACTGATTGGGTGTTTGTTGTACCTTACAAATACTCGACCTGATATTTATTATGCAATAAGTGTGGCTTCAAGATACATGGATCAGCCTCATGCAATCCATTGGAGAGCAGCCAAAAGGATCCTTAACCTTGTTTAGGGAACAAGGACTCATGGGATATTCTACAAAGCTAAATCTGATCTTGATTTGATTGGGTTTATTGATAGTGATTGGTTAGGTGACAACACAGATCGAAAGCCAACATTAGGATATGTGTTCATGCTTTCTGAAGGACCAATCAGCTGGTCAAGCAAGAAACAGAGTGCCATTGCACTCTCATCTACAGAAGCAGATTACAGAGGAGTTGTAAATGCAACAACTCAATGTTTATGGTTGTAGGGGTTACTTGGTGAGTGTGGCTTCGACTCAGGATACTCAACTACTATCTATTGTGATAATTAGAGCACCATTTGAATATGCAATGATCCAGTTCAGAGGCAGAGAACCTTTATTACCTTGCATTGTTAATTAGGCATGTGCATATCATACTTTAAGTCAAAAATACAAAACTACATGGTGGACTAGGCCGCAACCGATGAGACCTCTGTTTTGTTACTTGACCTACAGTAGCTGGACCGCAAACCGCACGGATTCCCTACACCAAACAGTCATGGGCTAGTTGGTAACATTGACTGGGGAGAATCCCTTACTGTTGTTTCCTGTGATTTCCAGTCCTCAATAGTTTCCGGCCCTAGAAGGAGGGCCGCTAGTGCATGGCTGGCCGAGGAAACCCGTTTTCCCGAAACTATTCCACTGGTAAAAGTTCAGAAAGCAGTGTGTTGCATAATCCAATTCTGGAGGAAGGGGGTAGAGAACATTTGTACTCTATCGACAACGAAGTTGTTAATAATATGAGAAGACACACTAGGGCCTATGTGAAGATGATTGGAGGATTGTCGATCATCACTGAATTTCCTAGAAGAGAGTATAAAAGGAAAGATCATCCTATATTGGAAGACTCAGTGCTGGTTGGGGATTGGGAAGAACTTGTAGAAACAGCCTTACAAGAATTTGTACTACCTTTGAATCAAGAAGGCCCAGATACTCCTCACTGTTCTCCTGCCCACATGCCTATTTGCTCACCTCCTCACTCTCCACCTAGAATCATGGCTGGCGTAAATGCCAATCAACCCCCCAACCCACAGAATCCACCACCTGCCTGGAGAGCCAGATCACCTTTAAATCTACAACCTCCACTGCATGATTTACCAAAATCCTTTGAAAAGATGCTGCCCAAATTTGACCCAAGTGAGAAGATACTAGTAGATGACCACTTGCAAATCTTTTATTTGGAAATAGAAGGGTTAAGGGCTAGGGAATATGAAGATGTAGTTTGCAGACTTTTCCCGCACACCCTTAAAGGAGCTGTGGCATCATGGTACTTTGGTTTTCCTGTGAACTCTATCCCTGATTGGGATACCTTCGAGAGGATTTTTAGAAGTAAGTATGCAACCCAGAAGACTCATGCAGCTCTTATGAAAGGACTATGCACCTTGAAAAAAGAGAGAAAGGAAAAGGTGCACAGCTTCACGCAAATATTTGCAGCATACCTTAATAATTTTTCTAAGGGTGACAGACCCTCGGATAAAGACCTAATTGAATATTCTACCTCAGCTTTAGGACCTGAGTTGGCCATGTTTTCCAAAATAAAGGCCAAGCCTACTCTAGTAGAGACCTACGAGGAGGCTAAAATAGTAGAGGCTGAAAGGGAAAGTATCGAAGATTACCCTGAACGATCAGGAGAGAAAAATGTGGGAACAAAAGCTTTGCTGTTTAGTAAACCTAAGGAACAAAAATCACCAGATTTTGAAAGTATGGCAAAAATGATGCAGAAGCTTTCTAACAGAATCATAGACTTGGAAAAAGAAAAGGAATCTCAAAATTTCTACAAGCCCTATTACAAGAAAAGGGAGGATAACAATAAATCCCAACCTCCTCCGCATAATTCAACATCTATGAATTTAATAGAGGTAGGAATGGACAATTTTTGCACTTTCCACCAACAACCCCACTCTGAAAAGAATTGTCCTCAATGGATAAACTCAATGGCGTTGGTTATGAATCAGCTGTTGGATTATAAATTAACAGAAGATGGAGATGAAGAAATAAAAGACAATACCACCTCAACGAAAGAACAAGAAGATGAAACCATGGTTCTGTGGGATTATGTTTCGTTCTTCAATACTGAGGATGAAAAGAGTTGGAGATACAAGGACGTCATGGAAACGAATGTAATGACAAGAAGCCAAGAGTTGGCTAAAGATGACAGTCTCATGCTCCCGAAAATTAAAAGGCTTGAGAAAAATGTTAAGAAATTTCAAAGAAATTCCTCCACTGATGAAATTCCTAAATTCACTGTCACCAGTCAAGATCCTAGACAGCACGATATGCTGGCCAAGCCCAATGAAGAAAAGATGAGTGCTGATAAACCACATCTCACCAAGCTCCATATGGACTATGATATTCTGGACGATATAAAGAAGGTGAGAGCGAATATCTCATTATTTGAAATGTGTAAGGTGCCGCAGCAAAAAGAGAAACTTTTGAAGTGCTTGAACCATCAGAGGACAGGCTTCCCACTAACAATCAACCCAAGGAAGAAGAAGAAATCAGAGAAACCGGCATTGGAGGTAAGTCTAAAAAAAACAAGAATCCACCTTTCCTCCTCACCTTTGAAATTTTTAATCACAACGTACATAATTGCCTCGTAGACTCAGGGGCGTCAGTTAAAGTCATGCCAATATCAGTCTGCAAAAAGATAAATGGGTAGCCTAAGCCATCCACTTGGAGGGTTGTTCAGTTGGATAGGATGAATGTGAAGGTAATTGGTGAGATGGAGGATGTACTAGTCCTCCTGTCTTCAAATGATAAAGTATGCCAAGTTATTGATATCGTGGTGGCCGACATACCAGACGCTTATGGGCTTGTTCTGAGCAGATATTGGTCAGCAAAACTGAATGGATATTTTGCCTCGGATTGGTCGCATCTGTGGCTGCCATATAAAGGAAGCCCGAATCAAATTAAAATTTTCAGGGAGCCTCACATGAAATACAACATCACTCAACTTGAGGAAAAGAATGAACCAGTGGATTTTGTGTTGGGAAATTATTTTATTAAATTGGAACCAGGAAATTACCAAGCAGAAGAAGCCAGCAACACATCAGATGCTCAGCGTGATCTCCTTTGATTTTCATAGGCTGATGAAATCGACTGTAAAATAGTAAATTTAGCGGTAGAAGTAGATTGTCATGCATTAGTTAGAAATTTCTAGACATTGTTTTTTGATGGCTCTAAGACGTTAGAAGGGTCAGGGGCCGGTTGTGTCCTGATCAACCCTAAGAAGAATAAACATTTTCTTTCATGTATATTAGAGTTTGAATGTATGAATAATACAGCTGAGTATGAAGCAATCTAGAAGTTTTCGGAGATTCAGAAATAATTGTAAAATAGATTTGGAATCAAATACATTTTATTTCTCCTCACTTAAAAGCTTATCAAAATGAGGTATGGGACATACTCAAATGTTTTAATGCATTTAATATTATTTCAATTCCAAGACTTAAAAATGCAGCAGCTGACTTGTTGGCCACATCAGCTGCTAGGCTTGTCCCCACTAATAATTGATGCTCTGTTGAATTGCTTTTCAGGCCTTCGGTCCCTGATATGATTACCAACCTACGAGTGTTCGACGATGACCAGTAGATTATAGAATGCTTAACAAATGATGAGGTATTTAAATGGGCGATTATAGATGATGAAGAACATCAGGCCGAGCTGAAGTACGATAATTTCATCCCTAAAGGAGTCAGAACCTTAGAAAGAATGTTCGATCTCAATGAAAAATTTAGAAGACCAGCAAACGTGAAGACTCACAGCTCATCTCTACAGTTCGAGCTGATAAATTTAGGGACTGAGACAAATCCTAAATATGTGAATCTTGGCAAATGTTGTTCACCAGAAGAAATAGATAAGTTCATTAGTCCTTTTAATCAATACAGTGATTTTTTCGCCTGGACATACGAAGACTTGATGACATATGACACCAGCATCATCCAGCATGTTATCCCCATCAATTCTAGTGTCAAACCTTATCAGCAACCTTTAAGGAAAATGCACCCCAAATTGGAGCCTCTGATCCAGAGTGAAGTTAAGAAATTATTGGATGCTAGGATCATTTTTAAGGTCAGACACTCTGAATGGGTCTCAAATCTGGTTCCAGTGAGGAAAAAATCTGGAGAAATCAGGCTATGCGTGGATTTCAAAAATTTAAACCATGCCTCAGATAAAGATAACTATCCTATTCCACCCATGGAGCAACTAATACAAATGGTATTAGGTTCTGAACTATTTTCTTTATTAGATGGTTTCTCAGGCTACAGTCAAGTATTAGTAGCCAAAGAAGACAGGTTGAAAACAACATTCATGAACAGATGGGGAACCTTCGCTTACAGAGGAATGGACAATTTTTGCACTTTCCACCAACAACCCCACTCTGAAAAGAATTGTCCTCAAAGGATAAACTCAATGAAGTTGGTTATGAATCAGCTGTTGGATTATAAATTAACAGAATATGGAGATGAAGAAAGAAAAGACAATACCACCTCAACGAAAGAACAAGAAGATGAAACCATGGTTCTGTGGGATTCTGTTTCGTTCTTCGATGCTGAGGATGAAAATAATTGGGGATACAAGGACGTCATGGAAACGAATGTAATGACAAGAAGCCAAGAGTTGGCTAAATACGACAGTCTCATGCTCCCGAAAATTAAAAGGCTTGAGAAAAATGTTAAGAAATTTCAAAGAAATTCCTCCACTAATGAAATTCCTGAATTCACTGTCACCAGTCAAGATCCTAGACAGCACGATATGCTGGCCAAGCCCAATGAAGAAAAGATGAGTGCTGATAAACCACTCCTCACCAAGCTGCAGATGGACTATGATATTGTGGAAGATATAAAGAAGATGAGGGAGAATATCTCATTATTTGAAATGTGTAAGGTGTCGCAACAAAAAGAGAAACTTTTGAAAGCGCTTGAAGCATCAGAGGACAGGCTGCCCACTGACAATCAACCCAAGGAAGAAGAAGAAATCAGAGAAACCAGCATTGGAGGTAAGTCTAAAAAGCACAAGAATCCACCTTTCCTCCTCACCATTGAAATTTTTAATCACAACGTACATAATTGCCTCGTAGACTCAGGGGCATCAGTTAACATCATGCCAATATCAGTTTGCAAAAAGAGAAATGGGTATCCTAAGCCATCCACTTAGAGGGTTGTTCAGTTGGACAGGATGAATGTGAAGGCAATTGGTGAGATGGAGGATGTACTAGTCCTCCTGTCTTCAAATGATAAAGTATGCCAAGTTATTGATATCGTGGTGGCCGACATACCAGATGCTTATGGGCTTGTTCTGAGCAGAGACTGGTCGGCAAAACTGAACGGATATTTTTCCTTGGATTGGTCACATCTGTGGCTGCCATATAAAGGAAACCCGAATCAAATTAAAATTTTGAGGGAGCCTCACATGAAATACAACATCACTCGACTTGAGGAAAAGAATGAACCAGTGGATTCTGTGGTGGGAAATTATTTTATTAAATTGGAACCAGGAAATTACCAAGCAGAAGAAGCTAGCAACACGTCAGATGCTCAGCCTGATCTCCTTCGATTTTCACAGGCTGATGAAATCGACTGTAAAATAGTAAATTTAGCAGTAGAAGTAGATTCTCATGCATTAGTTAGCAATTTCTGGACATTGTTTTTTGATGGCTCTAAGACATTAGAAGGGTCAGGGGCCGGCTGTGTCCTGATCGACCCTAAGAAGAATAAACATTTTCTTTCATGTAGATTAGAGTTTGAATGTATGAATAATACAGCTGAGTATGAAGCATTGGTGCAAGGTCTAAGGAAAGCAATCGAATTAAAGGTAAGCAATCTAAAAGTTTTCGGAGATTCAGAAATAATTGTAAAATAGATTCGGAATCAAATACATTGTATTTCTCCTCACTTAAAAGCTTATCAAAATGAGGTATGGGACATACTCAAATGTTTTAATGCATTTAATATTATTTCAATTCCAATACTTAAAAACGCAGCAGCTAACTTGTTGGCCACATCAGCTGCTAGGCTTGTGCCCACTAATAATTGATGCTCCGTTGAATTGCTTTTCAGGCCTTCGGTCCCTGATATGATTACCAACCTAGGAGTGTTCGACGATGACCAGCAGATTATAGAATTCTTAACAAATGATGAGGTATTTAAAGGGGCGATTATAGATGATGAAGAACATCAAGCCGAGCTGAAGTACGATAATTTCATCCCGAAAGGAGTCAGAACCTTAGAAAGAATGTTTGATCTCAATGAAAAATTTAGAATACCAACAAACGTGAAGACTCACAGCTCATCTCTACAGTTCGAGCTGATAAATTTAGGGACTGAGACAAATCCTAAATATGTGAATCTTGGCAAATGTTGTTCACCAGCAGAAATAGATAAGTTCATTAGTCCTTTTAATCAATACAAAGATGTTTTCGCCTAGACATACAAAGACTTGAAGACATATGACACCAGCATCATCTAGCATGTTATCCCCATCAAATCTAGCGTCAAACCTTATCAGCAACCTTTAAGTAAAATGCACCCCAAATTGGAGCCTCTGATCTAGAGTGAAGTTAAGAAATTATTGGACGCTAGGATCATTTTTAAGGTCAGACACTCTGAATGGGTCTCAAATCTTGTTTCAGTGAGGAAAAAATCTGGAGAAATCAGGCTATGCGTGGATTTCAAAAATTTAAACCGCACCTCAGATAAAGATAAGTATCCTATTCCACCCATGGAGCAACTACTACAAATGGTATCAGGTTCTTAACTATTTTCTTTATTAGATGGTTTCTCAGGCTACATTCAAGTATTAGTAGCCGAAGAAGATAGGTTGAAAACAACATTCAGGACCAGATGGGGAACCTTCGCTTATAGAGGAATGGACAATTTTTGCACTTTCCACCAACAACCCCACTCTAAAAAGAATTGTTCCCAATGGATAAACTCAATGACGTTGGTTATGAATTAGTTGTTGGATTCTAAATTAACACAAGATGGAGATGAAGAAAGAAAAGACAATACCACCTCAACGAAAGAACAAGAAGATGAAACCATGGTTCTGTGGGATTCTGTTTCGTTCTTTGATGCTGAGGATGAAAAGAGTTGGGGATACAAGGACATCATGGAAACGAATGTAAGGACAAGAAGACAAGAGTTGGCTAAAGACAATAGTCTCATGCTCCCGAAAATTAAAAGGATTGAGAAAAATGTTAAGAAATTTCAAAGAAATTCCTCCACTGATAAAATTCCTGAATTCACTGTCACCAGTCAAGATACTAGACAGCACGATATGCTGGCCAAGCCCAATGAAGAAAAGATGAGTGCTGATAAACCACACCTCACCGAGCTGCAGATGGACTATGATATTGTGGAAGATATAAAGAAGGTGAGGGAAAATATCTCATTATTTGAAATGTGTAAGGTGCCGCAGCAAAAAAAAAACTTTTGAAAGCACTTGAAGCATTAGAGGACAGGCTGCCCACTGACAATCAACCCAAGGAAGAAGAAGAAATTGGAGAAACCAGCATTGGAGGTAAGTAAAAAAAAACAAGAATCCACCTTTCCTCCTCACCTTTGAAATTTTTAATCACAACGTACATAATTGCCTCGTAGACTCAGGGGCGTCGGTTAACGTCATGCCAATATCAGTCTACAAAAAGATAAATGGGTAGCCTAAGTTATCCACTTGGAGGGTTGTTCAGTTGGACAAGATGAATGTGAAGGTAATTGGTGAGATGGAGGATGTACTAGTCCTCCTGTCTTCAAATGATAAAGTATGCCAAGTTATTGATATCGTGATGGCCGACATACCAGACACTTATGGGCTTGTTCTGAGCAGAGATTGGTCAACAAAACTGAACAGATATTTTGCCTCGGATTGGTCGCATCTGTGGCTTCCATATAAAGGAAGCCCGAATCAAATTAAAATTTTGAGGGAGCCTCACATGAAATACAACATCACTCAACTTGAGGAAAAGAATGAACCAGTGGATTCTGTGTTGGGAAATTATTTTATTAAATTGGAACCAGGAAATTACCAAGCAGAAGAAGCCAGCAACACGTCAGATGCTCAGCTTGATCTCCTTCGATTTTCACAGGCTGATGAAATCGACTGTAAAATAGTAAATTTAGCGGTAGAAGTAGATTCTAATGCATTAGTTAGCAATTTCTGGACATTGTTTTTTGATGGCTCTAAGACATTAGAAGGGTCAGGGGCCGGCTGTGTCCTGATCGACCCTAAGAAGAATAAACATTTTCTTTCATATATATTAGAGTTTGAATGTATGAATAATACAGCTGAGTATGAAGCATTGGTGCAAGGTCTAAGGAAAGCAATCGAATTAAAGGTAAGCAATATAAAAGTTTTCGGAGATTCAGAAATAATTGTAAAATAGATTCGGAATCAAATACAGTGTATTTCTCCTCACTTAAAAGCTTATCAAAATGAGGTATGGGACATACTCAAATGTTTTAATGCATTTAATATTATTTCAATTCCAAGACTTAGAAATGCAGCAGCTGACTTGTTGGCCATATCAGCTGCTAGGCTTGTGCCCACTAATAATTGATGCTCCATTAAATTGCTTTTCAGGCCTTCGGTCCCTGATATGATTACCAACCTACGATTGTTCAACGACGACCAGCAGATTATAGAATGCTTAACCAATGATGAGGTATTTAAAGGGGCGATTATAGATGATGAAGAACATCAGGCCGAGCTGAAGTACGATAATTTCATCCCTAACGGAGTCAGAACCTTAGAAAGAATGTTCAATCTCAATGAAAAATTTAGAAGACCAGCAAATGTGAAGACTCATAGCTCATCTCTACAGTTCGAGCTGATAAATTTAGGGACTGAGACAAATCCTAAATATGTGAATCTTGGAAAATGTTGTTCACCAGCAGAAATAGATAAGTTCATTAGTCCTTTTAATCAATACAAATATGTTTTCGCCTGGACATATGAAGACTTGAATACATATGACACCAGCATCATCCAGCATGTTATCCCCATCAAATCTAGTGCCAAACCTTATCAGCAACCTTTAAGGAAAATGCACCCCAAATTAGTGCCTCTGATCCAGAGTGAAGTTAAGAAATTATTGGATGCTAGGATCATTTTTAAGGTTAGACACTCTGAATGGGTCTCAAATCTTGTTCCAGTGAGGAAACAATCTGGAGAAATCAGGCTATGCGTGGATTTCAAAAATTTAAACCGCGCCTCAGATAAAGATAACTATCCTATTCCACCCATGGAGCAACTACTACAAATGGTATCAGGTTCTAAACTATTTTATTTATTAGATGGTTTCTCAGGCTACAGTCAAGTATTAGTATCCAAAGAAGACAAGTTGAAAACAACATTCAGGACCAGATGGGGAACCTTCGCTTACAGAAGAATGCCCTTTGGGCTTATAAACGCTGGAGCTACGTTCCAAAGGGATATGGACATAGCTTTCCACAGTTTGATTGGATGTAGTGCTGTAGTGTATCTCGATGATATTAGGATTTTCTCAAAGAAGTGAGAAGAACATGCGTTTCATCTAAGACAGATTTTTTAATGCTGTCAAAAATATGGGATCTCACTCAATCCCAAGAAGTGTGTGTTCGTTGTTACAGAGGGTAAGTTGTTGGGGCACATAGTTTCAAAGGAAGGGATATCTATAGATCTGGAAAGGATCAGGGCCATTGAACAGATCCCTCTACCCCATAATAAAAAGGGGATGCAATCATTTATGGGAACAATAACCTTCATGTGAAGATTTGTACCAGATTTCGCTCAGATTGTCAAACCGTTGCAGCAAATGGTGAAACAGAGTGTAAAATTCAAGTGGACTGAGATTGAGAAGGACACATTCAGCAAGATTAAAACTATTGTTGCTCATGCACCCTCCCTAAAAAACCCAAATTTCGATAAAGATTTTATTCTGTATACTTTTGCATCTAATGATTCGCTAGCAACTGTGCTTACTCAAAAGGAAGATGGGGGGGATGAATTTCCTATATATTTCATGAGCACCTGTCTACAAGGGGCCGAATTAAATTACCCGGCTATTGATAAATAGGATTATGCAGTATTCAAAGAAATAAAGCAATTCAGGACCTACATATTAAAAAAATGAACCAAGGTGATCGTCCCATACCCAGCTGTGAGGTCCCTTTTTGTACAGAAGGAGTTAGGAGCAAGAAGGGGTAATTTCGTAACAACTCTTCAAGAGTATGACCTCGAGTTCAAGCCAGCTTCTATATTTAAAGGGCAAGGGTTGTGAAAAAAAATGACTGAAAATGGAAACAATGACGAACACACCTGGGAAGACAAGGTTGAATTACAATTAATGGATGTATGTCCTTTGTTCACAGCTCCCGAGTCTTGGTATAGAGACCTAGTGCATTAAATTCAGGTAGGCTTGTTTCCAGAACATTGGAATTCTAATAAAAGGAGAGCGCTGCATCTCAAATCAGCCTCCTATCAAATTGTTGAAGGAATATTATTCAGAAAAAATTACGACGGATTTCTTCTTAGATGCTTAGAGAGAGAAGATGCGACAAAAGTGATGACAGATTTGCATGACGGACTGGCTGGTTGACATTTTTCAGGAGATACTACAGCTCACAAAATTCTCAGAGCAGGTTACTATTGGCCCACGCTTTTCAAATATGCACACGCCCATGTCAGGAAGTGCGACGTTTGTCAAAGGTGTGGTGGAAGACAATCTAAAGCAGCCGCACCATTGAAACCTGTGATGATCACAGAGCCGTTCGAGCAATTGGGGTTGGATATTATTGGGGAGATAAAGTCAAAATATTCCCTACAACACAAGTATATTCTGACCGCAACTGATTACTTCACTCGCTGGGTCGAAGCTATCCCGCTGCGCAAAATAAATGAGGACGCGGTCATTGGCTTCTTGCAGGACCACATTATGACCAGGTTTGGAGTTCTAGTTTCCGTAGTCTTTGATAATGCTACCTACTTTTCATCGATTAAACTAACTTCTTTTGCTCATGAGAAAGGAATAAAATTGTATTATTCTGCTAATTACTATCCACAAGGAAATGGCCTGGCTGAATCTATCAACAAAAATCTGATTAGAATTTTAAAGAAGACTATAATATAAAACCAGAGGAGTTGGCACTCAGCGCTCCCAAACTCCCTTTGGGCCGATAGAGTCACCCCCAATTCTTCGATAGGAGTGTCTCTGTATACTCTTGTATATGGAAAGGAAGCCATTCTTCTCCCCAATATCATGCTACCTTCTTCCATAATAGCTCAACAATCTAGAGGGTCGGATAATGAAGTTTTGCAAATAAGGATATATAATCTCCTGAAAGTAGAAGAGGCTCGATCTAAAGCCAGAGAGCGCTTTAAGCAACAACAAGAGGTAATAAAGATATGGTTCGACAAACATAAGGCAGGAACAAAATACTTTGAAGTGGGAGATTTGGTTCTCAAGTGGGATCACCCCCATGACGAGAAGGGAAAACACACTAAGTTTCAGTAGTTATGGGTAGGTCCTTTCTATATTGCGACAAATATCGGCCCTTCCACTTATAAGTTGCAAGATCTACAAGGGTGGGAAGAGAAATTACCAGTAAATGGCTTAGTTCTCAAGCCTTATTTTTCTTGAGCTTCGTTTTTGTTCTTCTATCTTGTATATAAATAATCTGGCCTAGCCGTTTTTGAATCATGATTCTTAGTTTTGTTTTAGTTAAGTTTTACTGGTTTTAATAAAGGAAATAAATCAGTGGTTAATATCAGAATGTTGGAATGATAAAAGTTCTTGGGCATAAGACTGTCTATTGCTGTTTGTCTAAAAAAGAACTTCTTCCAGTTTAGTAGTTTTCTCAAATAGCTATGTACGCATTGAAGTCCTGCTTAACCCCTGCGAAATAAACTAGGATTAGAGGGTATGGAATACTATTTTGAAGCTCCATCCATGTCACATTTAAAATGTCCTAGGGGGTGACAGTCAAGGACCCATGGAAAGGAGCAAGGTAAACAGTATATTACATACAAATGATCCCATGCCAAGAAATGAATGCCAAAGGAAGATAAGAGTCAAAACTACTATGAAAGAATCATATATCAAAACAAACATTGAACCAAATAAGTACTAAATCGTCGAAAGTTCCTCTTCGTCCATGTGCTGCAACGTGAATATGCCTCTCACACAAAAGGACACTTGGGATAGAGGAGCCTGAATTAAAATTCAGAAAGAAAGGCAAGTAGGAGGACTCATATGAAAAGGACAAAAGACCAAAAGCACAAAAGTGCTAAAGTGGCATGGGAATGTGGAACAAATGAATATTTCTGTTTACCATATGCTACAATCATGTGGTGTCCGAGCTTCCAGCTTCCTGAAGATAAGAGTAACAATAAAATTCATCTTTCAGCCTCAAAAGAGTTATCTGGACTTGGGGATTCTGGTTTCCACTCTCCCAAATTGGACTATCATCAATGATTAAAAGTACATATCTTTGCTATTTGAGAGATCCAGATAGCTAGAAGACTTCAATGGGTACGCTTTTTGTGGAACAGTCTGTCACTCAAGGAATAATCGTCGAGAGATCTAGGTTCCCCAGGTTATCGTCAATTGTTGTAGCTGCAACTATTTTCCCCAAATTTTTCAAATTTTGATCCCCTCCTCATGATTTAGTGTTGCTTTGAATCGCTTAGATCTGCGAACTTTTTGGTCATGCTTTAATTTTGAACGATTTTTGAAGACTAATTCTCGTCCTATTTTCAGAAGTTACTTGTGTTTAAAAATTGTTGTCGGTCGCAGATTTTGTGTTTGGTATTGCTAGTTGATCAGATCAATTGTTCTTTGAAAGGCTGTTGTTCCGAAGGTGAAACAGGTTTTTTGACCGTTGCTTAATTTTAAAGTTGTTCCAAACACTTACTATTTTTTGATCGAGTGTCAAATTATGTTTGGTCGGGGGTTGTTGTATGTTTTTCTTCCACCGTTGCGGCTCCCAAAGCAGCTAAGCACCCTAAATGTAAATCACTCTGCCCACCGATGCGTGTCGGCCTTTTAGTCGCATGACCGTAGCCTTTTTCTCTTCCGCCGTTGTGGTTGGGAAAAGCTTTTGGCTTTCGAGGTCAATGTCCTTTTGATTTAAGATTGGAAGTTTTCCCGCCCACAACTTAGGTCTTAACTCTTCCGACTTTGATGTGCTTAAGTGTTTTCGCAATACCCATCGTCTGTTAAGACCCACTTATGCTGCTGTGAATAGGTCTACCCTACCGATGTTAGCATTCTAAGTCGCTGATGAGTTATTTGTTTCCCGTCGATGGTGATTTATTTCGAACCCATAGGTAGACGAGATAGTGGTGTCGGCGTTTGTTAAGCTTCATAATAGTAATGCGGCGCATGGTCTTTCTTACTGCTTAGTTGTTGTGGTTGATATAATTTAACGTGGTTTGATTTTCTTGAACATACAGTCCCAATGAAAGTTAGTTGTCGTTTAATTGCAGGAGCATCCAAGAGACTGTTTCGACTACCGCGGGGCAAAGGTAGAACCAAAACTGACAGGATCTCAAGGGGTGTGAGCAAAGTAGGAGGTAAAATCAAAAGCAACAAAGGTGCAGACCTGAACAGTCTGTTAGTTACTCAGTGGATCATGAGTGCACGCAGAAAGGATAAAAAGAGGGATATGAAACATTTGAGGAGACGAAAGGTCACCGGTTTGGGGGCAGCCCAAGCAGTCTACCATTTTAGTTTAAATATTTGAAAGTTAGATCTTACAGGGGATTTTTTCCCTCGAGGAACTTGTAAACTATTGCTTGTAAGAGGAACTATTTCGTTTTACAATAAAAAATTGCAAATTTTGCCTATTGGAGAAAGTGCTAAGTGGAATGTATCAATGTGATTTAAATGAGCAATGTTGGATGGGAACTATTTCGTTTTCAACTGTGTTTCATTAGCTGTGAGATCGTTCTAACTTGTTGAACCTATGTTCTTGTCTGAATGTTCTTTAGTACATTTTGTGATCTTTTCCACTATGAGTAATGGGATTTTCTAACTGGTGATGAGCTATCTTGTCATGTATACTCTCATTCATGTTTATATGTTTGATTCTATCTATGATTTGCCATAACACATGGACAGTAATGCATTACTCATGAATTAATATCCAGCTCTCTAGAGATAATTTAGTTAGGATTTACGTTCTTGCAACATATGTGATTTAGATGCTTAGGAGTTTAAAACAAGAGGTAAGAACCTGGGCATCATGTTGTGAATACTCCTTGCATCCTTTATCACCTTGCATTGTTAATTAGGCACATGCA
Source organism: Pseudotsuga menziesii (assembly GCA_001517045.1). Classification (NCBI taxonomy): domain Eukaryota; kingdom Viridiplantae; phylum Streptophyta; class Pinopsida; order Pinales; family Pinaceae; genus Pseudotsuga; species Pseudotsuga menziesii. The sequence continues at coordinate 402,560 of LPNX010444499.1, forward strand.
TATCATACTTTAATTCAAAAATACAAAACTACACGGTGGAACGGGCCGCAACCGATGAGACCTCTGTTTTGTTACTTGACCTACGGTAGCCGGACCGCAAACCGGATGGATTCCCTACACCAAACAGTCACAGGCTAGTTGGGAACGTTGACTGGGGAGAATCCCTTACTATTGTTTCCTGCGAATTTCCAGGCCTCAACAGTATGTCAAGTCTAAGTTCATTCAATATTGTGCAGATGCAGGTACTCAGATGCAGCATTCTATGACTTACACACCACAGCAAAATGGTGTTGCTAAGAGGAAGAACAGATCACTGAAAGAGATGGCAACTTGCATGATGGAGGCTAAGACTTTGCCACCAAAGTTTTGGGCTAAAGCTATAAACTGTACAGCCTATATCCAGAATAGGGTGCCTCATAAACAGCTTCATGGTATGACTCCTTTTGAAGCATGGAGTGGGCACAAGCCAGATGTGACCCATTTTAGGATTTTTGGCTCAAGGGCTTGGGCTAGAATTCCAACAGAAAAGNTGTTTATTTGTTGGGTACTATGAAGATTCAAAATGGTACAAGATGATCAAATTGAGCACAAACAAAGCTTTCATTGAAAGTAGTGTTCAGTTCCAAGAAGAGCCTTTAGCAGCAATGAAAGTTGGAGCATCCTCTTCACCACTAGAACCATTAAATGTAAGTGAAGAGATATTTGAAGTTGCCGATTCTGATATTTCTGATAATGATGATTTAATTTTATATCCTAACAGTCCTACAAGACCAAAATGGGCAGAAAATACCATTCATGCAGTTGGAGAACTAGCTGGAAATCCTAATGATCCTAGGAGTACTAGATCTCAGTTTGAGAGTGCTCTGTGCATGAAAGACCCTTTGTTTGCAAAGAAATGCTATCTGATGGTTGAATTAGACCCACATACATATGAATATGCAGCACATGTTCCAATATGGCAAACAGCCATGAAAGAAGAGTTCAACTCATTCTAGAAGAACAACACTTGGGAGCTGGTTGATCTTCCCCTAGGGAGGAGGCTAGTTCAATGTAAGTGGGTTTACAAAACCAAATTTGATGCTGATGGTTCACCTTTGAAATATAATGCAATATTGGTAGCCAAGGGATGCTCACATGTACATAGCATAGAATACAATGAGACCTCTGTACCAGTGGCAAAGATGAACTCCATCAGGCTAGCCTTAGCCATTGCAGCTTCGAAGCAGTGGGAGGTACACCACATGGATGTGAAGTGTTCTTTCCTAAATGGAGATCTTACTAAATAGGTTTACATGCAGCAGCCTCAAGGATTTGATACTAATCCATCTCTTGTGTGCAGGCTAAAGAAGTCATTGTATGGGCTTAAGCAAGCCCCCATGGCTTGGTATGCCAAGATTGATAGCTTTCTGCTATCACTAAATTTTTTTTGATCTAAGTCAGATCCAAATGTCTATTTGAACCTGATTCATGGTTCCATAATGATTATTTTCTTGTATGTTGATGACCTTCTCATTACAGGAAGCTCAAAGGATGAAATTGTCTCCTTGAAGGATGCAATGAACTATGCATTCTCAATGACTGATTTGGGCTTATTGAGCCAATTCTTGGGGCTCAAGATTTCTCAAACCAGACATGGAATCAAAGTACATAATTCAAAGTATGCCTTGGATTTTCTGAACAATTTCAACATGAAGGACTGCAAGCCAAGCAAGACTCCCTTCCTTTCAGGAGTTAAGCTTGAAGAAGCTGATTCTTCACCTATTGTAAACAATACACTGTATAGGCAACTGATTGGGTGTTTTATGTACCTTACAAATAATCGAACCGATATTTCTTATGCAATAAGTGTGGCTTCAAGATACATGGATCAGCCTCATGAGATCCATTGGAGAGCAGCCAAAAGGATCCTTAACTTTGTTCAAGGAACAATGACTCATGGGATCTTCTACAAAGATAAATCTGATCTTGATTTGATTGGGTTTACTGATAGTGATTGGGAAGGTGACAACATATATCGAAATCCAACATCAAGATATGTGTTCATGCTTGCTAAAGGACCAATCAGCTGGTCAAGCAAGAAACAGAGTGGCATTGCACTCTCATCTACATAAGCAGAGTACAGAGGAGTTGTAAATGCAACAACTCAATGTTTATGGTTGCAGGGGATACTTGGTGAGTGTGGCTTCAAATCAGAATACTCAACTACTATCTATTGTGATAATTAGAGCACCATTTGAATCTACAATGATCTAGTTTAGAGATAGAGAACCAAACACATTAAGATTCGTATGCACTACATTAGACAGTTTGTGCATGATGGCACCATTCACCTACTCTTCTGTTCATATTCAGAACAAGTATCACATATCTTCACCAAAGTTTTTTGTGAGAAGACATTCAGCAATCTCAAATCACTATTGGGGATTTCTGATCATGATGTGAAGCATGAGTGATGACAACATTTTCAAATTTTTTTTTACTGTCCATGTTTAAGGGAGTATTTTTCCCATTGGGTTTTTGCCTCTTTCCTTGGTTAAATGGACATGCAATATGTAAAGGGGGAATAAGCCTTGTTGCTAGGCCCTATAATTTTCTGATATTTTACTCATAAGTCAAGGCTTAACGGGGGGTGTTAGAATAATCAACCCATAGTTAGCTACCTTAGACATTAATTAATCCAATTTTTGTCTTATTTTCCTAGTTTCAATATCCCACCTTATGCAAGTTGTCCCCCTATTGAGGCCTGGAAAATTGCAGGCAACAACAGCAAAGGATTCTCCCCAGTCAACATTCCCAACTAGCCCGTAAATATTTGGTGTAGGTAATCTGTCCGTTTTACGGTCCGGCTACCATGGGTCAAGTAACAAAAATAAAAGGTTTTACCAGTTGCAGCCCAGTCCACCGTATATATTTTCGTATTTTTTTTATTTGAAGTATGATATGCAAGTGCCTATTTAACATGCAGATTGATAAAGAATGCAAGGAGCATTCACAATGTGATGCGTGGGTTCTTACCTCTCGTCTTAAACTCTCAAGCATCTAAATCACACACATAGCAAGAAAATAAATCTAACTACCTACCTATCCCCAGGGAGCAGGGTTGTAACTCATTAATGAGTAATATATATTGTGCATGCATTATAAAGAGAAATTACAAGTATTCGATACTTCCTTCAAAACACATGAACAATTAAAGATATTTAAACAACCAGATAGCCAATTGCTTATGAACAACATTCATTACTCTTGGTGGTAATTTTCATAAAATAATCCAGAAATCATTCAAACAAGAACATAGGTCCTAAGAGTCAGAACGATCTCACAGTTAGTGGACAAGAGCTGAAAATGAAATAGTTCCTCTTCAACAAATCCATAGCGTAACATTTGAACATCCCACCAAACTTTCTCCAACAGGAAAACTGTAATTCTTTATTGCAAAAGGAAATAGTTCTTCTTACAATATCTCTTTACTAATCTATTTGGGAAAATTTCCTCTCCCTCATCTAAATCTTCTATATTTATAAAAAAGAACAAGACTATTAGGCTTCCCATGAATAACTCTTCAGCTTCCCCAACTCTTCGCTTCCCAAAATTTACTTTCACTAAGTGTTTATCAAATTTACAGCATATTACAAAAGTGAACGAATGTTCATGAGGAAGGCCCCGCTTGATTATTTAGAAATTTCTTCCACGCTGAAGCCTCTAAGGTGATACTTTCAAATTCAAAAGGTTCCAAGAATCGAATATTTATTTTGAATTTTGCAGCCTGGTTCCTGATGGCTTCTATTCTGGCTGCACTCAAGCGAAGCTGATCTTCTAATAGCTCCACACTAACCGCAGAATGATCTACCTCATTCCTTAGGGTCTGTTCATCTAAAGCTTTAATGTGTTGTATTCTTCTTTCATCTTCTTGGTACCTTCATTGCAAAGTTTCCACAAACAGGATGTGGTCCAGAAAAGCATCCATCCTTTGTTCAGCCTCTACCTGGCATCAATTATAAGTAATCAGAAGTATTCTAAATAATTATGTACATGCCCCTCTTGTCTTCCTAACAGCGTTCTTGAACTCCTCGACTGTGTTGATGGAAAACTACAACAAGTCATAGTCCTGCCTAAGGGCTTGTTGATCCTTTGAGGGTAACTCTGCAGGAGCTTCTTCATTAGCTTCTAATCTTTCCATCCTTCCTGTCAATACTTCCAGGATGTCTTGAGATCTGTCAACAAAATATGAGGAGGTCTCCAAAGACTCCTCCAGCTGGTTGCCTATCTACAAAACCCTGCATCTTTCCTCCTCTATGGCCACCTGCAGCTAAAGCATCTTGGCTCTCTGTGGCAGAACGTGGTCCTTGAAAGGTTTAAGACTAACTTGTTGTTCCTTGGTCTCCTCTAAGGCGGTTGTCAACGAGGTAATCTGCTCTCTAAGTTTTTCCTTTTGCACTTGAGATTTCCTCTCACCTTCCTCCAAGGTAGTCTTCTACAACTCCAAATCCTTTATCCTACCTAATAGCTGCTCCTTCTCTACCCTCAACTCTTGATATTCCTGCTGTACTTTCTCCAGGCACTCTTGGGCGGTGTCCATAGATCTTTTCTCTATCTAGAGTACCTAAAGTTCAGCCTTTGAAGACTTGATTTCCTTTTGTATGTATTTAAACTTTCTCTTTAACTTATTGTTTTCTTCTCTTTCTTTTCTCAGGGTATCTTTGAGTTGAGAAGAAGACTTATTTGACTGCTCTAGATCCGTCATTATTTTATCTACATTGTCCTCTGAAGTGTGGATCAATGCAGCCCCCACCCTGATAGTGAACGTAGGGTCTCTGTCTGTCCCATATACAATGGTTGTATCATTTATCATCTTACCAGACAAACCCCCAGTTTCAACCTTCCTCTCGGTTCTTTTTACTATCCTTTTCTTTTCTTTATCATAAAATATAGTATTAAAATTCGGTACCTCTCAGACCATAGACTGTCCTGGTATGCTGGCAGCGGGTACTTCAGGATCTTGAATGTCGAGTTTTTCCAAGTCCTGAGCCTTACTATCTGCTACATCAGAAGCTAATTTCTCTATCACTGCTTGTGTTAGCTTTATCTTCTCTGCCGCCTGCTTCTTTAGCTCCTCATCTAACTTCCTTTTTCTTTCTTCTTCTTCGCTTTTGGCAGCTTCTTCTGCCTTTCTAGCTGCCTCTTGTGTAGCTCTTCTTTTCTCCTCCTCCTCTCCTTTTAGCCATCCTTCGGCTTCTTGGGATAACCTCTGAGCTTCTTCATTTCTTTTCCAGGTTTCCTCCTCCTCGGCCTTTGCCTACTCATCCTGTCCCTTTCCACCTTTGGTGGTGATTTTCTTTTTAAACCTTTTTCTTAAGGCCATCATGTTTAGTGCACTGTGGAAAATGGACTCCTCTCTATCCCAGTGGCTAGTGTATTCAAAATGGACATTAGCCTCTTTGCAGTGCTCTGCAACCTTGTTACAGGAGTCATTCCCATGGAAAGGCAATTCCCTAAAATGGAACTTCTCCAAATCCTCCACGAATTCATCAGCCTTCTTTACCCTAGTAAATTTGTAACTCCCCAATCTGAAAGGCAAAGGTGGGTATTCTCCCTTCTTATGTTCAAATAAAAAACTTCCTATGCCATCTAGAAAGACTTGTCTAACTACCTCTTTGTGAATTACATAGTCTGTGGCATACTAAGTAGTAGTGAGGGTGCTCTAGAGCCTCCAGACATTCTGAAATATAGCCCATCCTTAGTCAAGTAATAATCAGCATACTCTTCAATCACCTGCAATGCCTCCTCCGACATGCAATCACATTCTTTTAAGAAAATCAGGGTCTACAATGGCATAATTAAATGATCACACGGCTCCTTGTAGTGACTATGGTATTTGTGGGCCCACAGTGGCTTGTATGCTGAGTAAATTGGTGATCTTTCCCAGTCCTAGATGCCTCTCAGGTTGGGGAAGGGTTGATTGCACAGTATGCAATCAATCAGTATGGAGCTCATGTAGAACTCTAATTTCTTTTGGGACACCCCTCCTAATGCTGATGCCATGCAGGCCAAGAAGCTATTGGACACAATGTTGGCCCAATTGAAAATGGTCCCCTATGTTCCAACATAGAAAATTATCGGCACCCACTCCAATTTGAAACTTTTACCGTGGGATCTCCCAAAAATCCTATTGAGCATCAAGGCAATGAACCTGTAAGGGGTTCTTAGGCTTGCAGTGTCATATTATCAAGTCAACCTGGTTCTAAAGTTTTTTCCAGGCATGAGCATCCTCTTGAGTGGCTCAACAAGGTCCATCCTGATGATTTTCAGCCAGTATTCAATCAGATATATTTGCACTTCTAGCAAGTGGTAAGCTAGGGCCACATATCCAGGGCTATAAGCAACATAACTATGCTTATCAACATTCTCTAGAATCATGGTGGTCACATCTGCCCTAGGCAGAATTCACCCAATCACCTCTAAGCATGGAAAGAGTTCAGGTCTCGTAGCAATCTTCATTAATGAAGACATCTCTATGTTGACATAGATGTTTTCTTCCTCAAAACCTATGTCAGGAACCTCTCAGCACATAATCAATCTGTATATTTCTCCCCATTGATATTCGGGCTCTACACCAATTATGCATTTGGTGTCTTTGTAAATATATTCGACTCTGGTGATGACTTTGACGTCGGGTTCCTCTTCGACTACGGGAGCCTTCTTCTTTTGACGCTTAGACATCTTAAGTTCCAAGGAATTTCATTGTCATGTAAAAAATCATTTTAGGTTCTGTTAGGTCATTTCTAAACAACGTTTAAAGATTGAGCTAACAATATAAGCATTTTACCTCGTCTACGTTAAAAATGACTGCATTTAATAAAAATAAGCAAAACATGTTCAAACATATTCTCCTGCTCAAAAAACTAAAACCGGCTTAGTTCAACAAAGTTTGGATGTGGTAAAACAAGGCCCTCTGTCTCAAATGAAAACAGTCCCAGGCCCTCTCTCAGTGCCATGACCAGCACGTTACATGGACACCTGAGGCACTTAATCTAAAAAAACTCAAGGGGACGCTACCAGTGATAACACCCTAGAACTGTACATACTCATCCCATAGTCCATCTTAGGCCGGGTCATGCGATACTACCCTAGACCGGTTCAGGGTTCGAATCTGAACAAGGTTATCCCAAGCGGGAAGTGGAACATCAAACAGGTCCTGGTTTGTGAAGATGGGAGTGGCTAAACAGTGGATCCAATCATCACGGCCTCATAAAAAAACCATGAAAGTCCCCTAGAATTCCAAACACACAATGGGGGAAATTGGTGCAGACAACATAATGGCCATCTGCACCGGTTTCCCCAACAATCGAGTGCAGGCTCTAAGACCATAACGGCCGTGGAAGAAAATATCGCATAAACCACAAAGACCCCCCCCATCAGCAGTCGCACCATTCACTTCAGAATATATAGATGTCAAGACAGGAACCTAAGTAAAAATCTAACGATGGAAACAAGAAAATAGCTCGTCCAATTGAACGGAATGAGAAAACGAATACAAGGGCCTACCTGGCACTGCTGCACGACTGGCAGGAAGAAAATCATTGAGATTCCACGACGAAGCCACCTAGGAGCGAGGGTATGGATAGTGAGAATCCTGGTTTTATCGAGCGACAACGACAACACAGAGAAAGTCCAAAAATAACAATAAAATAATAAACTACCTAACCCACTATATATATATATACCCTCGGTCAACTATACTCGGCGGGGAAAAGGTCATTGGGAGGTAAAAAGAAAGGGATCGACAACCATATCAACATTGCCTCTGTAACGTCAGATGATGAAACAGTTGGTAAAACTACTGAGGCATCGACAGAGAAACAAAACGATACTCGCATCGGAGCAATAGAAGGCTGGAGAGCTGCAATGGCGAAAACACAAAAGAAACCAAGTTCCGCAGACCGGCAAAAATTGGAGAAAAAACCAACATGAATTTAACCAAGAAACATCGGTCCCATGGAAAATAAAATCAAACTATGATGGAAAGGCAATGCTTTTCAAAGCCGCAACGGAGGACGATGAAATCTCAAGGATCAGTGAAACAAAACGACAGGGTCGAAAAAAGTTAATGCAATCATCGGGGAACTTTGTACTCTGCCATCCGCAAGTCCAGAAACCGTAGAGACAATATGTTCTGATGGGATTCCAACAAACCACCAATTGAGACAAATGAATAAATAAAAGCATCAGAGAAAACAAATCTTGAATCAGACTTGGCTTCTTGTTACTTTTCCGCAACGACAGGCGCGCAAATGACTAGATTTCTGACTTGAACATCCAAAACGCTTCCGATGGAAAGGTAAAACTAAAAAAATAGTGAAACATCGCTGGCACAAAAATAGTCTTTCTGCAGAACATCAAACAAACTCAAAAGCTGAGCCAAAATGAGTTAAAGGAGGGTCCCAAAAGTTTTTGAATTTTGGGAAAAATGTTGCAGCTGCAACAATTGGCGACTACCTGGTTAACCCCAGATTTTTTACTTAACTTTTTCCCAGTAAAGACTATTTAATCATCTTGCTCATAATTTTAATTCTTCTAGAGGCTTGTATTCCTAATATGGAAAACACATGCATTTAAATCATCGAGAAGCAGTCCACTCTTTGGGGACTAGGAGCACCCAAAATATTTGAAAGTCTGGATAACTCTTTTGAGGCCTAATAGGTGAGATTTATTTTACCTCTGCCTTTGGGTAGTTTCTAGCTTGGAAACCATAGGATCGTAACATATGGTAAACAACACTATTCCTTTGTTCCTCATTCCCATGCCAATTGCAATTTTGTTCTTTGAAGTCCTCCATCTACCTCTATTTCTGAATTTTATTCAGGCTCTTCTATCCATAGTGTCCTTTTGTGTGAGAGAAGAATTTACTTTCAGCTCATGGACAGAGAAGAACTTTTGGCAAATTGAAATTCATATTTTTGACATTTTTCTTTGATATGTATTTCTTCTTTGAGGAGTTTTGACTCTTGACAGCCTTTAGGCTTTCTGAAATCATGGCATGGGATCATTTATATATAGTAAACTATTTACCTTGCTTCCTCTTCATGGGCCTTTTTCTATCACTCCCTAGGAAATCTTAGATGTGAAATGGATGGAGCCTCGAAATAGTATTCCAGACCTCTTAATTCTTAGTTATTTACAAGGGTTAAGTGGGGCTTCAATGAACGTATAGCCAATTAGGAAAACTTCCTACTAGAAGACATTCTATCATTTAAAATGCACAGTACTTTCCTTCAAAGATTTTAGTTAATCAAGAACCCTGATGTTTTCCATGCAACTAAAAGTTTTCCTCTTTATTCAAAACAAAAAATAACTAGAATCAAAGCAGTAAATCAAAGAAAAACAACATCAAATTATTTATGTACAAGATCAAAAGAAAAGAAAATTGTATGCCCACCCCTGAAAATCCTTCAATCTACTAAGTCAAAGGGCTAGGCTAGATTGCAGACATGAGATACCTATCCATGGTCTAATTGTACTATTTTTGAAACCGAAACCATGTTTACTGATTTACAATCAATCTCATCAGCCTGAGGAAGTTGAAGGAGATCAAGTTGAGTGTCAATCATATTGCTCGATTTTTCTGAGGCATGATATCTTAGTTCAAGCTCCGTTAGATAATTTCCCAAGATAGAATTAGCAGATTCATTTCCTTCTCCCAACTTAGTGACATTGTGTTTCATGTAAGGTTCTCTTGAAATTTTGATCTGATTTGGGGTACCCTTCTGTGGCAACCATAAATGAGACCAGTCTGAAGCAAAATACCCCTTTAGCCTGGCAGACCAATCTTGGTTCAGAATAAGCCATAACCATCTGGTATGTTAGCCACCATAATATCAATAAATTGACATATCGTGTTATTTGCAGATAAACAAATGAGAACATTCTTCATTTCCCCCACTACTTTGACACTTGTTCTATGTAGTTGAATGACTTCCCAGGCCACGGGCTTTGGCTTCCCATTAATCTTCTTACAAACTACAAGTGGCATAACATTTAGCAATGATCCAGAATCTACCAAACAATTATTCACCTTATGATTCAGCATTTCTAAAGTCAAAAGGAAAGGTGGGGTTTTAGCTTTCTCTTCCCAAATCGATTCGACGTCTTCCTCCACCAGTTGATTTTCAGTGGGTACTTCTTTTTCAGGATCTTCAGTCTTTTTAGTGTTTTCTTTATCAACGTCGAATCTTCCTTCCATAAGCTTGGCAGGCTTGTTGATTTGCTCCGTCTCCTAGTTGACAATGGTAACTTTGGGTACTTTATCTTCAATATTGTCCTTGGACTGTCTCCTGCCATTCTCTTGCAACTTATTAATCTTTGAAATTGTCGCATTGTCTTTAATTATCAGATCCATGTCTTTTTTTGTTGTTGGTATGTTCTCAGGTTTAGGAGTATCCTTTTCTATATCAAACAGCAAGACACAATCCCATAAAAACATGGTATCATTTTCCTATTTCTCTATGGTCTGAAAACCCCTTTTCTCTTCACCACTATCCTCAGTTAATTTAGAGTCCAAGAGCTTATTCATTACCAATGTCATCGAATTTAACCATTGAGGACAATTCTTTTCAGAATGGGGTTGTTGGTGAAAAGTACACAAATTGTCCATTCCTACCTCTGTCAGATTCATTGATGCTAAATTATGTGGAGGGGTCTTGATTTGGTTGTTATCCTCCTTTTTTTGTAGTAGGGCTTATAAGTTTTCTGAACTTCCCTTTCATTCTCCAAATCTATTATTCTGTTGGAGAGTTTTTGAATCATTTTTAACATTCCCTCAAAATCATGTGATTTCTCCTCTTTAGGTTTAGACAGCAATAAGGCCCTTTTCCTCGAAGTTTTTTCTCCAGGTTGCTCAAGATAATCTTATATACTTTCCTTTTCAGCCTCTACTCTTTCTGCCTCTTCATAAGTCTCAACTGACATAGGTTTAACTTGAGCTTTTGCGAACATAGCCAAGTTAGGGCCTAAGGCTGAGGTATAGTACTCAATCAGAACTTTATCAGAAGGTTTATCAATTGTAGAAAAGTTCTTGAGGTAAGTTGAAAACATTTGAGTGAAATGATGTACCTTCTCATTCCTTTATTTTTTCCAAGCACCCAGACCTTTCATTAGTGATGCATGCATCTTTTGGGCTGCATACTTACTTCTAAAAGTTCTTTCAAAGGTATCCCAATCGGGGATATAGTTTGCAGGAAAACCAAAGTACCAAGATGCTGCTGCTCCTTTAAGGGTATGCGGGAACAATCTATAGACAACATCCTCGTATTCCCTAGCCCTTAACCCTTCTATTTCCAAATATAAACTTTGCAAGTGGTCATCTATGGAAACCTTCTCATCAGGATCAAACTCAGGAAGCAACTTCTCAAAAGCTTGAGGTAGGTTATGCAAGGGAGGTGTTAGGTTCAAGGGTGATCTGGACTTCCAAGCCGGTGGTGGGTTGGTATGATTCACATTTATACCTGCCATGAGTGAAAAAAAAATGAGGAGGTGAAAGAACAAGAGTGTGAATAGGAGAACCGTAAGGTGTACCCGGGCTTACTTGCTTTAAAGGTTGAACCACTTCCTGTAAGGCTGTTCCTAAAAGTTCTTCCAAACCCTAAAAAACACTAAGTTTTCCACTATAGGACGGTCTTTCCCTTTATATTTTCTTAAGTATTTTGGTCAGGTCACAAAATTCTTTCAAAATGTCATTGGTGGGGTAATCTCAGAAAATTGGGTTTCCTCGGCTAGCCATGCACTAGCGGCCCTCCTTCTAGTGCCAAAAACTATTGAGGCTTGGAAAATCATAGGAAACAACAGTAAAGGATTCTCCCCAGTCAATGTTCCCAACTATCCCGTGACTGTTTGGTGTAGGGAATCCATCCGGTTTGCAGTCCAGCTACCATGGGTCAAGTAACAAAAATAAATTTTTTACCGATTGCGGCCCGGTCCACCATATATATTTTTGTATTTTTTTGATTTAAAGTATGATATGCAACTGCCTATTTAACATGCATATTGATAAAGAATGCAAGGAGCATTCACAATGTGATGCACAGGTTCCTACCTCTAGTCTTAAACTCTCAAGCATCTAAATCACACACACAACAAGAAAATAAATCTAACTACCTACCTATCCCTAGGGAGCAAGGTTGTAACTCGTTAATGAGTAATATATCTTGTGCATGCATTATAAAGAGAAATTACAGATAGATGATACTTCCTTCAAAATGCATGAACAATTAAAGATATTTAAATAACCAGATAGCCAATTGCTTATGAACAACATTCATTAATCATGGTAGTAATTTTCATAAAATAATCCAGAAATCATTCAAACAAGAACATAGGTCCTAAGATTCAGAACAATCTCACTGTTAGTGGACAAGAGCTAAAAATGAAATAGTTCCTCTTCAACAAATCCATAGAATAACATTTGAACATCCCACCAAACTTTCTCCAGTAGGCAAACTGTAATTCTTTATTACAAAAGGAAATAGTTCTTCTTACAATATCTCTTTACTAATCTAACTGGTTAAAATTCCTCTCCCTCATCTAAATCCTCTATATTTATACAAAAGAACAAGACTATTGGGCTGCCCACGAATAACTCTTGGGCTTCCCCAACTCTTTGTTTCCCAAAATTTACTTTCACTAAGTGTTTATAAAATTTACAACATATTACAAAAGTGAACAAATGTTCATGAGGAGGGCCCCACTTGATTATTTAGAAATGTATTCCACGCTGAAGCCTTTGAGGCGATACTTTCAAATTTAGAAGGTTCCAAGAATCGAATATTTATTTCGAATTTTGCAGCCTAGTTTTTTATGGCTTCTATTTTGGCTGCACTCAGGTGAAGCTGATATTCTAACAACTACACACTAACTGCGAAATGATCTACCTCATTCCGTAGGGTTTGTTCATCTAAATATTTAATGTGTTGTATTCTTCTTTCATCTTCTTGGTACCTTCTTTGCAAATTTTCCAGAAACAGGCCGTGGTCCGGAAAAGCATCCATCCTTTGTTCAGCCTCTACCTGGAATCAATTATAAGTAATCATAAGTCTTCTAAAGAATTCTTTACATGCCCCTCTTGTCTTCCTAACAACCTTCTTGAACTCCTCAGCTGTGTTGATGGAAAACTCCAACAAGTTGTAGTCCTGCCTAAGGGCTTGTTGATCCTTTGAGGGTAAATCTGTAGGAGCTTCTTCATTAGCTTCTAATCTTACCATCCTTCCTTTCAAGACTTCTAGGATGTCCCGAAATCTGTCAACAAAATATGAGGAGGTCTCCAAAATCTCCTCCAATCAGCTGTCTACCTGCAAAACCCTGCATATTTCCTCCTCTATGGCCACCTGCAGCTGAAGTATCTTGGCTCTCTATGCCAGAACGTGTTCCTTGAAAGGTTGAAGACTAACTTGTTGTTCCTTGGTCTCCTCTAAGGCTGCTATCAATGAGGTAATATGCTCTCTAAGTTCAGCCTTCTGCACTTGAGATTGCCTCTCACCTTCCTCCAAGGTAGTCTTCTGAAACTCCAGATCCTTTAACCTACCTAACAGCTGCTCCTTCTCTGCCCTCATCTCTTGATATTCCTATTGTACTTTCTCCAGGCACTCTTGGGTGATCTACATAGATCTTTTCTCTATCTAGAGGACCAAAATTTCAGCCTTTGAAGACTTGATTTCCTTTCGTATGTCTTCAAACTTGATCTTTAACTTATTGTTTTCTTCTCTTTCCTTTCTCAGGGTATCTTTGAGTTGAGAAGAAGACTTCTTTGACTGCTCTAGATCTGTCATTATTTTATCTACATTGTCCTCTGAAGCATGGATCAATGCAGCCCCCACCATGATAGTGAACGGGGGGTCTCTTTCTGTCCCGTATACAATGGTTGTATCATTTATCATCTTACCAGACAGGCCCTCGGTTTCAACCTTCCTTTCGGTTCTTTTTACTATCCTTTTCTTTTATTTATCATAAAAGATAGTATTAAAATCCAGTACCTCTTCCCCTTTCTTCTGTTCAAAGGGGATTAGACTAAGGGTGGGGACCATAGACTGTCCTGGTATGCTGGAAGCAGGTACTTTAGGATCTTTAATGTCGAGGTTTTCCAAGTCTTGAGCCTGACTGTCTGCTGCGTCAGAAGCTAATTTCTCTATCACTGCTTATGTCAGCTTTATCTTCTCTGCCTCTTGCTTCTTCAGCTCCTCATCTAACTTCCTTTTTCTTTCTTCTTCTTCACTTTTGGCAGCTTCTTCTGCCTTTCTGGCTGCCTCTTGTGCAACTCTTTTTTTCTCCTCCTCCTCTCCCTTTAGCCATCCTTTGGCTTCTTGGGATAACTTTTGAGCTTCTTCATTTCTTTTCCTAGTTTCCTCCTCCTCGGCCTTTTCTTGCTCGTCCTTTCCCTTTCCACCTTTGGTGGTGATTTTCTTTTTAAACCTTTTCCTTAAGGCCGTCATGTTTAGTGCACTGCGGAAAATGGACTCCTCTCTATCCCAGTGGCTAGTGTATTCAAAATAGACATTAGCCTCTTTGCAGTGCTCTGCAACCTTGTTACGGGAGTCATTCCTATGGAAAGGCATTTCCCCAAAATGAAACTTCTCCAACTCCTCCATGAATTCATCGTCCTTCTTTACCCTAGTAAATTTGTAACTCCCCAATGTGAAAGGAAAAGGTTGGTATGCTGCGTTCTTATGTTCAAATAAAAAACTTCCTATGCCATCTAGAAAGACTTGTCTAACTACCTCTTTGTGAATTACATAGTCTGTGGCATACTTAGGCAGTAGTGAGGGTGCTTTAGAGCCTCCAAAAATTCTAAAATATAGCCCATCCTCGGTCAAGTAATAATCAGCATACTCTTCAATCACGTGCAATGCCTCCTCCGACATACAATCGCATTCTTTTAAGAAAATCAGGGTATACAATGGCATAATGAAATGCTCACATACCTCCCTGTAGTGATTGGGGTATTTGTGGGCCCACAGTGGCTTGTATGCTGAGTAAATTGGTGATCTTTCCCGGTCCCAGATGCATCTCAGGTTGGGGAAGGGTTGATTTTACAGTATGCAATCAATCAGTATGGAGCTCATGTAGAACTTTGATTTCTTTTGGGGCACCCCTCCTAATGCTGATGCCATGCAGGATGAAAGTCTATTGGACACAATGTTGGACCAATTGAAAACGATCCCCTGTGTTGCAACATAGAAAATTATTAGCACCCACTCCAATTTGAAGCTTTTACCATGAGATCTCCCAAAAATCCTATTGAGCATCAAGGCAATGAACCTGTAAGGGGTTCTTAGGCTTGTAGTGTCATATTATCCAGTTAGCCTGATTCTAAAGTTTTTTCTAGGCATGAGCATCCTCTTGAGCATCTTGACGAGGTCCATCCTGATGCTTTTCAGCTAGTCTTCAGTCAGATATATTTGCGCTTCTGGAAAGTGGTAAGCCAGGGCCACATATCCAGGGCTATAAGTAGCATAACCATGCTTATCAACATTCTCTAGAATCATGGTGGTCACATCTGCCCTGGTTAGAATCCACCCAATCACCTCTGAGCATGGAAAGAGTTCAGGTCTCATAGCAATCTTCATTAATGAAGACCTCTCTATGTTGACATAGATGTTTTCTTCCTCAAAACCTATGTCAGGCACCTCTCGGTGCGTAATCAATCTGTAGATTTATGCCCACTGATATTTGGGCTCTACACCAATTATGCATTTTGTGTCTTCATAAATATATTCAACTCTGGTGATGACTTCGACGTCGGGTTCCTCTTCCACCGCGGGATCCTTCTTCTTTTGACGCTTAGACATCTTAAGTTCCGAGGAATTTCCCTGTCATGTACAAAATCATTTTAGGTTCTGTTAGGTCATTTCCAGACAAATTTTAAAGATTGAGCTAACAATATAAGCGTTTTACCTCGCCTATGTTAAACATGACTACAGTTAATAAAAATAAGAAAAACATGTTCAAACAAATGCTCCTACCCAAAAAACTAAAACCAGCTTAGTCCAACAAAGTTTGGATGTGATAAAACAAAGCCCTCTGTCACAAATGAAAATATTCCTAGGCCCTCTCTCGGCTCCATGACCTACACCTTACGTGGACACCTGAGGCACTTAATCTAAAAAACTCAAGGGGACGCTACCGGTGATAGCACCATAGAAATGTACATGCTCATCCCACGGTCCATCTTCGGACCGGGTCATGCAATACTACCCCATACCGGTTCAGGGTTTGAATCTGAACAAGGTTATGCCAAGCAGTAAGTGGAACATCAAATAGGTCCTGGTTTGTGAAGACAGGAGCAACTGAACAGTGGAGCCAATCATCACGGCCTCATAAGAAAAACATGAAAGTCCCCCAGACGACCAAACACATAATGGGGAAAATTGGTGCAGACAACGTAACGGCCGTCTGCACCGATTTTCCCAACAATCGAGTGTAGGCTGTAAGACCATAACGGACGCGGAAGAAAATATCGCGTAAACCACAAAGACCCCCCCCCCCCTTAACAGTCACACCATTCACTTCAGAATATATACATGTCAAGACAGGAACCTAAGTAAAAACCTAACTGTGGATACAAGAAAATAGCTCGTTCAATTGAATGGAATGGGAAAACGAGTACAAGGGCCTACCTGGCACTACTGCACGACTGGCGAGAAGAAAACCATTGATCTTCCACGACGGAGCGACCTAGGAGCGAGGGTACCGACAGCGAGAATCCTGGTTTGCTAGAGCGACAATGACAGGGCAAAGAAAGTCCAAAAATAACAATAAAATAATAAACTACCTGACCCACTATATATATATACCCCCGGTCGACTATACTCGACGGGAAAAAGGTCATCGGGCGATAAAAAGCAAGGGATCGACGACCATATCAACATTTCCTCCATAATGTTGGGCGATGAAACAGTTGGGAGAACTGTTGAGGCATCGGTAGAGAAACAAAATGATACTCACATCGGAGCTTGCAAGATTAAAGCATTAGAGCGATAGAAGGCTGGAGAGCCGCAACGACGAAAACACAAAAGAAACCAAGTTCCGCAGACTGGCAAAAATCAGAGAAAACAACAACATGAATTTAACCAAGAAACATCAGTCCCATGGAAAATAAAATCAAACTATGCCAGAAAGAAAATTCTTTTCAAAGCCGCAATGGTGGACGCTGAAATCTCAAGGATCAGTGAAACAAAACGGCGGGGTCGAAAAAAGTTAATGCAATCATCGAGGAACTTCGTAATGCGCCATCCGCAACTGTGGAAACCATAGAGACAATAAATTCTGATGGTATTCCAACAAACCATTGATTGATAGAAATGAATAAATAAAATCATCGGAGAAAACAAATCTTGAATCGGACTTGGC
This sequence comes from Pseudotsuga menziesii, assembly GCA_001517045.1. Classification (NCBI taxonomy): domain Eukaryota; kingdom Viridiplantae; phylum Streptophyta; class Pinopsida; order Pinales; family Pinaceae; genus Pseudotsuga; species Pseudotsuga menziesii. The sequence goes on from LPNX010444499.1 coordinate 419,954, forward strand.
TTCTTGTTACTTTTTTGCAACGGCGGGCACGCAAATGACTAGATTTCCGAATTAAATATCCAAAACGCTTCCGATGGAAAGGTAAAACTAAAAAAAATAGTGAAACATCACTGGCACAAAAATAGTATTTCTACAGAACATCAAGCAAACTCAAAAGCTAAGCCAAAGTGAGTTAAAGGAGGGTCCCAAAAAAATTTGAATTTTAGGAAAAATGTTGGAGCTGCAACACCTGCACACATCCAAAGTGGTCAAACTTACTAAAATTGAGTCATGGAGTTCTTGGGAAACCAATTGGAATCAAATCTGCTTTATTCCTGGCCTTCCTAGTGCATGCCATGCTTTTTTTGCTTTATTGCCTGTTTTTTTTTAGTTTTAAGGCAATTGGGAAAGTTTGACTAGGTGAAGTTAACTTGTTTTTTGTCCTCATCACCCTCCACTCTTTTATCCTAATAAAAGCATGTATGATTTGTCCTTCCATCATCTATTAGCTTGCCTAATTGATTTTTCCAATTTGTGAGCTCCTAAACAGATTTGGAAACTGCTTTATGCACCTATGGGGGATTTGCTTAGATTTAGTAAGCCTGCTTTTGACCAAATTCGAATGGCATCCTTATGCATTCGAATATCTCATGTAATTATTTATTTTGGCAGCCTATGACTTCATAGGGTTGGCTATTGTACACTTATTCAATACATATTAGTGTTCTGATCCATATTCAATCTCCTTTGTGTGTAATTTACATGTGTAATTGGCAATTTTTGTGAGTGTAATTGTTCTAACACCTAGGTTCAATTTCCAGAAAAGCATCACATCATTTATAAAGAAGCATCATATTGCACCTCATTCACATTATATTATGGGAAAATAGGAAAATAAGATATTGAAAACACAGTGTTTCCATCACAACTTCATCATGTCATATTACTTCGCATCCAATCACTATTTCTCTAGACAGTTCCACAGTTCATATCTTTCCTCCAAGAATATCTTCAAGGATCTATCAAAATGTAATTCAACATTACAATCCTAGATCTATTTATAGGCTTGCGCCTTTTTACAACATGGTCCACTTAGATCAACTTCCTGACTACTTGGACTAAAAACTAAAAAATAATTCCCAAACTCTACAAAATATGACCAAAATCTACAAAATATTACTAATCCACCTTGCGCACCATATTCCACCTTCAGTATAAACTTCGATGTTGTGCATCATCCTTGATGCCACACAACTAATTATCCTCAAAACTGCCTGCCAACAATTCTTAAAAGAATTGCTTCCTCCCATTGCTAAACTACCTAAAAACACACTCTCTTAATAATAAGAAGTATTTTCAAATCCTTTTAAATTGGAAATGGATATGTTCTGCCAAATTCTTGGATAGGTCCATGACATGGTAATTGATGATATAGTTCTAGGTTTCCTAGTTTGTATTTGACCTCCTACAGGTGTATCGGGTGCCAAGTATTATTTTTCCGTATTCCTTGCAAAAACAATTCATGGTCAGTTAAACAATTACATGGCCTTGAAATTCCTTCTAATACCAATATGTTGTGCTACATACCAACATAGATCCATCTAAAAGGGGATCTATCAAGCACCGAGAGGGATCCAATCTCTCAAGGTACAAACCTTTTTTTAGAGTGGAAATGTTGAGGAAATGTGTAATCCAATGTTTATGGTTTTTGTTTATCTAATTTATGTTGTTTTTACATATATGCAATTATAAATAATTTAAATTTAATTGAAGTCGACATGTTATTTTTAATAATATTTATTATTTTTTATAAATTGCACGTGTCAACTCTAGGATGAGTAAGGAAGGAGTTACACATCTCTTCCCTACTGGGTTGTAGAATCCACCTCTTCGGTGCAATGATTATATGTCACCACTCTTAGTACTTCCAACCTACATGTTACAGAGAAAAATTCTTATGGCTTGGGGTACCACAATAGATAGCTTGACTCCAGAAATCAATCCTTTCCTATATGCAAGAGAAACCAAATATCTAACACTAAAGGATCTCGATTCGTACCTTATTTCGGACGGTTGATGTAGATCCCCATTGAGCTTTTCCACTCCAGCTTGTATTGGAAATTTGCTTCCTCAGCATTCAGCAAACAAGACAAGCATGCTATATATAATTGTGTTAGACCTACTCTAGCATATATAATCAATAACATATAAGCATTTAAAAACATCCATGGATCAAATACTCATTTAAATACAAATTATTGGACAAGAAAAGATATTTATATTGATATAAAACAGAGATTACAATAGTGAGAACCTCTGTCGAAAGGTCTGTGAATCGGAGAAACTGAGTCCCCCACTTGGGCCTTCACCACTTGAATCCTCCACCTCTTGATAGCAAGCTCACAAAAAAAAGGAAGGCTTGGGAAGAACACAAAAGTGCTCTAAGAGACAAAGGGATGTAGACTCAAGTATAAGCTCCAGCAACAATGGACTATAGTTTTCTTGCTCTTCAATTCCTTTCTCTTTCAATGTATCCAAAGGGTTCCTTATATAGATCTTCAATGGGATAATGGAACATCGAATCCGAGTGATCTCAAGGCATATGGAATGCCAAGAGACAAGTGATTCGGATCCACATCAAGGAAAACTCCAAAATAATTTGGCCTTTTGTACACATCCCAATGTATGTGGGTTTAAGGGTCAAATACGCGTATATACACGAGAAAGGGATTAAGAGTTGTGTATGGAAATTAATGCATGTTTTTAGGGATGATCTTGGTAACATCAAAGGTACAAAAATGGTCCATGGGGTCTAAGGAGTCTGCAGAGGGATAGGAAAGACCATAAAGGTGTTATTCACCATGTGTGGTAAAATCAACTGCAACAGATGCCCCCTAATCTGTGAGGTCAGAGGGGTCATACGATGGCTGAAATACATTATAAGTCTATCCCAAAAGTGGAGTGATGAAGAACCCAGTGGAAGAACTAGCCATCCAATCAGTACAATACAATGATCAAACTCTGCACATAACTGCAAGTAGATGTAGCAGTCCCGGATACATAAGAGTACAATGGCCATGAATAGGCATGATACAAAATATGACATGTGTGTTCATCTCCATGTACAATATAGATAGATTAGAATCTCCATGATGAAGATATATAAAGGATCATGATCTCCATGAAACCTGAAGATATATAGTGGATCAAGATCTCCATAATGGCTGGAAATATCTGACATATACTGGAATCAAGTCATGAGAGCTGAAATCTCATGAACACTGGCACGATCAAGGAGGTAGCATATAAGAGATGCCACAATTTGGAAGGTCTTCTACACAATCCGCTACAAGTAGATGTCCTACTATGTGAATAGACATGTCGATGTCGAACATAGTAGTCCATCGTCTGATTACCGATGATTGATGTATACCGTTAAAAAACGCAAGATCACCCACCAATAATGAAAATGGGAATCAAGGTACTAGAGTGCAGACTAACAAGTGTGAATAAATGTGTTCAGGTCAAACACTTGAGAGAATCCATTGATCAGGGGACATTGATGTATTCCCAAAAACTGTCGATGGTGAGAGAACCTACCACTGATGAATGCAAGCCTCAAGGAACTCAAACATGACTCTAGATTCCTATCCCAGAATAAATGATATGAAGTTGATGGTATGAAATTCACTGGAAGGAGGGCATTAAGGAATCCCCCATCATCCAACACGAGGTACTCAGCAAGGTTGTATAATATGGAAGGACTCGATCATAAGGTGCATGAACTAGAAACTATATCGGGAATGGCCAATATGCAAAGTCAAGATAACTGAGGAATGGCCAACTTAGGTTTCAACTTCCTTCGAAAAAGAGCATAAAGGTGAATGGTGACTGAATGTAGGCAACATAGACTTGATATACAAAACTAGGACATATCTACGACACAGGAGGCATCGACAAAGGATCCATAGGGACTGGAAGCTTGACCAGCCGGTGGAGATAAACTCATATAAACGAGTACAGATCCTAAATTCAAAATACTAACCCAACCAATGGATGTGATATATAGTGCTCTGTTCGAAGGTGACACAACTCGACTACTACCAAAGATAACATCTTTTCTTGTCCGACTTTTTAGTTTTTTATTTATTTTTTACTTTTTCAAATATTTGAAAAGCTTGAAAAAGAATAAAATCACTTTAAAGTTACAGACGAGGAGGATATGAGTGTCAAATGGGAAAACAAACTAGTTCCAAGTAGTAGAACATACCTATGCTCATTGTAAGGACATATGTGTAGGATAACAACACTCAGGGGAAAGTCCACTCCCATAAAAATAGGGAATCAAGCTGCAAAGGATATATAAAATGGATCTACGTGGCTAGACATGAGACAAGCTTGGGCTATTTGGCTGATACTCAAAGTCAGGGAAGCCAGGATAAGGCTCAATGAGGCAGGAAAAGCTCATGATAATGCAATTACAACTTGACATAAGGGAGTCCTAGGGAAACAAGCCAGCAAAAAGATCAAGAGGAGTATGAGGCTCTTACAAAATGACATGGCGATACTATACAACGGACTCCCACACCCTAAAGGACAAACTATTGACATGGGCACCAAATGGAAACAAAGAGCTAACAAGGGTACCCATGTAAGGTCAAGCTCGCCCATTCACATCATGTCACTTCTAAAACAACAAGAAGGTTCCATGACAAGATAGAATGGGTTTGTACCCAAGGTTATAATGAAACGGTCATAAGGTCATGCAAAATTCAAACGAAGGTGAAATCTAACCTATATGCCACTTTAAACATCATACCTGACATCAGCACGAATGAGTCAAAACAAAGGTCGAAACGACGCTCAAAATGGTCTCCTACATCATCATATTAGTAAAAAATGGTCCAAAAGGGTCAGAAACGGTCCAAAACTATAGAAAGGGGGTAAAAATTTTCAAAAAGTTGAAAATTTTTCTATAAATAGTAAAAGATTTAAAAATCATATATCATTTGAAATTTTTACCCAATTGAACTCAGAACTTCAAATGTGAATTTCGAGAGTTTCATCCGGTGAAATCTGACACCGTTTTTCCAAGGTAACTTCCCATGCCCTTCTCTTTCATTTGCATGTAAATTTTTCTAATTTCCATGGTCAAAATTAATTTATAGGCCAATCTAAGATAGCCTCTTTGGACCACATGAAAATTGGGGCTTTTTTCATGTATAGGGCTCACTATACGCGGAAAGACTGCCCGAACCTGCATACATACGCTGCTGTTTTGCAAACAGTTGCATATGCGGTTGTGTTTAAGTTTTTCTAAGACATGTAATGGCCAAAACATAATTTAAATGTGAAGGATGGTTCTAGAATGGAGGGAAAGAGAGCATGAGGATGTAGAAGAAGCAGTTCGGGGTGATCTAATGGCTCAACAATCTCTAGATGCATGTGGGCTATACAAGTTTTGGTGTCTTGGTAGCCTGAGGGCCAAATGAAGACTGTTGTAGATGCTAGTAGACTACTAGCATCCTGAATCAGAGTCTTTTTAGATCTATGGGATGTCCCACATAATAGAGGTGGAGGACATATATTTCATTACATGATTGTCCTGACGGGGAAAGGTGGAGAACCTATGCTCTCATGGGCCTGGAGGTGGCCTCTCTATAGATGAGTACATAGTAGTATACTATTTTGCAGACACAAAAAAGGTTGGGACTCAAATCCCAACAAACTCCATACAAGTACTTGGGCTAAAACCATATTACTGGCACTCGACAGGATAGTCAGTCTAGCATCACTCCACTAGGCCTCGTGACCATTGATTTTCTATGTAGTGGAGTGCATGAGACCTACAATTTATGACTGGAGCACTTTGCTATTGAGTAACATGAGCAATAAATCAGTGACTGCAAGATAGGTAGGGTAAAAGGCTTTTTTTTTGGAAGTATATTGACCATGTTCTTCTTTGAGCGTATTCTGGGGCTAAGCCATAAAGTTGAAGTTCCTCCTCATGGGGTTTGAGATCCAGTCCAACGACATTGGGAAGATCTGATGCACAGACTGGGTAGAGGTAGGGTGTCTAACCCCTACCCAACTGATTTATTTCCATGGTGGCGGTGGCAAATATTTGCCATCGATGATTATCCCTATGTGGGGATAGATTTTTGGTCAGATCTCGACATGCCTCTACCACCAGGAGTAGCATATGGTGACATTGGTAATGAGTCCCAACCCTCTTTTTAAATTTTTTTTAGTTATTAAATTTTTTTGTGTTCTTTGATAAATGGAACCAAAAGACAAGTTTTTGTGTGACGATAAATAGTGATGATGTGTCCTATGTATGCAGATGCAGGACCACGGTGGCCTGACGGCTTCCCTTGTCATAGACAGAGGGGAAGAGGATATGATATCATGGGTGTGGATGTGGAGCAGATGCTCCAAAGCATCCACACAAACTTTGTACAACTGACACATAAAGTGCCCATGGTGCAAGTCGAGGACTTGCCTGAGGCCATGCAGCGTCAGGTGGTGGGTGTACCATGAGCATGGGTGTGATTGTTTCGATGACTAGCTAGAGTCGTGGTGTCCTTCCATGATCAGAACCCACCTCCTCCTCCAGAGACTTAGATACCTGGGAGTGATTCATTTTTGTACTACCGTGTATTATATTTTGTTGGCTCGGAAGCCCCATTTTTGTATTATGACACTTATGTATTATGACGTCACTTTTTGGATGTTTAATGAAATTTTTTTATGATGATCAATTTATTTATTTACATGTGTAAAAATGTATGTTTGTGATGTTCTTATAGTCTATGAAACAAATGCCAATCTAACACATAGTTAGCATATGAGTGAGCAACTTGATTATAATTTTTTGGAACATGTATATATGTTATGTTATCAAATTGTCGTTCTAACAATCTCACACATAAGAATATTCGTAATAATGTTGGATTCCTAACATGATACAAGCTATTAAGTTGTGACACTACTAACTATGAATCAAGATGTACCTCAAGAAAGAGAACACCATGTGAAATGGCATGCCCTAAAAGCTCGATAACGACATTATACTCAACAACATTGCTCGAAGAGGGATGTAAACATACGCCTCCTAAAGACAATACCTCACCCATAAGAGTATAAATTACCCAAGCAGCAAAGGCTGAGTGTTGAGTGTGACAGCTAGCACCATCAGCGAATCCTATGTGGGTGGAAGATTCCATTGACATCTACCATAAGAAACGAAAGCTAATAACAAACCCGATCACCACTGAGAAAAAACCTAACTATGCAAAATCTTGTACAATAATATACAATAATTAGCCTTGGCTGAGGATCATGCATAGTAATTTTTAAGATAGAGCCCATTTCTAGGCTCCGCCGAGGCTGTCCCCTCATAATCTACTAGCTCATAGGTGCCCTTCTCTAACAAATGTTTAACAATGTAAGGACCATGCTACATGGGATTAAACTTTCCTTCCCCCAAAGGTTCTTTAGATTGATCCCACAAAAGGACCAAATATTCTTTACTAAACTTCCTTGGACCGACAGATTTATCATATTGGACCTTAACACGACACTTATTTACCTCAAGAGCCACTAAGGCATCTTGTCGTTGCTCATCAAGCTGCTCTAAGTGGAACAAACACTCCTCCAATGCGGAAGTGTCTAGTAAGAGCTCTATAGCTAGCTTCAAAGAAGGGATTTTGCATTCAACCGACAATACAGAATCCACTCCATGTACAAGCTGATATGGAGAAAAACTAGTGGCAGTCTTAACCACGGTCCTATAATCCCACAAAGCAGGATATAACATGATATGCCAATTGGTCTTTCTTTGTGCGATGGTTCGTTGGAGGATGGAATTAAGTGATTTTTTCACTGCTTCAACCTGTCCATTCGCTTGAGGGTAATAAGAAGAGGAATGCTCCTTCTTTTACCCTAACTTCGAGGCCAACTCTTCCATCATTCGATTCTAAAAGTGCCTACCATGGTCAGTGACAAACTCCTTCGAAATACTGAACTGAGTAATGATCTACTTGAATATGAAATGTGTGACTATCTCACTGTCAGATTTAACCATGGGCATAGCCACATCCCATTTTGTGAAATAGTCAACAGCCACTATAATATGATGATGCCCCTGAGCTAAAGCTGGGTTTCAATCAATGAAATCTAGCCCCCACTTAGTGAAGGGACCAGCGGTGATAATTGGATGTAACAGGGCAAGACGTGAGTGCATATTGCGTGCAAAAACCTGGCAAGGGTGGCACTTCTTAACCGCATTGACACAATATTTAAAGATCGATGGCTAGAAATATCCCACTCTCAATATTTTTTGGGCTATAGAAAGCCCAGATAAATGACCACCACACGCCCCTCTGTGGCAATCATTCAACACAAGCTCAGCCTCCTCATGAGTTAAACAACGACATAAAATGGAATCTACCGTCATCGTTCATCCCATGAGAAGTGAGTAGGGATCTTCAATGTTTGTAAATATATGATGATATCTCCATACCATGGATCCAAAGTCGATATCAATAAAATGTGTTCATCGATAAATGTATCTTCACAAACTTCCTCCTCCTCGCTTGGGAAATTAAAAATAATCCCCGCAAAAATCAACGATTGTTTCGATTTTGCCAAAACAAACTCGAGATCGAATTCTTGCAAGATGACAATCCACTTATTATACTTTCCCCCAATTATCCTTCTAGTGAGGAGGAACTGAAATGGATTGACATGGGATACCACCAAGGTCTAGCGAAGGAGAATATAGTGTCTCAATCTTTGAACCGCATGAATGGTAGCTAAGGCAAGCTTCTCCACATGGGAATAATGGATCTCCGCATCTATAAGGTTTTGGCTCAAATAATATATGACATGCTCATGGAGCTTGTCATCCTCCTAAAACAAAACCATACCAATCGTTTCCATGGACGCTGCCATATAATGTAAAAAGTCACGGCTATAGTCGGGTGGACTAAACATGGGGGTCGATGCTAAGGCTCACTTAAGCGCATCAAAGGACTCCTGGGCTTGCTCATCCCAACAAAAGGCAGTGTCCTTCTTCAAAAGACTCATAAATCCTTTATTTAAATTGGCAAATTTAATGACGAATCTCTGCAAGAAATTTGACATGCCTTGCAAACATTGAAGATGTCTAATGTTTCTCGGGTGAGACAATTGAAGTATTGCCTCAACCTTCAAAGGTTTGACTCTTATACCCTCCTTAGAGACAATGAACCCTAACAAGCGACCAAACTTCACACAAAAGATGCACTTATGAGGATTTAACCTAATCAAGTAATGGCGACATCTTTCGAACACTAATCTCAAATGGTAGGAATGACGCATCCTCTGACGAGAATGAGCAGCAAGGTCATCGAAAAAGACTTCAATAATCGATTTGAGATCATGGAAGATCAAGGTCATAGCCCGCTAAAATGTGGCTCCAACATTTTTAAGGCCGAAGGCATCTTTCGATATGCAAAGGTACCCCAAGGACAAATAAATGCAGTTTTATGTTGGTCCTTGGGTTTAATTTGGTTCTGATTGTATCTGAAAAATCCATCCATAAAATAAAATAACTCGCTTCCCACACACTCATCCAAAATTTGATCAATAAATGGTGTGGGAAAATTATCCTTAGGACAGGCATGATTCAAGTCACAGAAATCAGTGCATATACGGATCGATCCCTGCTACTTATCAACTAGGACGGGGTTTGAAACCCACTCCGTCAAGGGAACGAGATAGATAAAACCGGCATTTAACAACTTTTCTATCTCAACCTTAATTGCAGGTGCTTTTCTAGGATTCACCACACGTAAGCATTGTCGAACAGGTTTCGCATTTGGATAGGTTTTGATTTCATGTTTGACAATACGAGGGTCGATACCTGGAATTTCCTCGTATGTCCAAGCAAAGATATCACGAAAATATTTGAACAGATCTATGTAATATTGAATCTCAGCATGGGAACATTCTTCCCCAATATAGACATTCTCAATCTTGCTAGGATCACGAGAGATATTGATAGGAATGGTAGGAGATATATTCGCCATGTTTCCATTAGCCATCGGACCAGGAGAGCTCAATGGAACCATGGGACTACCAATTCTCTCACTAAGAACCTCTCTAAAGTCCTCATGCTCCAAACAGTCAAGCTCAGGAAGAAAATAAAGTCTATGATGTAACTCATCCCAAGGTGGCTCAACCCCAGACATGGCCTCAATAATATCTTGATCTGATGGAAAAACACTATTAAGGCAATCATGTGCATGAGAAGACTTAACTTCCCATGTAGGTAGCACATATGGGTCCTCCTCCTCCATCCGCGAAGAGGAAGGACTAGGCTCTGCAACACATGCGAGATTCACTTGATATGTTATCATTGCTGCAGGAAACAACACATCCGTTTCAATAGGATTATTTGAAGGACTTGGTGCAGGAAGAATCCATGGATCTTCCATATGGGTAGTATGAAAAGACACCAAATTCAATGAAGACGAAGCTCCATCGAAACTAGATCCAATCATAAGAACGGGTGCTGGACAACCCAAGTTTCCCATAAGGGATGGATACATGCCAACACCCACACTCCTAGCTACCGGTTGAGAGTGCTCGACAATCGGGATAGAAGCTCCCGATGATGCGGTAACACACGGATTCTTGAATGATTTCTAATCAATCGTAACTATATTCCCATTAAACAAAAATCATATAACTTGAAATAGAGAAGAAGCTACGGCTTGCATACTATACATCCAATTCCTACCCAGTAACAGATTGTAACCAAGGGGTGCATCAACCACCTTGACCTCGATCGCGATGGTCTTCCCTCCCAAACAAACTTTAAGAGAAGGAAGAATCTCGTACAGTTGAAATGATCTACCATCAAAGGAAATCAACATGGTAGCGGATTTAGACAACTTGAGGGAACCCAAACCCTTCCAACACGACAAAGACATCACTAAAGTAGCAGCACCTTCATCAATCACAGTGCGTTTGATGGTCATGTTAAGACATTCTACATGAATCAAGAGAGACACATAGTAAGGAAAGCAAGGCTATAGTCCCGCGATTTCAAATTTGATAATGGAGGAAGAGTTATCATCATTAACACCAAGAGTAGAAAGAAAATCCTTACTTTGCGAAGGACGACTCTAAAGTACTTTGAGTGTAGACATCGCACAAGGAGTGTGGCCCAAATCCTCGACAACTGAATAGTTCTGGGCAACTCGAGCATTAGGATTGTGCCCCAAATGCTTTAGGACTCGCTTAGGAATGCGAGGTGCAACTTCAAGTTTATCCATAGGTTTTTCAATATGCAAAGGACTCTCGAGTGGAGTAGGTTCCTTTCCAAGGTTTGGTTGTGACAAACCATAGTCCTTTGCATGAGTCACAACCTTAGTAGCACACACCATATTGATGTAGCCATGACCACTACTAGCTTTCGACAGATCTTGATCTCCACCAGACTAATCATGGGTCCTTGAGTTCATGTTTTGATTATGCGGTAAAGGGTTGGTTAGCATAGCTAGGGCTTGTGCTATGAACCTCGAGGAATCTTCCATAAGAGGGCACAAGTGAGTGAGGTGGTCATCCTTACACAATTTGTAAGGAAACTTAACCTTACATTTATACTGCTTGTCCCCCCAGCATTTCAGGATTTCTTGTCATTACTATTGGCATTTTCATTCCTATTCCTAGCCTTATGATTGTTTTTACCCATTTTCTTATTCCTTCCGGGTTGCTGGTTACCCTTCTGGTCCGATGATTGCACCGAAAGCACACTCACCATTTGGGTGGGTTGAGACGAAGCTGTGGCTTGTCTCGAGGTAGATTGGTTGACAGACAATTGAATCACTTGTTGCACAACCAAATCCATAGGTTTGGTACTCGTAGAACCAACAATTCCATCAGCATGTGGTCCATGTTTGACCTTATGGTCGAAACTAGAATGTGGAGCGTTAGGAATGATCTCATATAACAATCCAGATTGAGCATAAATCAAATCCAATTCCTGCACCCTAAAAAATGGTTGTTCCTCATTCTGAACTTTGGATCTAGAAACATCCTTCACTATATAAGGAAGTAAGGATTTAAGGAACCACTCAAGGAGAAACTCCAGCGATATGAAGGCTTTAATCAATCTCTTTCGTCTACGCCACTCTTGGATATGGTTTGAGATATGCATGGCTTTGTCTTGCTAAAATGTCGACAAGAGTTGTGTACCAATTCCGTAACACACTAGTAGCTCGAAGTGATTGAGAAAAGTCATAGCTAGGTCATCTAACAAAACGAATGCCCCCCCAGGTGACTCTATATACCATTTCACTGCAGGCTCGATGAGGGTTCGTTGAAATAGCCTTAAAGGGATCAAATATTTGTGTAAGGAATTAGAAGATAACCAAAGGTGAAATGTAGTAACATGTTCTCTAGGATCTTCTCCTGGTTTGCCCTCGAATTTGGGAATGTCCGAGGGAAGCTTATTAGGGACTGTTGGCCAATCCGGGTCATGAGATACTATATTGTTCGTTAGTCTCGACAAGTCAGGTAGATTTAACATTACGAGGAAAGGGAAACTAGGTTGAGCAGGTCAATGCCATGCTCCCTGATAATTTTGGTTCACATAAGGCTGATTACCGTAACCACCATGGCCATGGCCATAGTATCCTCCTCCCATTTTACCCATGTAGGGTGGCATGGAAGCACCATAATGTGGTGTACCTTGACTATGTGGCGCTACAAAGCCATAATTCGGGGAGTAAGCGGGTTTTTGATACCCGTACCCATAAGGTGAATAATTATGTCCATACTGTGGTCCATAATATTTTCCATGAGAAGTTCCATAAGATGTCCCATAAGAGACTCCATAGGTAGGAATATGGGGAACTCCATGCGATAGACCATAAGACATTCCAGAAGTAGGAACATGACCTCCAGTAGTAGGAATATGACCTCCCGATACAAAAGGAGGTACTTGAATCTGAGACACAACTACATGAGTAGAGGTTGCACGAACATGAATCGTAGCAACATTCTGGCCCAAAGGACCACGTGAATGAAGTGGAGGAATAACAGTCAAAGAACTAGGAATAGAGGATGAAGGGACATGTGAAGTGATGTAAGTGGTATTCTCTATAGTCACTCGTCTTGGTTCTGGTATCCTAATAGGACTACTAACACCAGGTCTATGACAAACATGTGATGTAGCTTCCACCACCAGGATGGAAGGTGCGATGTGACTCGTGTTCCCAAATCTCTCCACATGGAAAGGAATGGGAGTGCCCCTAGGCGTAGTGTTAGGTTCAAACTCTCACTTGGCATGGTGTGCTGGATCATGTGTAGGGATACCAGACATGACATAACTAACATAACTAGTACTTCCAGGTTCATGATGAGTCTCATCGCCTGACATCCAATATCGGTGACCTGTGGATGAGGGATCATACTCAAAGTGTGTAGGTATGTCAGGTGAAGGATCATATACCGGAATAGGTTCTTCTTCCCCAACCTCGTAAGGTGGAGAGGACAAATCATTAATTTCATTTTCATGATCTCCCATCGTGTGTGAATCAATGTGAGAAGTAGTCTACTTGGACTATCTATTTCTCACTCCCAAAGGAGGAGGAGATGTAGAAGGTAGAAGTCCTGCTAAGCGACAAGAATGACGAAGTGTCGCACCTGAATCCACAATGACTCAAAAATGAAAAAGACTTTTCTAATTACGCAAACCCTAAGTAAGCTAGCGTGCACAGAGCATACACCTATATAATCTAAAGCCAATCAAAAGAAAACAAGGGTAGGATATGTGAGCTCCTGAATGAAGCAGGTATGTCTCACCTAGGAGAGGCTTGAGACTCCCATACACAACAAGCAGAGGTTCGTAAGAAATTATTGTGGCCCTTAGCTTCAACGCATATAGAGATTGTGCTATCCAACCCCAACCTGGCTGGGACACCTGCAGAATAACCCCTGCAAAGTACCCCCTCGATAACCTAGGTAAGGAAACTAAGGTCACCTCAATATAATAAATGCTCAAGCAGACAGTTGTAGGCGAGATTGACCGTATGGGTAGGGTAGCAAAGCTCGAAACTCTCGAAAAAGCCCCTAGATACGAATACAATCTTGGAAATATCTCTGGTGCTACTTAGTTATGACTAGGTGTCATCTCAATCATTAAATGCTCACACTTCCTCGTGCTTAACTCCCTTGTAAGAAGAGGATCTTGAGAAACACTAATTATACCACGGAATTTCACACTCTCACCTGGACAGACACATACATGTTTTTTTTAGTGGTCTTGGAGAATTTATTCACCATGAACTATTCCAAGACCCTAAAACCTAATCTTGTTGGTGTACCCTATAAAAGAAAATAGATCCATTTTAATTAAGCGTTGATTTTGTTTGGCTTATTACTCAAAAAAGGTAGATGATCATGCAACCAATGGTGTTTTGACGCAACATGAAGTGAAATGCACACCTAGCAATCAATGCAAATGCATTGTGTTGAATGAAAAATAGGGCATGCTACTACGTGAAATGCAAAATTTTCTTCAAATGACAAATGCAATCATTCCAATAGGAAACCCTGCCTAATACTTCTCTAAGAAAATCTAGTGCAAGTACCATGCAAAGATGCATAATGATGCAAAAAGAAAATATTTTTGTATTTTTTGAATAAAAATGACATAATAAAGAAAAAGAATGACTCTACCACCCCCAGAATCTACAAGCACAATCAAACAGCACTCACACAAAGCACTAAAGGTAAAAGAGACCTAATGCACTCATCCCAAAACAAAAAATTGAAAATGCAATGACAAGAAAATTCTAAAAAAAAATTACCCTAAAAAGTGTCTTCGGTCAGAACAGAGGTGTATATAGAATCTAGAAGCATCAAAGGAGACTCAACAATCATCAAAACTCACCCAACAATGCTCAATCTTCCTCTAAAAGTAAAAACGTAGGGCATACATGACTGTGTGCTGAAAACCCGCGTATATACGTGGATATCATAGTCAAAACCATGTGTACATGTGACTGTGAGGAAAAAACTTGCTTATAGGAAGAAAAAGAGATAAAAATGAAGGCAAACAGATAAGCTGAGAAAAAATTTACACCTATCAGACTCTACCAGGAAAACATGCCCCCAGACCTAACTCAAAAACAGAGAAATCAAAGCAATTCAATAACATTGAATGCCGATAACAACCCCCAAAGGACAATTACTAGGAACTCCCCAGCAGAGTCACCAATTCTGTTATGGAAAAAAATTCCTATTGCTTGGGGTACCACAACAGACAACTTGACTCCAGAAATCAATCCTTTCCTATATGCAACATAAACCAAATATCTAACACTAAAGGGTCTCAATTCATACCTTATTTCAGACAGTTGATGTAGATCCTCGTTGAGCTTTTCCACTTCAGCTTGTATTGGAAATCTGCTTTCTCAACATTCAGCAAACAAGACAAGCATGCTATATATAATTGTGTTAGACCTACTCTATCACATGTAATCAATAACATATAAGCATTTAAAAGCATCCATGGATCAAATACTCATTTAAATACACATTATTGGATAGGAAAATATATTTCTATTGATATAAAACAAAGATTACAATAGTGACAACCTCTGTCGGCACATCTGCGAATCAGACAAACTGAGTCCCCCACTTGGGCCTCCACCACTTCAATCCTCCGTCTCTCGATAACAAGCTCACAAGAAAAAGGAAAGCTTGGGAAGAACATAAAAGTGCTCCAAGGGACAAAGGGATGTAGACTAAAGTATAAGCTATGGCAACAATGGACTATAGCTTTCTTGCTCTTCAATTCCTCTCCCTTTCAATGTATCCAAAGGGTTCTGTAATGCCCATATTTATTAATGATTATTAATAAGAGATTTTAATTAATATAAACAAAGAAATATATATATAATTATAATGGTTAATTATTAAAGATTTATTATTTAGTTATTAATAAATAATAAACAAAATTGTTATTGTTGTCATTACTTCGCCGCTCAATATAAAACTTAGGTAAACCATTTCTAGGGCATTTGGCTAGATGGAATAAACACACCGTTCAAAGAAACTAA
Organism: Pseudotsuga menziesii; assembly: GCA_001517045.1. Classification (NCBI taxonomy): domain Eukaryota; kingdom Viridiplantae; phylum Streptophyta; class Pinopsida; order Pinales; family Pinaceae; genus Pseudotsuga; species Pseudotsuga menziesii. Next base: position 436,051 of record LPNX010444499.1, read on the forward strand.
CAGATGTCAAGCAAAATTTAACTACACTGCCCAAGAATAAAAATAAACATAAATTAATAAAAGGGCGGTGGAAGAAGGGCGGTGGAGGAAGGAAGGCGGTGGAGTGAAGGAGGTATAAGGGAGTTTTATGGAAGAACAGGGGGGAAGGAAAAAAAACATTGCAGGAAAGAATGGGGAGTGAAGAAAGTTTTATGAAAGAACAGAGAGGAAAGGAGAAAATTTATTGGGGAATTTACTCAGGCAGATTTATACTCTGAGGAAAGGAGTTTGCTATCCATTTTCTTGGTACGTGGGCTCGGGGGCTAGGAAACCCGTCGGTTTCCTAGGGCCAGCAAACCGGCTGGTCGGCAGGGTGGAAAATCAGAGCCGGCAATAAGGCTCTTTCAGGAGCAGGAGCAGGAGCAGGAGCAGAAGCAGGAGCAGGAGCAGAACCAGAAACAGGATTCAAGAGCGGAAGCAATTCGAGGTATTCTATTGATAAACTACCTCTTTATTGCACAAAATTAAATGAAAAATCTGATAAAGAAAAAAGATTTTTTTTTTTTACTGTTTAGGATTGACTGAGTGCTCTGCCCAGCAACCAGAGCACAACAGAATGGTATCAGAGCATAGGCTCGAACACTTAGACCTAGACTACCACGACTTCGCATTATTTTAAAGCCTACAATAACCTAGAACAAAAAAAAAAAAACTTGATATGGAGTAGCATGAACTCTGATCTTTTATTTACTTCCGGCTCTTTAAATTACCTGCATGCACGAACAAAAATGGAAACACCATTAGAAAATATGGTTACATTTGAAAACCGCATATATTTATATATATGTTATTGTTAACAACATATATATATCATTGTTAACAGGGACATTCTTTCAGTGTCTGAGTTAGCCAAAAGGTAGAATTTGCCAGATACTTATTTGATATCCCTCTTGCATTTTTCTTTCTCTTGCAGCCTTGTAAAAGATTTTAATTACCGGCCTGTTCCCACACATCAGCGTTAGAGATAAGATAAGAGATCAGTCCAAAATACAATTAATAATTTCACCATAGAATTTGATGTTGAGTATATAAAACAGAAGTCGCATATACTAGCGTGCAATCAGAGTGCTAGGGTTTCCTTGCAGCTAGATGAATAATTATCTCTGCATATTTATATATATGTTGTTGTATTTAAAAAAAAAAGAAAAAAGATATATATATATATATATATATATATATATATATATATATATATCACACAGCAATAACAAACTATTGCAAAGAAAAAGAAAAAAGAAAAAAACGATTGAAAATAGACGTGATACATTACAGTGAAAACTGTGTGTTCCAATTACCAATTGGAGACAGACTGAGAGCTAATAATTTTCAGCACCTTCATTTGTTCCACCTCGAGATTATGGATTCCAGTTCTTCCTTCAAGATTATACCGCCAGTTCCAAGCTGCAACTAAATTTATCAAAGCTAGAAAATTTAAATAATTAGAAAATAATTAAAAATCAAATATATTGTAAAGGAAGGGCGATTCTAAAATCAAAACCTGCCATGTTTAGCAGAGATCACATTCACTTAAACAAACAAGAAGAGCTTGCTGTCTCTGGAAGCGCCAGCCACTGGGAGAAGAGCTCTCGAAATGCGACTGGTAGAAATATTGCTGTACAGCCAGAAGCCGACCTGTAAAGCTGGAAAGCTCACCGTCACAACCTACATTAAAACGCGAGTTTGTAAAAGGCTTTACAAGAAATTCGTTCCTAAAACCTTCAAACCTGCAGACAATCCGCAAAAACATTAAGCTGTAACCTCAATTTACATTAAAACTTATTATTTATTGATATTAATGAAGGAAACAAATGCTTTAGGGATTGAATCACGTCCAAAGATTAATCTTCCTCCTTCTGGCTTGAAACCGCGACCTCACAACTGCCAGTTCCTCTAACCAACGCGCTGCACAGGTTGGACATGAGATCTCTGCCATTAGCATCAACTCTTTCTGGCCACAAACAGACCCAAACTCGCTGGTTCTTCATACAAATAGACCACAGACCCTCTCTGGCTGCACCGTGAATTAAACCCCGGTCTGTCGGGAATCATCTGCTCGTGCTTACCAATGGACTGTCTCCATTAGAACACTTTAAACTGAAAATTTTCTATTTTTTTTCATCCAAAACACGTTTGGGTTATCATAGCCAAGCATAGCCAATAGTTGTTAGTCGTTGAATGGAAGTACTTTTGTTTATACCCAATTTTCATCGCCGCCGAGAGGCCCGAGTCATAGGTACCTAGTCGTAGTATAAACACAGTTGGCATAGCTATAAGAGGGTGCACCTAGGCTGTGCATTAAGCTCTTTTCGATGCAGAAATAATTATGTATACTACGTTGGTAGTGATTAATGATGCTCTTCCATGTGACAGAATAAAGCTCTAGCCAGGGAAGAAGAAGCGAAACCCCCTCGATCTCCTGGTGAATGCTATTTAACAGCTTGTTTCTTTGCCCCGTTACTCTCGGATTCAGGCGCCCAGCTGGTAATAATTATAAAATTAATATAGCGAGTGCCTTGCTGCGTTTGCTGGGAGTCGAACCCGGTTCTGAGCACTCTTTGGATGTGATTGCACCGTGAAGTTGTTGCAATTGAGGCGTTCCTTCTTGTGACAGTGGTAACGAAAACCCTAATTTGCATGAGAGTTATGACTCTTTTCCTCCAACGTATGCATACCTGAGCAAACCACTACGGTGAATGCCCTCTCTGCTGTCGTGTTCCATTATTTTGTAAACTGTAGCTGCGTGCCATGATTTTGTAAACTGTATCGTGTTATGGAGACTGAAACTTGGAGTGATTTCTGCTTATGCCTGGGAGAATGTGGATCCTAAACTCTAATCTCCTGCACTGTAGTTTCTATCCTATTGGACTACAAACGCTGTCGCCCACTTGTAAAAAGGCATTCAACGCTGCTTACTCTCCATAAACCACCGGAGCCATAGTCCAAGAGCGCTCGATTTTCAGCTTAGCAGGTTCGACGGTGAGGCCTTCCGCTGTCTGTTAATTGTACAGGATGCAGAATATTACCCAACGAGGTGTCCTCCATAGGGATGAGTTAGCGTTCTCAAGGGAAAAAAAAAAATAAATTTTGTTGCAAAATGAAATCATTTCCATATGAATCTCAAAACACCTTTCTTGAGGCGTGGATCACCGGTCTGTTACAGCGACCAATGCAGGCGATCAAGAGATAGAGTGGGTGGCGGAGGACTGGCGCGTAGGCTTCATGCAGCATGAGCATCATGCGATTGTCCACCTGGACTCCATGCAGGGATGGCTTGGTACAGGTGCTCGTGGTGTTAGGTTAGGGAAATCTGCGGGGATACACGCTTGGGTGGGCCAAGTGGGCCACATATGTTCCCTCCCATATTAGATTATATAATATTGTTCCGCAATTGCTCGTTCCCGTATTATATTATATTATATAGTTTGAGCTTAAGTTTAATTTAAAATAAAATTTAAAATAAATAAATAAATAAATAAATAAAATTTCTCTTCTTAAACGTCTCCGAATCCGAGTTTCCTCTAAGTTTCAAAACTATTATCTTCCTTGGAGATCAAGCGTGAAACCCCATTTTTGGATTGATCAAGAGGATTGATATTTTTTTTATTATTGAAAAAAATAATAATAATAATAATAATAAATAATGATCCAAATTAAAATAAAATGAAAGAAAATATAAAAATATTTAATCACATAATGTAAATTAAAATTAAATAATAATAATAATAATAATAATAATAATTATATACATTTAAATATAAAATGAAAAGGATTATATCTTTCATTCATTATAATTGATTCTAAAGAAAATATGGATAAAAGGAAATCATAAAATGATATTAATTAATCATTCAAACCACAGTTTTAGAGATGTAAATCATTTATTAGCTATTTACAATGCCTTATATATTCGGACCCAATATACGTAAAATCATTTTGGATAAGGCCGGACCCACTGATTACCCAAATTAATTTATTTGAATCACTGTAATCCCTTGATTTAACTGCAAACGTGCTTCTTGTGCGGAATGAGTCTCTGATGCCTTGGCTTATTACCTTTTAGACATATATTAATTTAATGAGGTGTAAACTTTGTTAATTATCTAAAGCTTACAATTAATGTATTATGTAAACTTTAATGTATTAAGCTTTTATAATTAATTAAATTATTAAGCCTTTTATAATTTTTTTAATTAGTCTATTATTTATCTTTAATAATTTATTATAAATTTCTAAATCCTTAAGGTATTTAAAGTGTTAAACTTAAGCATTATCGAGACTTCGACTGATAGTCGAAGAGGTGAAATGGATGTAAAATAAGAAAATCAAGACACTATTGAGACTAGAATTAGGAGCTAAACATCAAGACATAGATTAAAACCCAAGACGAAACCATTTAATGAATACGACTATGCAAAGTTTCACGCAAATATTGACAATTTGTCTCTATACCTCAATACAAGCATTGCATAACTAAACATTTATCTCTGCAATAATTAGGTTGAGATAATAATGACATAATGTTGTTGAATATGCCAGGATTTATCATGGTTCAAACAAGCAGAGGTCGAGGTCGAGGTCGAGGGCGGGGTCGAGGTCGACCACCCTCGCTGCCACCACCGACCCCAAATCAAGCACCCTCACCGCCACCACAGATCCCGCCACCGGTACTGTAAGGGACAACTTCCAGTCCTGAGATGGAGGTGATACTGAGGTCCTTGGAAACCATCATGGCCACACTAAACAGGAAGTCGGAGAGGATCGCAGAGGTAGAAACCACACAGGTGAGCCGAGAAAACTCTGAGAGGGCACAGGCCCCAAGGCAACAACCGCTTCAGGATATTTCTAGGGAGCTGCAGAAGATCAAAATTCCTGATTTCTCTGGAGGACGACCGGGTAAGCACGCTGAAGCATGGCTCGAGGGTATGAAGAGGTGCTTCGCACTAAACGAGTATACTTCGAGTTCCAAGGCTAGA
>LPNX010444499.1:445859-457167 GCA_001517045.1 Pseudotsuga menziesii
TTTCTAGGGAATTTGGCTAGATGGAATAAACACACTGTTCAAAGAAACTAACAGATGTCAAGCAAAATTTAACTACACTGCCCAAGAATAAAAATAAACATAAATTAATAAAAGGGCGGTGGAAGAAGGGCGGTGGAGGAAGGAAGGCGGTGGAGTGAAGGAGGTATAAGGGAGTTTTATGGAAGAACAGGGGGGAAGGAAAAAAAACATTGCAGGAAAGAACGGGGAGTGAAGAAAGTTTTATGAAATAACAGAGAGGAAAGGAGAAAATTTATTGGGGAATTTACTCAGGCAGATTTGTACTCTGAGGAAAGGAGGTTGCTATCCATTTTCTTGGTACGTGGGCTCGGGGGCTAGGAAACCCGTCGGTTTCCTAGGGCCAGCAAACCTGCTGGTCGGCAGGGTGGAAAATCAGAGCCGGCAATAAGGCTCTTTCAGGAGCAGGAGCAGGAGCAAGAGCAGAAGCAGGAGCAGGAGCAGAACCAGAAACAGGATTCAAGAGCGGAAGCAATTCGAGGTATTCTACTTATAAAATACCTCTTTATTGCACAAAATTAAATGAAAAATCTGATAAAGAAAAAAGATATTTTTTTTTTACTGTTTAGGATTGACTGAGTGCTCTGCCCAGCAACCAGAGCACCACAGGTTCCTTATATAGCTCTTCAATGGGTTAATGGAAGGTCGAATCCGAGTGATCTCAAGGCATATGGAAGGCCAAGAGACAAGTGATTGAGATCCACATCAAGGAAAACTCCAAAATAATTTGGCCATTTGCACACATCTCGATGTACGTGGGTTTAAGGGTCAAATCCAAGTATATACGCTAGAAAGGGATTAAAAGTCGCATATGGAAATTAATGCATGTTTTTAGGGATGATCCTGGAAATATCAAAGGTACAAAAATGGTCCATGGGGTCTAAGGAGTCTGAAGAGGGACATGGAAGGCCATAAAGGTGTGATTCACCATGTGTTTTAAAATCAGCTGTAACACTACAGACCTGCATGTTGTAAAAGCCCATCCCAATAATGAAATTTTTGCTAAACTTATGAACAAAGTTATGTATTTTGTGTACACTTTATTGCATAGCTATTCACCTCCTAAAATATTTTGCTACTGTAAGAAATTTATTCAGTTGGGTCCCAATTCATTAATAAAGGGTTAGTTCTTGTACAAAAACCATACAAAAATTAGAGTATATGGGTCAAAAGAAAAACCCTAGTAGTTGCCTGTGTTCCTAATTCACATATTTTTTCCCTTGATTACATTAGACAAAGGTTTGATTTTGATTACATCCATTTAGTTAAGAAAACGAATGTTATTACAATTAAACTCTCCAAAGAGATAAATCCCTTCATTGTCAAAGCTAGGACTGCTCAAACTATGGTGAAAGATGTGCTCAAAGGGCTAAATTTTTCCTTCAGAATCAAATGGATATATGAGAACCATGGGGTTATATATAACAAAATAAATAAGTTTAAAATTTCTTAATATGTTCATTGGTCTAGTGCTCATCTTGACAAGCTTTTCAATCTTGATAAATGAGAATATGTATAAAAAATATCGCATCCTAATGGAAAACAAGTGTGTTGGGTAATTCCTACATGTCATAAATAAGTGGCTGGGGCCAAAACATTAGTTATTGAAGTTCAATTTGATGCAGATATGGATGAACAAATTTAAGACCATCCATGCACTAATAAGAATAAGGTTGAGTAGCAAGGAATAATAACTCAACATCAAGTACATGGAGCTTAATCAAGAAGATGAATTCTCTCCATTGATATTTTTTCCACAATGTTGTCACGTCAAATACATGGTTCTTCTTCTTATTCACAATAATATTCTTCATAAGCGTAACATAGACAAAAAATAGAATCTCTTTATTTGCACATTACTCACACATATAAAAATTTCCATTTGAAAGGGGATAGGTTTCCTAAGGAATAGACCTCAACAAGATAACAATAAATGTGGTTGTCTTATTATTCCTTGCCTTCAGGATAGCCGGGACTCTATGAATCAGCTTGTCACCATTTCAATTAGCCTGCACGAAGATCGAAAATATATTTTTAAACATGTATTCTAAGTTTTCAATCAAAAGTATGCAACACTATTTCTTCTGCTAATCAACAACTTAGACATCTTAAAAAAGCATGCAACACTATTTCCTCCACTCATTAACAATTTAGACCTCTTATTTGGCCTCATATAAAGGAAAGTGGGTATTTTTCCATAAGAATCTTGTGAAATATTACTATTAATTTCTCAATTTTTACTCTGCTGGTATCATTTGGAAGTAATGGTATCCCTAATGTTAGCATTAGTTTTGAGCATTAAATTTTTAATTTTCATACCGGTGCCCCCTCGCCCTAATATTCCACCACCCACATCTTCCACTTATTGCACCTCCCTAATCTTCCATCGACCAAATCTTCCACTTATTACAGCAAGTAGTTTACTCTTTCGATGAATAAATCATTATATATTTATATATTGATCCAACAACACCTACATACACTAGAAACAGAGTAATCATATCCACCATTAGCATCTGATCCAGATCGATAGTGAGCACAACAATACCTACATACACTAGAAATAGAGTAATCATATCCACCATTAGCGTATGATCCATATCGATAGCCAGCGTAGGGGGAGGAATCAGAGCAGGTGCAGTGGAAAGAGTAGCTTACCCACCACCACTACCTTCTAGTGATTTGCTATGTTTACTATTGAATTGTGCATCATGCAATTTGTTATTTTTGTTGTTGAATTGTGTATCATGCAATAGTGCAATCAAAATCTATGTACCTCTGAAGCTTGGCTCGTTGGGGTCCAACAACAAATCCCAAATCCTTTGTTGTTGAAGAATTCATACTTGAAGAAGCTTAATCATCTGTTTATTCAATGCCATGAGGAAAACTTGAGATTCAGATCTGAAACCAAAAAAGTAAAGCGTGATTCTAGATCTCATACCTTTTGTTGTTGTTGTAATTATTCCTTAGCTTATCTCTTTGATGTTCCGGTTAATTCTACAACAATGGTATAAAGAAAAGAGCACACCTATTCTTAGAGAATTAGTGAAAGGAAGCCATGCATGTGCATGCCACAAATTTCAAAAAAAAAAACAAAGAGTTAAAAACAACTATGTAACCTTAATTACCTATTTCCATGAAAGCACTCAAAGAGCCCAATAATTGAGTTATGTATACATCCACACCCAATTGGAAAATTCCTACCTTTGTGGCCTAGAAATGAGCTTTTATTTTTATGCCAGCGAAGTCTTTGTTGTATGTAATGTTGGCTTCTCTATCACATATTGGGAATTAGAAATGATCAAATGTATTCAAGAACACAGCACTAGGGATTTGAACCCTGCGACTGATCTTCCCTGAAAAGGATTTGATCAAAGTAGGAAAACATTATGGCACTTGGAGGCCCAAACCATGGTCGAAAATGAGATTAAATCCACTATCTAATCCTTCCTCCTGCAAACCAGCTAGGGAATATTCCTAATGTCTACCTCAATGTTGTAGGGAAGAAGTAATTTTAAATTAAAGGTATGTTGGGATAAGGTTTCTAAAATATTCGAATTTCAATTAGATCTATCAAAAAATGAAGAGAGATTAAAATTCAGACATAAAAAATTTGTGACACATTTTACAAAAAAATATAGCATACAAGTTACAAGTCACCGGCCATAAACAATAACCAACAATGACCAATTATATGTTGTATCTTAAATAGTAAAATCAAGGCTTTTACTTGCAATCAAATTTAAGAAAATATCATAGTCACTTTGGAAAAAAGATTTTAACCTATAGGCTTTACATAAATGCGTTAACTATTATGCCTATCCAGCTAGCTCAATGAACAAAAGACCTACCTAGCTCATGCTTCATTATGTATAGCCATTGCTTCATTTCCTAACACTACATATATGCTTCTTTCTTTTATTACATGATAACTAGGCACTTTTATTTTATACCCACCAAGCATCCTTGGCACTCAAACATATATAGACCAAAAAACAATTAGTTATGGACTAGCTGGTGCAATAACTGGAGGACACTTTCCTTCAGGTTTATAATTTGGAAAAGTAGGTGTTTATGATGAACTAGTGGTCAACCTGGAGGACATCCACTACAGTTACAGGAAAAATCCATTGTGATAAATTCTCATAATAAGAAGAAACAAATGTAGATGAAGAAATGGATATCACTACAGAATCTGTAATAGTAGATATTTTACTTCTATGCCTTGTACTCCATGGATTGTAGTCTATGGCCAGTAAGAAGTAAAATCAATAGCCTCATTGCCATACATGTTTTACCCTCATCACATGCTACATCCTCCAACAAGGGACAGTATGGGATGATAAGAAGAAGGTATGGGATGGTATGTTATTGAGGTAGGTCAATGAGTTAGTTAGGAGGTAAGGAAGTGAAGATATTTCCCAATAGCACAAAGCCCAGTTATGCCAATTACATTTATTTACGATTCTTCCAACAAGTTCACCAAGAAACTTTTCTGCTGCAATCAATCTACCCTGAAGGATTGTTCACGCCATACCCAAACATTCACAAAAGGTTCAATTTTAGTTACCTCTTATGGCTCTATCAACACTGTTCTTTTTGAATGGTTTTACAAAGTCTCTGGCATGGCAGTTTGAAAATTGAGCTTTTTATCAGTATCTGTAAAGGCTAAAATTGATCAAAGGAGCTTAGAGGATACAACACATATTAATAGCGAAACATTGGGTGCATTAAATCGTAGAGTGTCATTTCAACAAATCTAACATGAACTTTGAAAACAGGAGAAGAATGGGTAGAAGCAAAACTAATCTTCCTAATTACAGTTCAGGGTAATCAAGTCGAGATTAATATGGTGATCTTCCTTCACTCTAACTCCTAGTGAAAGAGTTATGTCAGCTTCATTTACTGAACTAGTACATACACCAAAACGCTAATGAATCACAACAAAAGAGCTCGAAGTGTTGTATTATGCTCGTGTTTATCGAACAGAGATAAATGTCGCACCTAAGCGATAGGCTTGATGAATGTGCATGGACTCCACGTGTTTTTATTTTCTTAATGAAAGCTAGTCTAAGCAAGCTAACATGTATTTATGTGAGTGGGTTTCAGTCTTTGTCATGCACACTTAGCAATTGTATGCATAGCACATGACCCGTGTCTTGTATATTTTTCTTTGATAATTAGATATCAAATGTTATATGTCCTTCAAAATCTACACTTAGACATGCATTTGAGCACAAAAAACACAAGGGCAGAGCCACCATCTCCCAAGCTCTTATTTTATTTTTTTGCATTTTGCAAAGTTCCTAATCCTGGAGGACCTCCAACTCCTCCACCTCTTATCCCCACTGCTAGAATATAGAAATGACAGGTTGTTTAAATGAATCTAAATAAAGAAATAAATGAGATAGTTTCAAGTTGATATAATTTATGTTTATCCATTAGTTGATCTACAAGGGAGACCAACTTTGATAACCCTTGTTAGAACAAAGTTCAGGACTTTTCCATACAGGATCAGATTACAAAAGTCATGTTGGAGTTTAAGTAAAATTATAAAAGAATTAACGTATGAAATTCCTTGTGCATGAACAATTTTCTGATTGTGTTGATTTTGCTTTATTGCATCATATTCTTTTGAACGGAGATAATCATCAATTGCATTTTATTTTGTAGCTATTGTGAGCCATCCATCATAGGAATAGCCTCACAAAAAATTCTTAAATACAATGTACTGAGTGCCTAACCATATTGACAATCTCTATTTTTAAATTCATGTGAGTGATATTTATAGAATTCATAATATCATATCAAAGAAACCAAGACACTCAACTTTATAAAAATTATTGGACTCCAAATGTGTCTACTTAAATAGAAAATAAATATAATCAACCCATGCTTCTTTCTTTGAATAATCGCACATGCAACTAACAACTATCTTGTTTTCTTTCCTTTATTTTTGTACTTTTCAAGAAGTCGTTCCAATGCAAGTACTTACAATGTTGTAGGCAAGCTGTTACAATGTTGTAGGAAGGGACTTGCTTCCTTTAGCAGCTCATCTTGTTTTAATTTAAAGAAAAGAACTTTTAACATGGTTATGTTAGAGAAAACTATAGTTGGAGTAGACAAAATAGTTGCACACCATAAGACTACTAAGTTCAATGTGGACTTGTATGCCCTTAGTATCACATATAAAATAAATTGGCATACAAAGATAGGGAAAGTAGTTTCAAAGATATATTGAGCTCATCATTTTTCAAATTTGAACTGTCTTGTAGGAAGTAGATGAAATTACATAACTGTTAGAATAAGTGTGGGCCCAAAAAAATTCCACAAAAAATAAAAAGAAAATATCTACAGTGAAGGTCTCCATCTATACATTAATTAATGGATATTTTATAATATTGTGCCAAATAATGTACTAAGGATATGTGATTTGCAACATGAAAGAGACAACACCATCCATTAAGCACATGTCAGGAATATGGTAGCCTACATTATATAGGGTTCATATACACAGTGTGAGTCAATGCGAAAAAATTCCATAGGTTGGGACAACTAGTAAAAAATGATGAAATGTGTTTGATTCTAGTAAATCCCATGCTTCGTTTTGAAATTTGGGAAATCAATTGTGTGGGACCCTTTCCAAAGCAAGGAGGAAAAACAAGGGAAAGGTACATAATCATTGCAATTAACTACTTGATTAAGTCTGCAGTAGAAAATCTAGTTGGAAATTACATTGAAGAGGTAGCATCGAAAGTTATCTATGAAAATATAATCACAAGATTTGGATGCCCGCTAGCTTTGACAATTAACCAAGGAAAAGATTTTATGAACATCACAAATGAGGTTTTAATGAATCAATTCTTAATCAACCATAACAAATTTCACCTCACCACCCTCAACCAAATGGGGTAGTAAAATCCTTCAGCAAAACGTTGACCGAAGGGCTTACCAATGTATGCAAGGTTGATAGGGATGATTGCAATTTCAAGATAATTGTTTTCTTTTTGGATTATAGAATTCCTACAAAATATCGAGTAGTTGTATCCCTTTCAAACTAGGTTAGTTTATGATAAAGAAGTAGCGATCACTCTATATTTCATAACAAATTCATACAAAGTAGCTAGCATCCTAAAATTCAATTGCAAGAAAGGAAACTAAAATTCAATTGCAAGAAAGGAAATAAAGACTATATCATATTAATAAACTAGAATAAAATAAAACAATAGGCCTCCATTATTAAGAATTCTAGAAATTAACAATTCCAAAAACAACAACAAAAAGCATAGCATGACATAGATATTAAAATAAATAATTTGAAATAAGTAACATTGACCTCATGTATAATAGTAAAATAAAAGGAAAACCAACAAACCTGGAGATAAGGACTCTAATATAAGGCATAAAACCTAGTGAGGCTATTTAATTAAGAACATTACAAAGTAAACTGATCAACAAACTACTCAATAATGCTTGAATAAGGATGTGCCATTTTTAAAAGAGAAAAGAAAGAAAGAAAGAGGTAAAATAAAATAAAATTCATATAAAAAAATTAAGTAATAAAATACACTTCATTAAGAAAACTAGTAAAAAAAAAAACTTTTTGATTCAAGAAATAAAAACTACTATGAACTAGGCGAGGAAGAATTGAAGGATCATAGAAACCAATTGGGACCCAAAATCATTGAACAATAGTAGGAATCCATGGGAAGAGGATGGACAATTGAAGTGGGTGATGAGAATAACAAAACCCTTAAATAAATATAAATTTTGGAAACACAGTCAAAACTTGAAAAACTAGAAAATTACTAAACGAAAATACATGAGAACATATAGAAGAATGAACTTCACATGGGGTTATGAAGAGCTAAAACAAATAAAAGAGAAAATTGAAGTACTTTAGAACATTAAAATAAATTTTAAAAAAACAAGTTGAATTTGAAAGAAAATCAATTAATAGCATAAATCGAATTCGCTTTTAAATTTCATATTTATGAAATCATAAACAAAATGTTTCAATGGTATTAAGTACCGCATAACTTTTCACTTTTCATTGTTGGTGGAAATATCATCTCATCTAACCATCATTTGAGGATTTTGGGGAAAAATGGTCTGAAAATATGTAGAAAATAAGTTCAAAGCCTATAATCTTTAAACTGCTTGGTAAAGCATCTCACAAATATCCATAAAATCAATTTAAATTATAAGCAGACCAATTATTTATAATTCCAACAATTCCAACCAGATTTTGGGGAAAATGGGTAAACAATCACTGAAAAAAAACAGAAAAAAAAATTGTGGGGAAAATGAATAAAGAGAAAGAAAAAAAAAAAGGGTAGTCTAAATGTTGGACTATTTTTGACCTTTTTCCAAGCTCTTTTTCTAGTTTGTTTTGTAAACTGCAAATTTTATATTAATTCTTTAGTTATTAAAATTGTGTAATATGGATGTTTTTGGTCTTTTATGTAATTAAAAACATGATTTGAACTTTTAAGAAAACAAATTTTAGAAAAAAAAATCCATTAAGATATTAAATTATAAATATATCAAATTTCAACATGTTATCTAACAATGAGAAGAGGATTTTAGGGGAAAAAAATGAATAAAGATATTAAATTCTAAATATATCAAATTTCAACATTGTTATCTAACCATCACAATAGGATTTTTTGGGGGGAAATGGTCCTAAAATATCTAGAAAAGAAGTGCAAAGCTTATAATCTCTAAACTACTTGGTAAAGCATCACACTACTCTAGATGAAATCACTTTAAATTCTAAGCATACCACTTATCTATAACTCCAATGATTCCAACAGTAGAAAAAATGGGTACAAATTTTAGATTAATTATTAAAAATAAATATGAAAATTATCAAAATTGTACAATATGGGTGCTTTTGGTTATTTATGTATTAAAAACATTATTTAAAGATTTTTAAAAAAATTAAAATGAAAAATTTTACCTTAAAAATAATTAAAAAATTAAATTGTAAGCCAATGGATTTTAAGTATATCTAAAAACAAGCATAAAGATTAAATTCTAAGCCTACCTAATATCTAAAAGTAATTATAATTAGATAAGCATAAACATTAATGAGTACTAGTCATTAGAGAAAAAGTTCATAACGGTTGGGAAAACTTCCCTTTAGAGTAAGCTAACCTTTAGACTATTTGCACCCAAAATCCGACGGGTTTTTTTTTGCAAAATTTGGGGAAATTGTTCAAATAGTATTTTTGAGTGATAATTTGGGTGCCCCAAGGGTAATAGAGTGTCCTAAATCCATTTCTATAATAAAAAATTGCAATTTCCACCATAAAAATTAAAAAATTTATGTTAAAAACAGTTAAAAAATTAAATTGTAAGCTTATCTATTTTAAGTGTATCTAAAAACAAGCATAAAGATTAAATTCTAAGCTTATCTAATATCTAAAATTAATTATAATTAGATAAGCATAAACATTAGTGAGTACTAGTCATTAGAGAAAATGGTCCTAACAGTTGGGAAACTCTAACTCCCTCCCTTCGGAGTAAGGGAACCTTTAGACTATTTGCACCCAAACTCCGGAGAGGTTTTTTTGGCAAAATTCGGCGGAAATTGTTCAAATGGTAATTTTCAATGATTGGAATCACATAATCTGGGTACCCCAGGGATAATACGGTGTCCTAAATCCATTTCTATAATAAAAATTGCAATTTCCACCATAAAAATCCCATTTTCAACAATAAATCTTCCAATCAAACTTGCGAAAAGAAAAATGCAAATGATATAGAGTTTTAGCCAACTCCCATCCCAAAGCCCAACCGCTCCCATTATAAAGTGCCCCTCATTATCCCCTCAAGGCTCTATCTATGCACTGTATATAATAGTGCATGAGCCTTTAAACACCACGAGCAAGATCGAAGGGTTTATTTGACAGCACGAGCAAGATCAAAGGGTTGCTTAGGACATCGTTCATCAGTAATGGACACACACAGTTCAAATTCCAGAAGCGCACTCAGAGTTTTGAAGGAGAGACACGAAGACGCACTCAGTTTTGAAGGATTTTTGAAGCGCACTCAGAGTTTCCACCCCTCCACACGAAGACGAAGACATGTTGTCAACACTTCCAAACGAAATCTTGGGCCTCATTTTATCAAAAATACCAATTATAGATGCCACCAGATGCTCTATTGTCTCCAAGAATTTGAGGTATGCCTTTACATACTTATCTATACTGAAGCTCTCCCCATTCCTTCTTATCGGTTCTGTACACAATCCCCGTGAGCGTGACTGGGTAGAGGATGCAATCTCTGCCATTCTGCGGTTACATTCTTCCCATGTGGAGGGGTTGCATTCGTCCAAGTTGGAGGCGTTTCATCTTTCCATCGATGACAGCCAAGATTGGTCGTTCACAGCTCAGAACGTAAACAGATGGGTGCAGTATGCAGCATCCAAGAATGTCGAATGCCTCAATCTCTGCCAATCCCCGCTAATAGAAACCCCTCCTCCTGCTTCCCTTTTCATGTGTGCTAGTCTCACTACACTTCAACTCTCCAACTACAATCTCTCCAATATTCTAGACAGTTGCATGTTAGGTATAACTCCCGATTGATTATTATTCCAATGCAAATGCCTATATTTATACAAATCATATGACGGTTGGGTTTCACCTTCCGCCGAGCCTTTTCGACTTCCTACTATTTATTTATTTATTTACAATAATCCCTACGGATTATATTCTAACAATCCCCCTCTTAATCCGAAGGGGTGTTCGTAAGTCTGAGCATGTTTCTGATTCTTTCAAAATTTTCTCATCCAAGCGCTTTGGTGAAGATATCTGCAATTTGATCATTTGTGGAACAATGTCGAAGATGGACTGTCTTGGCCTCTACATGATGTCGAATCAAATGATACTTTGTGTCGATGTGTTTGGTTCGATCATGGAATCTAGGATTCTTAGCCAGCTTGATTGCAAAAGTATTGTCGATCAATAATGGTGTGGAGTCCTCTTGTTTTTCTTGCAAATCTTCAAGTATCTTCCTGAGCCATACTATTTCTTTCGTTGCTTGAGCTGCAGCCACATATTCTGCTTCTATTGTTGAATCTACTGGAACTGACTGTTTGCGTGATCTCCATGAGACAGCTGTTGATCCAAGACTCATAGTGTATCCAGAAGTTGATACTTCTGTCTCATTATCGCCATCAAAATCTGAGTCTGAGTACCCAATAAGTTTGAAGTCATCCACTTTAGAGTACTTGAGTCCAACGTCTTGAGTCCCCTTCAAGTATCTT
>LPNX010444499.1:459105-527969 GCA_001517045.1 Pseudotsuga menziesii
ATTCTAGATTCCTACTTGCTCTGAAATTAGATTCATGGAATGGCAGCTTACTATGTTTCCCTAATATACATGCATCACATTTGTTCTTCTCTTTGGGAATGGTGGGCAAACCAAATACACCATTCTTTCTCAACTAATTTAGATGACCAAATCTTGCATGCCACAATGAGCTAGATGACATATTACCTTCTCCATGCTGAGAGAGGTAGGCATAGTTCTGAAATCTTGCAGATGAACCCTTGAGCTTCAGCAGCTTCCCATCTTTGTATCCAGTCATAATGACTTGGTTGTCAAAGGACTTTCTTATTTCAATGATTCCATCAAACATGTGGATGGAATGGCCTTGCTGTCAAATCTCCACCATGGACAGCAAGCTTCTCTGCAACTCTGGAAGATAAAGAACGTTCTTCAACAAGAAATCAGGGAATCCAGACATCTTCAGTCAAATGGTGCCCATTCCCTTTGGTTTAATACTTGACTTATCTGCAAAGTACACTATGCCATCTATTGTTTCATTAAGTTATTCAAAACAATCTTTTCTAAATGTCATGTGTGATGTTGCACCAGTATCAAGTAGCCAACAACCTTTGTAA
This sequence comes from Pseudotsuga menziesii, assembly GCA_001517045.1. Classification (NCBI taxonomy): domain Eukaryota; kingdom Viridiplantae; phylum Streptophyta; class Pinopsida; order Pinales; family Pinaceae; genus Pseudotsuga; species Pseudotsuga menziesii. Next base: position 459,699 of record LPNX010444499.1, read on the forward strand.
GATGAAAGTGAAGTCATTTCATTAATTCCAAGATTACAATGTGCAACAATACAATGAGCAGAATGAGAAGATTTACTAGCATCTTGATTTTTACTGTCATCTTTCTTTTGGTTATTCTTGTCTTTGATGGAGTCCCATGAAGCCCAACACTAATCTGATGTGTGCCCAGTCTTTCCACAACGCTTGCACTGCAAATCTGATCTTTTGGTGAAGTTATTTCTGCCCCCTCTGCCTCTGAAGTTTCTTCTTCTTCCTGGTCCTCTCTTGCTGCAATCTCCCTTGGAAGGGTCTTTGGATTGGTCTTTGTCAGCAAGGGCAGCACCAATACTAGATGCCAAAGATAGCATCTTTACAACTGTTAGTGTAATTTACAATAATGAACTTGATATGACAAAGAGAAATAGAAAAAATAAGAACCTTGCAGGTCTACAGTCTCTTCCAAGGTGATTTACAGTGTCAACTTTAGGTTTTAAAGATGATACAATGACAGAGAAAATATTACAACCAACAGTCAACAATTATCTCAGTTATTCAAAATTTTATGCAGTCAACATGATGGGCAGTCTCAGCAATCTCCTTTCACGAGATCCACGCAGTCTTCACGATCAATTGTAGGTCACAGCAGTATATGGAGAAGATTGCAGTCTCAAAAAGCATATATACTCAATATAGATTCAAACTCACGCAGCATATATAGATTCAATATAGTCAACTCATACAATAGACTCACTCTCCATGCAGCATATATACAACTCTCCAGGAAGTAAGCTCCACACATGCGGCTCTACTCAATTTTGATTATCTTCTTGCAAGTTTTCAAAGCACTCAGCAGTGTAGGGAGAGCACCAGCTCGATTACAATAATTCACGTGGAAAATGGAAACAATCTACAACAAACACTAACAATGTGAATGAAAATTACAGACTCCACATAGCTATATACAATCACAGGCTCATACAACAGCCTCACCATTTAGCCACGCCATTCATAAATACGAAACTATTTCACTTCACACTTCACGCAAAAACTAGGGTAAATTTAGGGTTTGTGTAACCAAGCTATCACAAAATATTTACGCTCATGAAGAGAACAGTCTTCACCCAGTTGAATGAGGGCGTGAATCTTTACCTCCACACAATATATCAGTTTCAATTCAGGCAGTCACAATTTTGGAATATATATATTGACAATCTCACAAGAATGGAGTCACAAGAATAGAGTCTTCTCTTCACAATGTCTTCAAGCTTCACTCAGCTTGAGAAAAGGTACAAGCAGGTCTGCACCACAGTGCAAGGCGATCAGGCACAGTAACTCCAGTAACTTGCAACTATTATTGTATTAACAGGCACAAGAGGCTAGTATCATATCGAGGATCAACACTAGTTGGTCGTAACAACATCAAAGCAGCATGTATATCTCTCAGTCTTGGATGACGAAGAACACGCGAACCGTCATTCCTTTGTTACGCAGGATGTGATTGACATTGGCCTGAAAATGATATTTGATGCTGCAGGTCGTGTACACCAATTTACTGGAGAATTATTTTGCTCAGCAATGAACGGATACCAATATAATAATAATACTGCTTCTATGTTGCTGCAGCAACATCCAGATCCCAGAGATCGCCTAAGCTCCAAACTCTGGTTCTAAGACAAGGGGGCGTGAAAGGAAACCCTAATAAACAGTAAGTGGCATATAGACGACTTCAATCATTCATCTCCACAACATAATGTACAGACTCCTCATAACCCACAGAACTTACGCAGTGGTGAGATATTAGTTCAACGCAGCATTAAAAGGATATACGTGTGCACAGATTATAGTCTATGAAAAAATCAGACCATAGAACAAAAACTCCAGCTCGTGTTCACGGGTAGGAAGGTCGCAGCTTACACATATACCATGTGGATTTTTCATTCTCAAGGATAAAACATTGCACAACTCAACGTATATCTCAAATTAGACTCGTAGCAATTTAATAATACATACAAAAGCGCTCGGGGATTAGGGTTTCGCAAAACCATTACAGAGCTAATAACAACCATTTTCCAAAATTTCCTTCATCAAAATTGGTAAAACAAGAAATCTTCCAGTCCCACAAAAGCAAAACCGTTACAGAGTCCATAACGACAGCATAAAAGGAGTTAAATATCCATGCACATAGAGGAACATTCATGACCTTCAGCGAAAGTAGCCTGAAACTTAGTCGGAGCCACCAAAAGAAGAAGAGGCAGCATCGCCACTATCACTATGAATTTCATCTTCCGATGCTTCTTGTCTCATGAGTGAGGAGGGCACAATAATGCAAAGAAACGTCTATGAAATGATGAGACTATGCATACTTAACCGAACTGAGAGCAGATTGGCAGCAGGCAGACATAAACGAATTGACAAAGGGCAGAATGGAGGTCTGGCAATGCACTGGCAAGCATACAGGCTGCCAGGACTGAAATTTAACAACAGGAGTTATGGCAGATAGCCAAGCTCTGATACCACTTGTTAGGTATAACTCTCGATTGATTATTATTCCAATGCAAATGCCTATATTTATACAAATCATATGACAGTTGGGTTTCACCTTCCGCCCAGCCTTTTCGGCTTCCTACTATTTATTTATTTATTTACAATAATCCCTACAGATTATATTCTAACATTGCGTCCCATTCAACCATCTTCTTTCTTGCTCCTTCGATATTGTCCAACTCACCCTCTTCATTTCTCGTTGCCAGTCTCTCAAACTACTTTCCATAACCGGTTCTGTTTGCTTGTTGAACCCTGTCATCACAGGCCCCAACATTGCAGATTTAGTTATAGATGACTATAACATGATAGATTTGACCATAATATGTCCCAAACTTTTAACTCTGCGTACATATGGGATTAAACTACTGAGATTGAATGGTGTGTTCTTTCACCAAAATTCCTCCGATGTGAGCAGCCTCAAAACTGATTCTACAAGTAGTTTGGTTGAACTGTATTTGGATATCGATATGTATTTCGGTCTGGATATGGATATGGATATGGATCCACCCAATTTCTCAGCTGCTAGGTTTCTTGATAGTGTCAGTAACTTCACATCATTGAAGAAACTCTTCATCCTCTTTAACTTTAATGAGAATACTGAAAGGGAAAATGAAGAAATGGCTCTTTCTTTTTTGAAGCTGCTCGGGATGCTCCCTAATCTTGAGGATCTGTACATGCGTGGCTTATTTGCTTCAGTAAAAATAATTTGTACACTAACTAATTATTGTTATTTCGTTTACACTTTGAGCTGACTTATGATCTGCAATTCGGCTTACTATTGTTAAACGGCTTTGCTTGATATTACCCACAACCCTAGCCAGCCCTGTGCTGTGTTTATGTGGGAGGAATCTTATAGTTCTTTCTTTTTTGTGTTCTATGTTGACTTGGTGTTTGCTTTGGAATGCAATGCAGATGTTAGACCCGGACCTGATACCAGAGTGTTTAAGCTCCCCACTTACTAATCTTCGGAAAGTACAAGTAAACTTTGATGTGTCGAAAACTATTGTGGTGGGTTGCTTGCTTCAGAACAGTCCAGCCCTTCAAATCCTAGAATTTGGATTATTTCTAGAGGAAACTATTGAGTGGCCAGAGTACAGGGAATTTGTGGAAATAGTTTCTTCTTTGAAAAGAGCTTCAACACAGGCAACGACACTGTGGTTGTGAGTTATATATGAACTAAAATAGAAGCGACATATAAGCCTTCGTTATTTTATTTTATGTTTAGAAAAGAGATGGAAAACGGGTCAGAGTGTCTAAATTATTAGCAAGAGATGGGAATTGATTTTGTTATCAACTCTCCATGCTCTAGCTGCAGCAGAGAGGAATTGATGACTGCCACTAATTTCGTTATACCGGATCTGAGTAATGTTTAGGAATAGCAGAAATTCAACTCTGCATGGACGTTTAAAATAGATTGATGATCTGGCTTTTCTTCATTAGAAATTTTTGTTCTTTGGATTGAGTTTTATTTCCTCCACTTTCATTAGTGTGATTATTATTGTTTATAGTAAATTGTTTAGAAAATACTTTTCTTACATTATTGGTTCCAAACTTTATAAATTTCTATCCACTTTTATTAGTGTGATTATTATTGTTTATAATAGATTGTGAATTGGGTTTATTGTTAAGGCAATACTTGTATTAGGTTATTGGTTAGAAATTCTATAAACATTAATTTAAAAATAAACATTATTATTATTTTTATTATCTGTGTTTTTTTCATTTAAACTTTTTGTTTGTTTTGGACTCATTTGAACTTTTTGTTTGTTTTGGACTGAGTTTTATTTCATCTATTTTCATTAATGTGATTATTATTATTCATAATAGATTGTGAATAAGTATATTGTTAAGGTAATACTTGTATTAGACCATGGATTCCAAACTCTATAAATACTAATTTAAAATAAAAATTGTTATTATTACCAGCTTTTTTTTTCATTCGAACTTTTTGTTTGTTGGATGGTGTTTTAATTCATTCACTTTGGTTAATGTGATTATTATTGTTTATAATAATTGTGAATGGGGTATATTTATTATTATTATTATGTGGGTTTTTTTTCATTTGAACTTTTATTATTATCTATTTTTTTTTTCATTAGAACTTCTTGTTTCTTGAACTGAGTTTTATTTTGAACTGAGTTTTATTTCATCCACTTTGTGATTGTTATTGTTTATAACATATTGTGAATGGCGTATATTGTTAAGGTAATAATTGTATTATACTATTGATTTGAAACTCATTAAATACTTATGGGTGCATCCATGGAGCTGAGTTACACATTTTGGAGAATTAATTTTGGTAACAACTCTCCATGCTCTAGCTCGAGGAATTTTGGAGAATTAATTTTGGTAACAACTCTCCATGCTCTAGCTCGAGAAGAGAGGAATTGATGACTCCCAGTAATTTAGCTATTATCAGATCTCAATAATGTTTAAGAATAGTAGAAATTCAAGTGTTGAGACATTTAAATTAGACTGATGATGTGGCTTTTGTTTGTTGGACTGACTTTTATTTCATCCACTTTCATTAGTGTGATTATTATTGCTGATGATAGATTGTGAATAGGGTATTGTTAAGGAAATACTTGTATTGACCATTGGTTAGAAGCTTTATAAAAAAAAAATTATATTATTATTATTATTTGTGGATAATAGTATGATTATTAAAAATATATTAATGTGTTTTAGAATTAATGTCATATTTAAAGTATAAGATTATTATTGTTTATAATATATTTTGAATAAGGTATTGTTAAGGCAATACTTGTATAAAACTATTATTAAACTATTGGTTAGAAGCTTTATAAATACTAGTTTTTTAAAGTTATTATTATTATTTGTGGATAATAGTGTGATTATTAAAAATACATTCATGTGTTTTTGAGTTATTGGATTATTGGATTATTCTTGTTCATTATTGTTAATGCATTATTATATTATTAATATATTATTATGTTAGTTTGAGATTGTTGATATTCATTATTTCTATTTGTATTTATGAGTTATTGGATTATTATTATTGTGTTATTATATTAGTTTATTCATTATTGTTATTGTATTGTTAAAGCATAAGAATGTTATGGTTTTGATGTTTTTTTTAATTCAAAATTAAAGTTACTTTGAAACTATCACTCTTCATTATTGTTAATGTATTATTATGTTGTTTTGAGATTGTTAATATTCATTATTTCTAATTGTATTGATGAGTTATTGGATTATTGTTATTCATTATTGTTAATGTATTATTATGTTAGTTTGAGATTCTTGATATTTATTATTTCTAATTGTATTTATGAGTTATTGGATCTCGTAATTTCCTGGATCTCCTAATTAAGCATATAGCTAATATACAGTTGTCCATGATATTATCATTTTAATTTGGGAATTGAAATCCTCTCTCTACTGTGCAAAGGTCATAAAAGAGAACCCAAACCCTGATAGAACGTATTGGGCGCATTCCCAGACAAGTCTCCAGTGAGTGTAAATGTTTGACAGACACGTCTCCAGCGAGTGTAAATGTTTTCCCCTCGCCATAAATGTATTGCAACTGTAAATGGTTTCCCCTTATAGACTCCACATGTCATCCAATATGAGAAGAAAAATCTCTTTTTTTTTGGAGAGATGCATACGATCGCATCTTCTTTTGATAGAAAAAGTTTCCTCCAGATTTAGATTTAATTTCAGTCCTTAGCAATGGAAGCTTGCAACTCTTTAATATGAAATTTCTGAGAAACTGTAAACCACAAAACGAAATCAAATATACCATTAACCTCTTTCTTGTAGGTGTTGTAGATGACTTTGAGCATGGATGTCTTACGGATGTCAGCCATGCCACAAACGACAATCACGCGAGCTTGGCAATGAGATTCGGTGAGCCATGTGTTGAACCAATTGAGGTGTGGAACTTGTCGAAGTCGATGTTGAAAAACAATGCCCATTTTTGGGTGGATCAAACCTCCATTCTTAAGGAACAATGATCCCCATTGTTTGATCATACACTGTGGGGAAAATTGTTAGTTAGTTTAGTAGGAGAGTACCATTTTACTTGTGATGGGAGTTTTCCATCCTTAGCCACCTGAAATAAGGGAATTGCATTCGTCCTTGTATGGTGTATCTGTCGTCCCACAATGGTGTCGCAAGAAATAGGTTGTTGAACATCTATATGGATGTCTTCAAGTTCTGTTTTATGCAATTTGTTATGTTCCAATAGTGGTGTGTGGTATGGTTGAAGTAGATCCACATTAAATAATGGAAGAAAAACCAAGTGTTATAGCTGATTTTACCCCACTTGGTGTATCATGTTTTTATGGCTTATCCCTCTCCCTATGCAAACTCTTTGGACCCCCCTTTGCTAAATATTACTTTGATGCTCCAAAAATACCCTTAAAGGGTCCTATTTATTGGTATACCTAGGTCACCATCATAGAGATTGCGTGTACATGCAACTTGCTCCACTATGACCCACATACATCGTGAAATGTTCCCAAAAACAATATTTGGAGTTTTCCTCACTAGGTAATGAATAAGTTGACTATTGGCCTTCCATATTCCTCCAAATTGTCTAACTCGAACCTTCACTTACCATTGAACGTCTATATATTAAACTATGAGGATAAATTAGAGGATGAGAATTTATGAGAGAAAAAAAGCTATAGTGGATTTATGCCCCATTCTTGCATACTTGATTCTACATCCCTTTGTCCTTTGAGAATCCATTCATGCTCTTCCCAAGCTTACCATTGTCTTGTGATATTTCCATTGATATGGAGGATTGAAGTTGTGGAGGCCCAGGTGGAGAACTCAGTTTCTTGATTTCGATAAGGTGTCGACATATTTTCTCATCCCTGAGTGTTATCCTTGTTTACACCTTTAGCATATTGGAAATGGAACAATTTCTACTGTCATAATGTTTGTTGTGGTCCACCCCAAGCCATAGGAAGTTTTCTCCACAATAAAATTAGTGACTCCATCGAGGACTTTCCTTTTATTGGGGTTTGGGCACATGATGTGCTTGATTTTCTCTTTGCTTCTCTGTGTTTGTGTGTCATATTCAAGAGTATGTTAGACTATTGGTATTCATTTGAAGTAATCTAAGTCTTAGAATACCATTTTACTGCCTTTCTTTTATCGTACATGCTTCATAGAGGTAATAGTCGCGTATACATGCATGTTGTGGTACTTACAGTTGCATATACACACGGGTTTTCTGTGAATAATCCTGTATGCCCCTCTTTGTGAGTGAGATATGGATGTTTGATATATGTTGGGTAGGTTGTGAGTGTTGTTAAATCTTCTTGGGTACATGTTGTGCTTGTTTACTGATTCTGTTTGGTCCAAAGAATTTTTCTTTTTTACTTTTGTTTAAAAGTTGTTCTTGTCATTTACCTCCTTTTTGTTTTATTATTAGTGCATTCGACCTCTTAGTCTCAGTTTCTTGCTTGGATTGTGTCTGATACTTGTTGCAAGGTCTCAGATTTTATAGAGTCTACTTGTTGCATTTTCATATCATTTATAATTAAAATAAAAAACTATTTTTATTTTTGGCATGTTTTTGCATGGAAATGGTACTTGCATTAGTATTTCTTAGATGAAAGAGTGTTTAAGATTTCATATAGGAATGACTGCATTGGAATTTGTAGAGAAATTTATGCATCTCACGTAGTGCCATACCCCTTTTTCATATTTAAAGACAAATTGCACTTGGCATCGTTTTTAAGGTGTGCATATTTAATTCACTGCTGAGTCATAATATCATTAGTTGCACATTAATTACCTTTTAGTAATCAAAACCCTTAAAATTAATGCTTAACTCAAAATGTATTACATTTTTTTATTTGGTAGAGGTGTACCAACAAGCTTAGGTTGTAGGGGCTTGGAATAGGGTGTGGTGAGTAAAATTTTCCAAGACTACAAAACACAAAAATTAGGTGTATGTCCAAGTGAGAAGAGAAGTCCTTGGTTTAATTGGTGTTCTCAGGAGGCTCCTCTTACAAAAGAGTCTATCACAAGGAAACATACATGTTTGTGGTTGGGATAGCCCTTTCCCACTCTTTGTGCAGCACCAGAGATATTCCTAGGATATTATTTGTATTAGGGGGCTTTTGAGGTACCTTTGGTGCTTTTGAGCTTCAGGATTTGTTACCCTTCCCATACGGTATATCTTTCCTGCAACTATCCCCTTGAGAATTGGTTATATTTGGGTGACCTTAGTTACCTTACCTAGGTATCACAGGGGTACTTGGAGAGGTTATTATGTGAGTGTCTTGTCTAGGTAAAGTTCAGACAACACAGTCTCTATATGCATTGAAGATAAGGGCGACTATAATTGGTTACACACCTCCTCTTGTAGTGTAAGGGAGTCTCAGGTTTTTCTTAGGAGAGACATACCTACTACATTCGGGAGCTCACTTATCCTCCCTCTTGGTTTGTTTGCATCTGACCTATATTTACTTAGGGGTGTGCTCTTTGTGTGCTATATTTCTCTAGGGGCCATAATTTAGCTGAGTCTTGTTATTTTTGTGGGGTCACCGTAGATCGAGTTCTAGCACTCCACCAATATCGATGTTTAGCAGGGGTTTTTCCTTATGGATCTCCTCCTCCTCTTCCTCCAAAGAGGACTATGAATTCTAGGCGAACTTATACACATTGTGATTCACATATGTTCTCATAATGAGTACTACATCTGAGAACACGAATATCCCTCCTTCTCCATCCTATGGGATTGGGAATGTCACCATTGGAAGACTTGGGACTTCGGTTGACACTGACCATCATGGAGCTAGTACTTCCTACAATTCACAACCCCGGTTGTCATAATTTTCAAATTCTTATTGTACGTCTTCCTCGAGAAGGCCGAGTAGTGATACTGCTCATGTTCCCTCTAGCACAGGTCCCTTTAGGTTTGGCAAGTCGGACCCTACTGATATTTTTCCATCACATGTCATTGATTTAGGTATAAACCTTGGTGTTGTGCATGGGGAAACTTCCATCCCTTTCCATGATGATATATTTGGTAAAGGTCATATTGCACCTTCCATTCCATTTGTAGGAGGATTTTCATACCGATCATGAGGGAATAAAACTGGTGTTCACTTTCATGGAAGTGAACCTAGATATGTGAATGTTGGAGGCATATATTATATTCCATATTATGCTCCATTGTACACTGCACCTGATCCATCAAACTCCTTTCTTATGACACATCCTCCTCATTACCCGCACGGTACTTCGGGACGGGGTGTTTCCTCTAACTATGTTTTTCCCTTCTCGACCAGTGTTATTGTGTCGGGAGGTTATGTCTCTCCTAATGTGTCCGAGGTCAATATGTTCGTCAATCCCATAATTATGGTTATGTAGAACCTCCTTATCAAGGTATACCTAATTATAATATTCTTGTGCATCCTTTTATGGGTCACACAAAAGGGGGTTATTATTCGACTAGAAAAGGCCATGGTATTTATTATAATCATGCTTATATGAACAAACCATTTTAGGGAGTGTGGAATGAGATGGCACAACCTATGACCCCTTTCTTTTCTATGTTGAATTTGTCTGACCTTTCAAAGTTGACTAATGATCTGGTATCTCATGATTTGATGTGGTTGGTTGTCCCCACCAAGCATCCTTCAGACATTCCGAAGTTTCAAGGTAAGTGTGGTGAGAACCCTAGAGAGAACTTTACAACTTTCCACTTATGGTGCTCTTCAAACTCATTGAACCATGAATTTTTTCTCCTACAATTATTTCAATGCAACCTCACGGGACCTGCTGCAAAATGGTACATAGAGTTTTCTGATGTCACATATTGGACATTAATGACCTAGCCCTGATCTTTTTTAACCACTTTAAGTTCCTAGTACGTTATGATGTTGGTACTGAGCTCTTGTTAACATTTCTGCAAGACAAAGCCACACACATCTTTGATCATATTCAAGAGTGGTGAAGACAAAAGAGGCTGATTATGGCTAACATTCGACCCAAGTTCTTATTAGAATGGTTCCTAGAATCATTATATAATGTAAGCGTTGAAATTCGTTTATAAATTACAGCAACAAAGATGATTTTCATTTCAACTAGAAGACGAAATGGGAAAGCTCTGAAGAAATATTACAAAAATAATCATGGGTCTTCGTTCCATTCCTAGCCTTATTCCAACGTCAAAATTCCATTTACGTTAAGTGACACATTTTTCATTCGAACATCGGTGGTAGTATCGAGGAGACCCGATGGGTAAGATAGCAATGCACAATGTGTTCAAACCCTGGCCCTTAATATTGCAGATGAATTTCCAAAAATCCCTAAGAGCCTCGCATAGTGTGCTACTTAAAAGCATGGGAAAGCATACAAAGAATGAATGAGTGAATGAAAAAGAATAGGTACTATGCAATAATGCCATTTCTAGTGGAAATATTAAACCAACCCTAGCGTTGAACATATTTTATGAGTGACACAATAGAGGAAGCCTCGAATTTTAGCAACAAGAGACCCAAATACCATCTAAAAAATATAGTATAAATTCATGTGGAAAAACTAAATTCCTAAAGGAAAAGGAAATACTCGAGAATATTCAAATATAGAAGTCCCATAGATTGATTACCTCGTTGAAAACCCTGTAATGCTAATTGACTTCCTTTCCTTCAAAGATCAAGCACCTCGTCACTACAGAGAATAGGCTAGTGTGGGTGAAGAAGGACCTCACGCGTAGGTGAGAGATGGAGGGTTCTTGAAGGGGGGGGGGGGGGGGGGGGGGGGGGGGGGGGGGATCCGTGCCATGGGCCGACTACATGGCTTCATGTTGGTGGATGTGTAGGGTACATGCAGCCTAGACTCGCATGGGTTCCCTATGGGAAGAGGGGCGATGGGCCACCGAGGAGAAAGGAGAATGGAAGAGAAGGAGGTAGGGTGGTGGAAGAAGAAGGTGTCGATGCGTGGAAGGAGTAAGGTGGAGGAAATCTAGGTGGATAGCCCGCATGGAATACACTTTAGGTGGGTGTAGTAAGAAGAGTAGGGTAGAAGTGAGGTTTTAAAATGTTGTTTTAAATTCCATTTTTTTTCATATACATATGAAATATAAAATTCTCAATGTTAATTGACATTTCATAAACTTTTGTATATAATGAACTAATTTAATTAATTATAAATTCATTACTCAATTATCTAATTTAAAATAGATGTTATCGTAAGTTTATAAATTAGTTATTTAACATTATATGTTATGTTTTAATTAATTAGATATCATGATTATGCTTAGATTATATGTTTATTAAATATTATATTAATTCTCACTTAATATTAGATGTTAATAATAATATTAGTTGTTAATAATAATATTATATGTTAATATTAAATTTATATTAATTCCCACTTAATAGTATATGTTAACGTTAAATTATAACATTTTAAGTTTTGGTGTTTCTATACTTATAAAAGGCAATGTTGAGGATTCAACATATAGTCAAAGAGACGAAATAAATATGAAATCCATGAAACAAGACACCATTGATATGGGTACAACAAACTAAACGACATGACCTTAATTTACTACATGATGAAATCATATAATGCAAACAAAAATGCGTGTTTTAAGCTAGTATTGATGAATTATTATTTCACGACAAAAAATATCCCCTACACATGCTCTGTATAGTGTTTGTATAGGTATATCTTCATTTCACATGTATACAATTGAAAGGCTAAGGATATGATTTTATTTCAAAGGAACAGGGTCTATCATGGTTTAGACATGTAGAGGACAAGGTTGAGGTCAAGCTCGAATACCCTCACCACTTCCATAAGCACCACCACCAAGACCGTCAAGGAAAACCTCCACTCCCAATATGGAAGTCATAATGAGGTCCTTGGAAACCATTATGACCACATTGAATACGAAATAAAAGAGGGTTGTAGAGGTCGAAACATCACAGGTGAGCTGATAAAACTCTTAGAGGGCACAGGGAGCTAGGAATGAATCACTTCACGATATTTCTAGAGAGCTGCAAAAGATCAAAATTCCCAAGTTTTCTGGAGGACGATTGGGTAAGCATGGAGAAGAATGAATGGAAGGCACAAAGAGGTGCTTTGCATTAAACATGTATACCTCCAGTTTTGAGGCTAGAATTGTCATCTTTCAACTAAAGGTTGATTCCCTAAACTAGTGGTTAGATATGTTGAAGCAGTTGCACCTTACTCCTTTGACTGTCTCTTGGGAATTATTTGAGAGAGGTTCAAAATGAAGTACTTTCCAACTTATTACAAGGAACAATAGGTAGGTGCATTTCATGATTTGGTACAAGGAAACATGATTGTGGAAGAATATGAAGCTAGCTCCATTGAACTAGTGAAATGCATCCCTTACTTGGACTTACATGAGCGTGAGATGGAGCATTTTGCGTATGGACTCTGTTATAGCTAGTTTTTGTTTTCTATTTTTAGTCCTTATGCTTATTTTCAAAACATGGTTTCTCTTATTTCTTTAAGATTCTGAGTTTGGTTTTTGAAGTATTTTGATAGCATGCTTTTTTTTATTTTTTTATTTTATAGGTTTTTTTAAATTTACTTTATTTTGTAGATTTCATAGTTTTTTATGGGCTTATAGGATGTATGTATTTCTGAAAGGTTCTTAAGAAATATCATAAGGTCTTATTAAAATCTATTTACCAAAATTTAACACATTGTTTTGAATTTTGGCTAAAAAATCATTAAATAGATATTCTTGTAGCGCAAGCATAGAAAATGTGAACAAGGGCGCTACAAGAAAATAATGCCTTTTCAAAAAGCTATGATTTTGCTAGTGATTTCCAAAATTTACGCATGACAGGAGTTTTTTGCACCTATCAAGGATATTTATATGTGTTTGGGCCATAATAATCATTGTGAAAAGTGTTTTGAGATGATATAAAAATCATTTGTTTGAATTGTAGTTGTCCAGAGGTTAGAGGATACATATCATTTAAACAACAATGATCGTGCACAATGAGGGTAATTCATTATCAATTATGCATTTACTCAATGCATGAAAAATCATAGAACCCGTATTGAGACCTAGCAGTTCATGATTGAAGAATGAAGACAGTTAACCATTTAGGGTTTGCAGGGAAATTGATTGGCGCGATCATGGCAGTTGAAGATAGACTTATGAAAGTTATTGGACACCTAGGAAGACAAGAAAGCATATTTTTAGCAACCGAATTCATTATTAAGACAGGTATGAAATAAAGAGAACAATATCAGCTTAATAATTAGCCTTAACTCAAGGTCTTTGTTTAAAAAAGAAATACCATTTGCTTCAAAATATTTCCATTTAATCTAATCTTGGCTTCAAATCTTGCCATCACTGTTATGTTCTTTAAATAGGTTAATTACATATCACAAGAACAACCTATAGTTCAATACAATTAACAATTACCATAAAAATGAAAGGAGAGAGCTTTTGGCTCTTTGCTACAATAATCAGAATTTCACCATATGATAGTTACTAAATTATGAAATACTAATACTAGTCAGTCATGGATTTATTTCAAGAATAAATAATAGTTATAAATAGTGTGGGTTATCTTCATAAAATATGAACACATTCACCAATCAATTAATTAGTAAAATAATGTACGTGCATATATGTATATAGTTTCCTTAAGAGCTCCGCTTTCTTCTAAACAATGAAATATTGAAACAAGATACCCGTAAGATAGTGTTAAGACACTCACACCCTCTTTTCCTAATCGTGGAATATATACACATTCATCCAGTAAAATTTCAAGGAATTAAAACAAAATACACTTAGTAATCACTCCCGAAGCCTCTATTGTGTCATATCTAGTTGCGTCTACTCAGGCTTGATATATATATATATATATATGTGTGTGTGTGTGTGTGTGTGTGTGTGTGTGTGTGTGTGTGTGTGTGTGTGTGTGTGTGTGTGTGTAAACCCTAATGAAAAACTATCCAATACAACCCCTTTCTTTTAGAATCTTCTAGCATGCAAAATTCTCACTATTTTCATTTCTCCACGGCATACACAAATGATATTTAAAGTGAGAGACGAATTGGCATATGAATATTGCGGAGAAGGGTAAGAGGATATTGAAAGCTATTGAGGAATTGGCATGTGTTAGGACCCAAATTTGATCAATTTTATTCCTAATATCTTTTTATATGATCATTGTGGCAGTCTTATACCCTTCATTTTGTATGACTTTGGTTCAAAGATTGACTTAAATTGATATCTAAAGACCCAAAATTTGTCTTTAATAGTTCTCTTGTTTTTAGTTAAGTTTTGAGAGTTTTTAATGCATAATCCCATTTATTATATTGTATTCCCACACTAATGTTGATGTTCCAGCACCAGGATGAACGTTTCAATGAATGATCCCTATGTGAGAATCTTCATGAACAACCAACAATGCAAATCAAATTCAGAACTCTGCATGTTCGGTACCTATTCCAGTACCTGATCCGGCACTCAATCCGGTACCCATATTTTGAGCAGTGAACATTTCTGAACTGCCATATTGCACCTCGATATTTTTGTATGTGGGATCATATCTCTCTAAACGGTCTAATGGGTATGAATACAAACTATCAATATACAAAAACCAGAAATACTTTCACCAAATTCGCTACCACAAAAGAGATATTGAAGGGGCATTTTTCCATTTTTTGTGAAATTGTGTTTTATGAGTTGGTTGTTTCTGAGTTGTTTGTATGAACTCTAAAATTGGGGAAGCTTGTTTCAAGTTGTTTAGACTTGATGTTAGTGTATAAATGGTAGGAGGGTGCAGGGATGTATATGTAATTGGGAATAGATGATAGAAGAGTGTTGTAGATTCATTTCAGAATTTTTGATTGATTTCTAGAAACTTGGTTTTAGCTATCCTTATCATTCTTAAAGTTTTCATTTGATTACAACGATTAAGGAGGAATGAACTCATAGTTGGTAGCTTGAGTTGTTTTAATCCAATTTCCATTTCATAACAGAGTGGGTTATATATTGGTTCAGGTTATTTTGATGAAGCTTTGAGATTATAAGGATTGGCTACCAGTTTAGTATCTTTCACATTTGAATAGTCATTTGACAGTCACTACTAGTTTTAAGAACATATTTGGTTTCATAGTAGAATATCAAATTAACTTTATTCGATAGAAGTAATGATCCAGAACATCAAGATTTGAGTTAAATGTTGAAAAAATCATTATCCTAAGAAGTCTATGGAATTTGTTCCAGTCATGATTGCAATTATGACTTTATAATTCTTGGCATTTTCTGACAATAGTTCAAAGTAGGATATGATTAAGGAAGGAACTTTATGGATCATTTTTTTGTTAAGAAATCAATCCAATTAGTAAATCAAATACAAGGTCATACTGATGGAAGCCAAAGCTTGTTTTAGTTAAATTACTTCAAGTGGGATATTTTAATAATTTCATAATAGAGCAGTAGAAGCATTTTTATTTTCAGAGGGAAACAAGTTGGGTGGTGTGAAGATTTAAGAATTTTCATAGAAACACATAACTACTCCATTCATGTACATATTGTACTGGTCCCTCTAAGTCTACATTCCTAGGTTGACAATTAATTGTTGATATATATATGATATACATTTAGCTCGACATGTTTGGCGTCGTTGCTGGGGAGGTGCTAAAAAGGATTGGAGAATAGATCTTGTGTTATTTTTGTCGGAGGCTGGGGGGAGGAGGAATGGTAAGACGTAAGGTAAGAACCTATGCATATACTATAGTGGGTTCCTCCAAAGCTTTTCCATGTATTTAGATTTCCGTAGTCACTTTTGAAGTAAGGAGTGTTTTCATTTCAGCAGTGAGCAAGTGTGACTTTTATTAGTATGAGATTCCTTTTGAAGCAAGTTTGATCTTGAATTTAGTAAAGTGAAGTTTTCTCAAGCAAGTTTCCAATCTAGAAGTGTGTGGTTACTATTACAAGTTGCAGTGAGGTTCAGTTTTTTTTAAGGTTTATTTTAGTGTGCCTTTACTTTCAGGAATAAGTATGAGTTGGTGTGCAAGATCAATTTCGAACTTGAGGATTTATTTTTAATGGTTAAGTGTATCTTCAGGTTTGGAGTTAAAGAGTTTTCTTAATCTACTTTAAGGTTGTGTCACTTCTAAATTTTTTTATTTCCAAGAATAGAATAAAATTACCCATAATAGAATAAAGGTTTTCTTAATTCCACGATGAACCACTCATTATCCTAAAGATCACGCATTCCAAATCTAAACTTTTCCATCAGTGTCTTAAATCGCTAATCAAAGTCCCAAACATTCTTGTTCAGATATTGCTAGATCTCCTTTATCTCTGTCATATATTGTGCCTCAGACATAGGAATTTTGAATTCATCGATCAATCCTATTTTTATCTCTATCAGAGTCTTCGCTGGGGTCCCCATGGGAAAATCAACAAACTTCATGTACCAATCGAGTGGATGACCTCTAAAATTTATCGCCATCTGACCTTTCTTAAAATCATCATCCTGTGTTTGTTTTACAGTCCAATATTCTTCGCATAGAAACTCATATTGTTCAGGATCCTCAATCAGGTTACCATGAAACAAGGGTAACTTCACATTATCACCCACCATCATGGGATTTCTTCCTACAGTTATTGATCCTCTACTATTGGTGTGTTGATGACACATTGGAAAATTTGTTGTTTAGATAGTATTTCTTTCTAAATGTAGCACAATGCATGGAGGTGTGGGTACGTTGTTAGTTTGGGTTGGTTGGGTTTAGGCATATCCTAGTCGCTTCCTTTGTCACTATCGGGTCTCTTAGTCGCTTGTGATCTTATCTCATAGCTTCTTTTTTGGTCCTAGCAAGACTCTCCTCAATCCTCTGCCTCTTCTCTGGCTGAAACCTTACCCTACTTCGTAGAATACCACACTCTTCCTCAACTTCCCTCACAGTCTCATCGTAACTCCCATCCATATACCCTGTATCATTCTATCCAAACCTAGTCTCCACGGCACCTGTAGCCTCCGCACACCAAGGATCTACTTGTCGGAGTTCATATTCAATATTCTATTTTAATAGATAAGCATCTTAATTGACAATTACAAAGACAACAAAAACCTACCTCTTGGACCCTTAAATGATTCCCTTTCTGTGTCGATATAATATTGTCAACTGTAAATTCAATGATGTATCCTTCTAAGATGTTATCAAGCCACACTTCAATAGACCTCTCATCTCTGCTGTCTACCTCCTACAGCTACTAGATCAGATCTGAACTCCAACATGTTTGTTATCCTCCTTGGAAATTTATATTGCGATGGGTCAAATGTTCCAACCACTTGTACAAGAATATTGGGAACTCAGAGAAAAAATACTCATGAATATTAGAATAGAGATAGATTCCCAACCACTCTTCTATCATCAATCCAAAATTATGATTCTCTTCTGCTGTGAACTCTCGATCCTTTTGGTCGAACTACTCTTAAATCTCTGGTCTTTTCGGATGCCACAAAAAATCCTCCTTTTCCTCCTTCTCTTCATGCTAAGGTCCTAAAAAAGGAACCATTTGTTGACATAGATATGTCGATAAGGGTTCACTTTCTATCGACACCCTCAACTCAACGATCTCCCTGAGCACCAATCCAGCCAGTTTTTACCCTCTCCAGCAACACGTGCGAAGAAGATGAGGTCTCACCCGAGGCGTTCAAGGGAGGACAATTGGAACCACATTTCCATCATATTAAGGAGGAAATTGCATGTCTGCTATCCAACTATCACATAATTACTTCACATATTCAAGCATTGGTTTATTGTCATAGATTCATAACATCAATCATTAGATGGTATTAACATATTAAGATCGCATCAGAAGTATTACGCATGAATAGATCAACCAACATAACATGATTTAAAACATAAAAGATGTTAGAATAATCAACCCATAGTTAGCTACCTTAGACATTAATTAATCCAGTTTTTGTCTTATTTGCCTAGTTTCCATATTCCACCTTATGCAAGTTGTCCTCCACACATCCAAAGTGGTAAAACTTGCTAAAATTGAGTCATGGAGCACTTGGGAAACCACTTGGAATCAAATCTACTTTATTCCTGACCTTCCTAGCGCATTTTTTCTTTTTCTACTTTATTGCCTGCTTTTTCTAAGTTTTAAGGCAATTGGGAAAGTTTGACTAGGTGAAGTTAACTTGATTTTTGTCCTCATCATCCTCCACTCTTTTCTCCTAAGAAAATCATGTATGGTTTTTCCTTCCATCATATATTAGCTTTCCTAATTGATTTTTCCAATTCGTGAGCTCCTAGACAGATTTGGAAAATGCTTTATGCACCTATGGGGGATTTTCTTAGATTTAGTAAGCCTACTTTTGACCAACATCGAATGGAATCCTTATGCATTTGAATATCTCATGTAATTATTTATTATGGAAGCCTATGACTTCACAGGGTTGGCTATTGTACACTTATTCAATATAGATTAGTGTTTTGCTCCATATTCAGTCCCCTTTGTGTGTAATCTGCATGTGTAATTGGCAATTTTTGTGAGTGTAATTGTTCTAACACCTGGGTTCAATTTCCACATGGTATCAGAGCCTTTGTAGATTGATTTCTCTCCCTCCAATTTGTTATTGCAGGTTCAACATCATTGACTGGGAGCTTTCTTTTGACTGAAGGGAAAATTTCTGAGCTATGGATCAATCTCAGAAGATCATCTTGACTCCATTTGACTTCTTTGAATGGAAAGCAGAGATGGAGATACTGTTGAGAGATAAAGTCATCTACAGAGTGACTATGGCAATAGAAGTAGATCCCAATGTAGCTGCAGAGAAAATTAAATGGCACAACAGTAGGGATGAGGCCTATGGTCTCCTGTGTCTGAGCATATCCAGAGACCTCCTTCTCCATATTGATGGATTGACATCACAAAATGAAGTATGGGAGAAGATTGTTAAGCTTTTTGGTAAGATAGATGAGATGAGGGGACATCAAATTGAAAATGAATTGATCTCCCCGAGTCCCAATAGCTTTGAATCCCTGCAACTCTATTTTTCCAAGTTCAAAGCCCTTGTTTTGCAGCTAAAACAGTGTGGGATCGAACAGAAGGAGGAGCAACTGGTTTTGGCCATACTCTCGAAGCTTGGCCTTGACTATTATTCAGTTGTTTTTCTCGACCTTCCATGCCACAAAGTTGACAGTTCAAGCCTGGAAAATGCCTAGCCTTGGAGATTTCATGGAATCTCTCGCACAAAAACAAGATAAATTGTTGATGATGGGCACCATCAAACCTTCCAAAGACCAAGATCTGGTTGTTGAAGATTCGAGGGTGGATTCAAAAGGTAAGAAGAAAGCTAAGAATCCACCTGAGCAAAAGAGAGACAAGAACAAGTCTCCAGAGGAGCCTCAAGGTTCCAAGAAGAACCCCTAGAAGAAGAAGAACAAAGGAGAAATGAGCAAGTGCGCATACTGCAGTAAGGGAAATCATCTTGAAATATCCTGCATGAAGAAGAAAATTGACATGCTGACCGAACTCCTGGAGAAGAATGGTATCTCCCTTCCTGACAGCTCAAAGAAGAGGAAAGGAGGATCAAATTCAAAAGACAGAGAGAGAGTTCATGCATTGGTTGCTGGCACATCAAGCTCACCTAGTTTCATCATTGATTTTGGAGCTTCAATACATATGGTTTTGACCAAGGAGGCATTCACCTCACTTGACATGTTGAAAGGTCCACCAATTGTATTGGGAGATGACTCTCTCACTGAAAGTTTGGGCAAAGGGAGGATTGATCTTGACCATGGTAAGTTTGGAAATGTATTGTATGTTCCAGGTCTTGCCTCTAACCTCTTATCAGCGTATCAAATGACCCACACAGGGTCTCCAAAGAAGGCCATATTCTCCCCTGATGAAGTTGAGATCACAGAGATCTCAAGTGGTAAAGTCATTACAAAAGGAGTTGCAAATCACACTTCGAAGGTATACATGTTCTCACACTTCCTACCCTACTCAAACCCCTCTACTCTTCTAATTCATGCTAATGAGGCAAGCAAGCTTTGGCATGAAATATTTGGCCACCTTAATTACAAGTATCTTTTTGATCTTAGTGAAAACAAAATGGTCATAGGGTTACCAAAGATTAAGTTTTCGAAAGGAGTTTGTCATGGTTGCATCTTAGGAAAACACCCAGAGCATAAATTTGAGAAAGCTAGTCATGAGAGAACCTCTGCACCTCTTGAGTTGATCCATAGTGATTTTGATGGTCGATTTCCTCATATGTCAATGATTCAAGCCAAATATGCATTGACATTCATAGATGACTTTTCCAGGTACTACTGGGTTTACTTCCTGAAACACAAGTCTGAAGTTTTTGGCCTCTTCAAAGTCTTTAAGGCTTTGGTTGAAAACCAGTCTGGGAGAAAACTCAAGGTCCTCATATCTAACAATGGTGGTGAGTATGTGTTGCAGCTGCAACTCTTTTCCCCAAATTTTTCAAATTTTGGTCCCCTCCTCATGATTTAATGTTGCTTTGAATCGCTTGGATCCGCGAACTTTTTGGTCATGCTTTAATTTTGAACGATTTTTGAAGACTAATTCTCGTCCTGTTTTCAGAAGTTGCTTGTGTTTAAAAATTGTTTTGGGTCGTAGATTTTGAGTTTGGTATTGCTAGTCGATTAGATCAATTGTTCTTTGAAAGGATGTTGTTTCGGAGGTGAAACAGGTTTTTTGACCGTTGCTGAATTTTAAAGCTGTTCCGAACACTTAATATTTTTTGATTTGGCGTCAAATTATGTTTGGTCAGAGGTTGTTGTATGTTTGTCTTTCGCCATTGCGGCTCCCAAAGCGGCTAAGCACCTAAAATGTAAAGCACTCTACCCACCGATGTGTGCCGGCCTTTTAGCCGCATGACCGTAGCCTTTTTCTCTTCCGCCGTTGCAGCTAGGCAAAGCTTTTGGCTTCTGAGTTCAATGTCCTTCCAATTTTTGATTGGAAGTTTTCCCACCCACAGCTTAGGTCTTAACTCTTCTAACTCTAATGTGCTTAAGTGTTTTCGCAATACCCATCGCCTGTTAAGACCCGCTTATGCGGCTGTGAATAGGTCTACCCTGCCGATGTTAGCGTTCTAGGCCGCTGATGAGTTCTTTGTTTGCCGTTGATGGTGATTTCTTTCGAACCCGTAGGTAGATGAGATAGTGGTGTTGGCATTTTTTAAGCTTCATAATAGTAATGTAGCGCATGGCCTTTCTTGCTGCTTAGCTGTTGTGTTTGATATAATTTAACGTGGTTTGATTTTCTTGAAAATACAGTCCTAATGAATGTTGTCGTTTAATTGCAGGAGCATCCAAGAGACTGTTCTGACTACCGTGGGGTGAAGATCGAACCGAAACTAACATGATCTCAAGGGGTGCGAGCAAAGTAGGAGGCAAAATAAAAAGCAACAAAGGTGTAGACCTGAACGGTTTGTCAGTTACTCAGCAGATCATGAGTTTACGCAGAAAGGATAAAAAGAGGGATATGAAACGTTTGAGGAACCAAAAGGTCACCGGTTTAGGGGCAGCCCAAGCAGTCTACTATTTTAGTTTAAATATTTGAAAGTTAGAACTTACAGGGGCTTTTTTCCCTTAAGGAACTTGTAAACTATTGCTTGTAAGAGGAACTATTTCGTTTTACAATAAAAAATTACAAATTTTGCCTGTTGGAGAAAGTGCTAAGTGGAATGTATCAATGTGATTTAAATGAGCGATGTTGGATGGGAACTATTTCATTTTCAACTGTGTTTCATTAGTTGTGAGATTGTTCTAACTTCTTGAACCTAAGTTCTTGTCTGAATGTTCTTTAGTACATTTTGTGATGTTTTCCACTATGAGTAATGGGATTTTCTAACTGGTGATGAGCTATCTTGTCATGTATACTCTCATTCATGTTTATATGTTTGGTTATAAGAACAACTATCTATGATTTGCCATAACACATGGACAGTAATGCATTACTCACGAATTAATATCCAGCTCTCTAGAGATAATTTACTTAGGATTTATGTTCTTGCAACATATGTGATTTAGATGCTTAGGAGTTTAAGACGAGAGGTAAGAACCTGCGCATCACATTTTGAATACTCCTTGCATCCTTTATCACCTTGCATTGTTAATTAGGCATGTGCATATCATACTTTAATTCAAAAATACAAAACTACATGGTGGACTGGGCCGCAACCAGTGAGACCTCTATTTTGTTACTTAACCTAGGGTAGCCAGACCGCAAACCGGACGGATTCCCTACACCAAACAGTCACGGGCTAGTTGGGAACGTTGACTGGGGAGAATCCCTTGCTGTTGTTGCCTGTGAATTTCCAGGCCTCAACAGTATTTCAAGTCTAATTTCATTCAATATTGTGTAGATGCAGGTACTCAGATGCAGCATTCTATCCCTTACACACCACAGCAAAATGGTGTTGCTGAGAGGAAGAACAGCTCACTGAAAGAGATGGCAACTTGCATGATGGAGGCTAAGACTTTGCCACCAAAGTTTTGGGCCAAAGATATAAACTATGCAGCCTATCTCTAGAATAAGGTGCCTCATAAACAGCTTCATGGTATGACTCCTTTCGAAGCATGGAGTGGGCACAAGCCAGATGTGACCCATTTCAGGATTTTTGGCTCAAGGGCTTGGGCTAGAATTCCAACAGAAAAGAGGAAGGCTTTGTAGCCCCAAATCCAATATTGTCTACTTGTTGGGTACTATGAAGATTCAAAATGGTACAATATGATCAAATTTAGCACAAACAAAGCCTTCATTGAAAGCAGTGTTCAGTTCCAAGAAGAGCCTTTAGCAGTAGTGGAAGTTGGAGAATCCTCTTCACCACCAGAACCATTAAATGTAAGTGAAGAGATATTTGAAGTTGCTGATTCTGATAATTTTGATAATGATGCTTTAATTTTATATCCTAACAGACCTACAAGACCAAAATGGGCAGCAAATACCATTCATGCAGCTAGAGAAGTAGCTGGAAATCCTAATGATCCTAGGACGACTAGATCTCAGTTTGAGACTGCTCTATGCATGAAAGACCCTTTGTTTGCAAATAAATGCTATATGATGGTTGAATTAGACCCACATACATATGAAGATGCAGCACACGTTCCAATATGGGAAACAACCATGAAAGAAGAGTTCAGCTCACTCTAGAAGAACAACACTTGGGAGCTGGTTGATCTTCCCCAGGGAGGAAGCTAGTTCAGTGTAAGTGGGTTTACAAAACCAAATTTGCTGCTGATGGTTCACCTTTGAAATATAAGGCAATATTGGTAGCCAAGGGCTACTCACAGGTACATGGCATAGACTATAATGATACCTCTACACCAGTGGCAAAGATGGACTCCATTAGGCTAGCCTTAGCCATTGCAGCTTCGAAGCAGTGGGAGGTACACCACATGGATGTGAAGTGTGCTTTCCTGAATGGAGATATTACTAAATAGGTTTACATGCAGCAGCCTCAAGGATTTTCTACTAATCCATCTCTTGTGTGCAGGCTAAAGAAGTCATTGTATGGGCTTAAGCAAGCCCCCATGGCTTGGTATACCAAGATTGATAGCTTTCTGTTATCCCTGAATTTTGTTCGATGCAAGTCATATCCAAATGTCTATTTGAAGCTGATTCATGGTTCACTAATGATTATTTTCTTGTATGTTGATGACCTTCTCATTACAGGAATCCCAAAGGATGAAATTGTCTCCTTGAAGGATGCAATGAACCATGCATTCTCAATGACTGATTTGGGCTTATTCAGCCAATTCGTGGGGCTTGAGATTGCTCAAACCAAACCTGAAATCAAAGTACATCAGTCCAAGTATGCCTTGTATTTTCTGAACAAGTTCAACATGAAGGCCTACAAGCCAAGCAAAACTCCCTTCCTTTCAGGAGTTAAGCTTGAAGAAGCTGATTCTTCACCTATGGTAAACAATACAATATATAGGCAACTGATTGGGTGTTTGCTGTACCTTACAAATACTTGACCTGATATTTATTATGCAATAAGTGTGGCTTCAAGATACATGGATCAGCCTCATGAGATCCATTGGAGAGCAGCCAAAAGGATCCTTAACTTTGTTCAGGGAACAAGGACTCATGGGATCTTCTACAAAGCTAAATATGATCTTGATTTGATTGGGTCTACTGATAGTGATTGGGAAGGTGACAAAACAGATCGAAATCCAACATCAGGATATGTGTTCATGCTTGCTGAAGGACCAATCAGCTGGTCAAGCAAGAAATAGAGTGCCATTGCACTCTCATCTACAGAAGCAGAGTACAGAGGAGTTGTAAATGCAACAACTCAATGTTTATGGTTCCAGGGGTTACTTGGTGAGTGTGGCTTTGAATCAGAATACTCAACTACTATCTATTGTGATAATTAGAGCACCATTTGAACCTGCAATGATCTAGTTCAGAGACAGAGAACCAAACACATTGAGATCCGTATGCACTACATCAAACAGTTTGTGCATGATGGCACCATTCACCTACTCTTATGTTCATATTCAGAACAAGTAGCAGATATCTTCACCAAAGTTTTTTGTGAGAAGACATTCAGCAATCTCAAATCACTGATGGGGATTATTGATCATGTTGTGAAGCATGAGTGATGACAATATTTTCAAATTTTGTTTTACTATCCATGTTTAAGGGAGGATTTTTCCCACTAGGTTTTTGCCTCTTTCCTTGGTTAAATGGACATGCAGTATGTAAAGGGGGACTAAGACTTGTTGCTAGGCCCTATAATTTTCTGATATTTTACTTGTAAGTCAGGCTTAAGAGGGGGTGTTAGAATAATCAACCCATAGTTAGCTACCTTAGACATTAATTAATCCAATTTTTGTCTTATTTTCCTAGTTTCCATATTCCACCTTATGCAAGTTGTCCTCCTGTTGAAACCTAGAAAATTGCAGGAAAGAACAGCAAAGGATTCTCCCCATTCAACATTCCCAACTACCCCGTGACTATTTGGTGTAGGGAATCCGTCCGTTTTGCGGTCCGGCTACCGTGGGTCAAGTAACAAAAATAAAAGGTTTTACCGGTTGCGGCCCGGTCCACCGTATATATTTTTGTATTTTTTTTATTTAAAGTATGATATGCAAGTGCCTATTTAACATGCAGATTGATAAAGAATGCAAGGAGCATTCACAATGTGATGCGCAGGTTCTTACCTCTCGTCTTAAACTCTCAAGCATCTAAATCACACACATAGCAAGAAAATAAATCTAACCACCTACCTGTCCCCAGGGAGCAGGGTTGTAACTCATTAATGAGTAATATATCTTGTGCATGCATTATAAACAGAAATTACAAATAGCTGATACTTCCTTTAAAACACATGAAAAATTAAAGATATTTAAACAACCAAATAGCCAATTGCTTATGAACAGCATTCATTACTCATGGTGGTAATTTTCATAAAATAAGCCAGAAATCATTCAAACAAGAACATAGGTCCTAAGAGTCAGAACGATCTCACAGTTAGTGGACAAGAGCTGAAAACGAAATAGTTCCTCTTCAACAAATTCATAGCATAACATTTGAACATCCCACCAAACTTTCTCCAATAGGCAAACTGTAATTCTTTATTGCAAAAGGAAATAGTTCTTCTTACAATATCTCTTTACTAATCTAACTGGTAAAAAGTACTCTCCCTCATCTAAATCCTCTATATTTATACAAAAGAACACGACTATTGGGATGCCCATGAATAACTCTTGGGCTTCCCCAACTCTTCGCTTCCCAAAATTTACTTGCACTAAGTGTTTATAAAATTTACAACATATTACAAAAGTGAACAAATGTTCATGAGGACGGCCCCGCTTGATTATTTAGAAATTTATTCCACACTGAAGCCTCTAAGGTGATACTTTCAAATTCAGAAGGTTCCAAGAATCGAATATTTATTTCAAATTTTGCAGCCTGGTTCCTGATGGCTTCTATTCTGGCTGCACTCATGCGAAGCTGATCTTCTAACAGCTGCACACTAACTACGGAATGATCTACCTCATTCCTTAGAGTCTGTTCATCTAAATATTTAATGTGTTGTATTCTTCTTTCATCTTCTTCGTACCTTCTTTGCAAAGTTTCCACAAACAAGATGTGGTCCAGAAAAGCATCCATCCTTTGTTCAGCCTCTACCTGGCATCAATTATAAGTAATCAAAAGCATTCTAAAGAATTTTGTACATGCCCCTCTTGTCTTCCTAACAGCCTTCTTGAACTCCTCGGCTGTGTTGATGGAAAACTATAACAAGTCGTAGCCCTACCTAAGGGCTTGTTGATCCTTTGAGGGTAACTCTACAGGATCTTCTTCATTAGCTTCTAATCTTTCCATCCTTCATGTCAAGACTTCCAGGATGTCTTGAGATCTGTCAACAAAATATGAGGAGGTCTCCAAACTCTCCTCCAGCTGGCTGTCTATCTGCAAAACCCTGCATCTTTCCTCCACTATGGCCACCTGTAGCTAAAGCATCTTGGCTTTCTGTGGCAGAACGTGTTCCTTGAAAGGTTTAAGAGTAACTTTTTGTTCCTTGGTCTCCTCTAAGGTGGCTGTCAACAAGGTAATCTACTCTCTAAGTTCTACCTTTTGCACTTGAGATTGCCTCTCACCTTCCTCCAAGGCAGTCTTCTGCAACTCTAGATCCTTTATCCTACCTAATAGCTGCTCCTTCTCTACCCTCAACTCTTGATATTTTTGTTGTACTTTCTCCAGGCACTCTTGGGAGGTGTCCATAGATATTTTCTCTATCTGGAGTACCTAAAGTTCAGCCTTTGAAGACTTGATTTCCTTTTTTATTTCTTCAAACTTTCTCTTTAACTTTTTTTTTCTTCTCTTTGCTTTCTCAGGGTATCTTTGAGTTGAGAAGAAGACTTCTTTGACTACTCCAGATCCGTCATTATTTTATCTACATTGTCCTCTGAAGCGTGGATCAATGCATCCCCCACCCTGATAGTGAACCTGGGGTCTATGTCTGTCCCATATACAATGGTTGTATCATTTATCATCTTACCAGACAAACCCCCGGTTTCAACCTTCCTCTCGGTTCTTTTTACTATCCTTTTCTTTTCTTTATCATAAAAGATATTATTAAAATTTGGTACCTCTTCCATTTTATTCTGTTCAAAGGGGATTATCCTAAGGTTGGGGACCATATACTGTCCTGGGGACCATAGACTATCCTGGTATGCTGGTAGCGGGTACTTCAGGATCTTGAATGTCGGGGTTTTCCAAGTCCTGAGCCTAACTGTCTGCTACATCAGAAGCTGATTTCTCTGTCACTGCTTGTGTTAGCTTTATTTTCTCTGACTCCTGCTTCTTCAGCTCCTCATCTAACTTCCTTTTTCTTTCTTCTTCTTCACTTTTGGCAGCTTCTTCTGCCTTTCTAGCTGCCTCTTGTGTAGCTCTTCTTTTCTCCTCCTCCTCTCCTTTTAGCCATCCTTCTACTTCTTGGGCTAACCTCTGAGCTTCTTCATTTCTTTTCCTAGTTTCCTCCTCCTCGGCCTTTGCCTACTCATCATGTCCCTTTCCACCTTTGGTGGTGATTTCCTTTTTAAACCTTTTCCTTAAGGCCATCATGTTTAGTGCACTACGGAAAATGGACTCCTCTCTGTCCTAGTGGCTAGTGTATTCAAAATGGACATTAGCCTCTTTGCAGTGATCTGCAACCTTGTTACGAGATTCATTCCTATGGAAAGGCATTTCCCCAAAATGGAACTTCTCCAAATCCTCCACAAATTCATCGTCCTTCTTTACCCTAGTAAATTTGTAACTCCCCAATCTGAAAGGTTAAGGTGGGTATGCTCCCTTCTTATGTTCAAATAAAAAACTTCTTATGCCATCTAGAAAGACTTGTCTAACTGCCTCTTTGTGAATTACATAGTCTGTGGCATACTTAAGTAGTATTGAGGGTGCTCTAGAGCCTCCAAACATTCTGAAATATAGCCCATCCTCAGTCAAGTAATAATCAGCATACTCTTCAATCACCTACAATGCCTCCTCCAACATGTAGTTGCATTCTTTTAATAAAATTAGGGTATACAATGGCATAATTAAATGCTCACACGGCTCCCTGTAGTGACTATGGTATTTGTGGGCCCACAGTGGCTTGTATGCTGAGTAAATTGGTGATCTTTCCCAATCCTAGATGCATCTCAGGTTGGGGAAGGGTTGATTGCACAGTATGCAATCAATCAGTATGGAGCTCATGTAGAACTCTGATTTCTTTTAGGACACCCCTCCTAATGCTGATGCCATGCAGGCCGAGAAGCTATTGGACATAATGTTGGCCCAATTGAAAATGGCCCCCTATGTTGCAACATAGAAAATTATCGGTACCCACTCTAATTTGAAGCTTTTACTGTGGGATCTCCCAAAAATCCTATTGAGCATCAAGGCAATGAACCTATAAGGGGTTCTTAGACTTGCAGTGTCATATTCTCCATTCAGCCTGGTTCTAAAGTTTTTTCCAGGCATGAGCATCCTCTTGAGTGGCTCGACAAGGTCCATCCTGATGATTTTCAGCTAGTATTTAGTCAGATATATTTGCGCTTCTGGAAATTGGTAAGCTAGGGCCACACATCCAGGGCTATAAGCAGCATAACCCTGCTTATCAAGATTCTCTAGAATCATAGTGGTCACATTTGCCCTAGGCAGAATCCACCTAATCACCTCTGAGCATGGAAAGAGTTCAGGTGTCGTAGCAATCTTCATTAATCAAGACCTCTCTATGTCGACATAGATGTTTTCTTCCTCAAAACCTATGTCAGGAACCTATCGGCACATAATCAATCTGTAGATTTCTCCCCATTGATATTTGTGCTCTACACCAATTATGCATTTGGTGTCTTCGTAAATATATTCGACTCTGGTGATGACTTCGATGTTGGGTTCCTCTTTGACTATGGGAGCCTTATTCTTTTGACACTTAGACATCTTAAGTTCCAAGGAATTTCACTGTCATGTAAAAAATCATTTTAGGTTATGTTAGGTCATTTCTGAACAACTTTTAAAGATTGAGCTAACAATATAAGCATTTTACCTCATCTGCATTAAACATGACTACATTTAATAAAAATAAGCAATACATGTTCAAGCATATTCTCCTGCCCGAAAAACTAAAACCAGCTTAGTCCAACAAAGTTCGGATGTGGTAAAACAAGGCCCTCTGTCACAAATGAAAACAGTCCCAGGCCCTCTCTCAGTGCCATGACCAACACGTTACGCGGACACCTAAGGCACTTAATCTAAAAAAATCAAGGGGACACTACTGGTGATAGCACCCTAGAACTGTACATGCTCATCCCACAGTCCATCTTAGACCGGGTCATGCGATACTACCCCAGACCAGTTTGGGGTTCGAATTTGAACAAGGTTATCCCAAGCGGGAAGTGGAACATCAAACAGGTCCTGGTTTGTGAAGACAGGAGCGGCTAAATAGTGGATCTAATCATCACAACCTCATAATAAAACCATGAAAGTCCCCCGGACGGCCAAACACACAATAGGGGAAATTGGTGCAGACAGCGTGACGGCCATCTGCACTGGTTTCCCCAACAATCGAGTGCAGGCTATAAGACCATAATGGCCACGGAAGAAAATATCACATAAACCACAAAGACCCCCCCATTAATAGTCACACCATTCACTTCAGAATATATAGATGTCAAGACAGGAACCTAAGTAAAAACCTAACCATGGATACAAGAAAATAGCTTGTCCAATTGAACAGAATGGGAAAACAAGTACAAGGGCCTACCTGACACTGCTGCACGACTGGCGGGAAGAAAACCATTGAGCTTCCACGACGGAGCCACCTAGGAGCAAGGGTATCGATAGCGAGAATCCTGGTTTTATCGAGTGGCAACGACAGCACAGAGAAAGTCCAAAAATAACAATAAAATAATAAACTACCTAACCCACTATATATATATATATACCCCCGGTCAACTATACTCAACAGGGAAAAGGTCATTGGGAAGTAAAAAGAAAGGGATCGGTGACCATATCAACATTGCCTCTCTAACGTCGGACGATCAAACAGTTGGGAAAACCACCGAGGCATCGGTAGAGAAACAAAATGATACTCACATCGGAGCTCGCAAGATTAAAGCATTGGACCAGTAGAAGGCTGGAGAGCCGCAATGGCGAAAACACAAAAGAAACCAAGTTCCACAGACCGGCAAAAATCGAAGAAAAAACCAACATGACTTTAACCAAGAAACATCGGTCCCATGGAAAATAAAATCAAACTATGCCGGAAAGACAATGATTTTCAAAGCCGCAATGGAGGACGCTGAAATCTCAAGGATCAGTGAAACAAAACGGCGGGGTCGAAAAAAGTTAATGCAATCATCGGGGAACTTCGTACTCCGCCATCCGCAACTGTAGAAACCGGAGAGACAATACGTTCTAATGGGATTCCAACAAACCATCGATTGAGACAAATGAATAAATAAAAGCATCGAAGAAAACAAATCTTGAATCTGACTTGGCTTCTTGTTAATTTTCCACAATGGCGGGCGCGCAAATGACTAGATTTTCGACTTGAACATCCAAAACGCTTCCGATGGAAAGGTAAAATGAAAAAAATAGTGAAACATCGCTGGAATAAAAATAGTCTTTCTGCAGAACATCAAGCAAACTCAAAAGCTGAGCCAAAGTGAGTTAAAGGAGGGTCCCAAAAAATTTTGAATTTTGGCAAAAATGTTGCAGCTACAACAATTGGCGACTACCTGGTGAACCCCAGATTTCTGACTTAACTTCTTCCCAGTAAAAGACTATTTAATCATCTAGCTCATAAGTTTAATTCTTCTAGAGGCTTGTATTCCTAAGATGGCAAACACATGCATTTAAATCATCGAGAAGGAGTCCACTCTTTGGGGACTGGGAGCACCCAAAATATTTGAAAGTCCAGATAACTCTTTTGAGGCCTAATAGGTGAGATTTATTTTACCTCTTCCTTTGGGTAGTTTCTAGCTTGGACACCATAGGATCGTAACATATGGTAAACAACACTATTCCTTTGTTCCTCGTTCCCATGCCAATTGCACTTTTGTGCCATTTGAACTTTTATTCTTTTGAGTCCTCCATCTGCCTCTCTTTCTAAATTTTATTCAGGCTCTTCTATCCATAGTGTCCTTTTGTGTGAGAGAAGAATTTACTTTCAGCTCATGGACGGAGAAGAACTTTTGGCAAATTGAAATTCATATTTCTGACATTTTTCTTTGATATGTATTGCTTCTTTAAGGAGTTTTGACTCTTGACAGCCTTTAGGCTTTTTGAAATCATGGCATGGGGTCATTTATATATAGTAAACTGTTTACCTTGCTTCCTCTCCGTGTGCCTTTTGCTATCACTCCCTAGGACATGTTAGATGTGAAATGGATGGAGCCTCGAAATAGTATTCTAGACCTCTTAATTATGAGTTATTTACAGGGGTTAAGTGGGGCTTCAATGAACGCATAGCCAATTAGGAAAACTTCCTACTAGAAGACATTCTATCATTTAAAATGCACAGTATTTTCCTTCAAATATTTCAGTTAATCAAGAACCCTGATGTTTTTTATGCAACCAAAAGTTTGCCTCTTTATTCCAAACAAAAAATAACTAGAAACAAAGCAGTAAATCAAAGCAAAACAACATCAAATTATTTATGTACAAGATCAAAAGAAAAGAAAATTATATGCCCACCCCTAAAAATCCTTCAATCTACTAAGTCAAACGGCTAGGCTAGATTGCAGACATGAGATACCTATCCATGGCCTAATTGTACTATTTTTGAAACCGAAACCTTGTTTACTGATTTACAATCAATCTCATCAGCCTGAGGAAGTTGAAGGAGATCAGGCTGAGTGTCAATCATATTGTTGGCTTTTTATGAGGCATGATATCTTAGTTCAGCTCCGTTAGATAATTTCCCAAGATAGAATTAGCAGATTCATTTCCTTCTCCAAACTTAGTGACAGTGTGTTTCAGGTAAGGTTCTCTTGAAATTTTGATCTGATTTGGGGTACCCTTATGAGGTAACCATAAATGAGACCAGTCTGAAGCAAAATACCCCTTTAGCCTGGTAGACCAATCTCGGTTCAGAATAAGCCATAACCATACGGTATGTTAGCCACCATAATATCAATAAATTGACATATCGTGTTATTTGCAGATAAAAGAATGAGAACATTCTTCATTTCCCCCACTACTTTGACACGTGTTCTGTCTAGTTGAATGACTTCCCAGGCCACGGGCTTTGGATGCCCATTAATCTTCTTGAGAACTACAAGTGGCATAACATTTATCGATGATCCAGAATCTACCAAACAATTATGCACCTTATGATTCAACATTTCTAAAGTCAAAAGGAAAGGTGGGGTTTTAGCTTTCTCTTCCCAAATTGATTTGATGTCTTCCTCCACCAGTTGATTTTCAGTGGGTACTTCTTTTTCAGGCTCTTCAGTATTTTCATTGTTTTCTTTATCAACGTCGAATCTTCCTTCCATAAGCTTGCCAGGCTTGTTGATTTGATCCGTCTCCTAGTTGACAATGGTAAATTTGGGTACTTTATCTTCAATATTGTCCTTGGACTGTCTCCTGACATTCTCTTGCAACTTCTTAATCTTTGAAATTGTCGCATTGTCTTTAATTATCAGATCCATGTCTTTTGTTGTTGTTGGTATGTTCTCAGGTTTAGGAGTATCCTTTTCTGTATCAAACAGCAAGACACAATCCCATAAAAACATGGTATCATTTTCCTGTTTCTCTATGGTTTGAAACCCCCTTTTCTCTTCACCACTATCCTCAGTTAATTTAGAGTCCAAAAGATGATTCATTACCAATGTCATCGAATTTAACCATTGAGGACAATTCTTTCCAGAATGGGGTTGTTGGTGAAAAGTACACAAATTGTCCATTCCTACCTCTGTTAGATTCATTGATGCTGAATTATGTGGAGGGGTCTTGAATTGGTTGTTATCCTCCTTTTTTATGTAGTAGGGCTTATAAGTTTTATGAACTTCCCTTTCATTCTCCAAATCTATTATTCTGTTGGAGATTTTTTGAATCATTTTTAACATTCCCTCAAAATCATGTGATTGCTCCTCTTTAGGTTTAGACAACAATAAGGCCCTTTTTCTGGAAGTTTTTTCTCCAGGTTGCTTGGGATAATCTTCTATACTTTCCTTTTCAGCCTCTACTCTTTCTGCCTCTTCATAAGTCTCAACTAACGTAGTTTTAACTTGAGCTTTTGTGAACATAGACAAGTCAGGGCCTAATGCTGAGGTATAGTACTCAATCAGAACTTTATCAGAAGGTTTATCACTTGTAGAAAAGTTCTTGAGGTAAGCTGAAAACCTTTGAGTGAAATGATGTACCTTCTTATTCCTTTCTTTTTTCAAAGCACCCATACCTTTAATTAGTGATGCATGCATCGTTTGGGATGCATACTTACTTCTAAAAGTCCTTTCAAAGGTATCCCAATCGGGGATAGAGTTTGCAGGCAAACCAAAGTACTAGGATGTTGCTGCTCCTTTAAGGGTATGCGGGAACAATCTACAGACAACATCCTCGTATTCCACAGCCCTTAACCCTTCTATTTC
Organism: Pseudotsuga menziesii; assembly: GCA_001517045.1. Classification (NCBI taxonomy): domain Eukaryota; kingdom Viridiplantae; phylum Streptophyta; class Pinopsida; order Pinales; family Pinaceae; genus Pseudotsuga; species Pseudotsuga menziesii. Next base: position 493,806 of record LPNX010444499.1, read on the forward strand.
CAAATAGAAACTTTGCAAGTGGTCATCTATGGCAACATTCTCATCAGGATCAAACTTAGGTAGCAACTTCTCAAAAGCTTGAGGTAGGTTATGCAAGGGAGGTGTTAGGTTCAAGGGTGATATGGCTTTCCAAGCCGACGGTGGGTTGGGATGATTCACATTTATACCTGCCATGAATGCAAAAAAATGAGAAGGTGAAAGAACAAGAGTCTGAATAGGAGAACCGTAAGGTGTACCCGGGCTTACTTGCTTCAAAGGTTGAACCACTTCCTGTAAGGTTGTTCCTACAAGTTCTTCCAAACCCTAAACAACACTGAGTTTTCCAATATAGGATGGTCTTTCCCTTTAGATTTTATTAATTATTTGGGTCAGGTCACAAAATGCTTTCAAAATATCATTGGTGGGGTAATCTTAGAAAATTGGGTTTCCTCGGCCAGCCATGCACTGGCGGCTCTCCTTCTAGTGCCAGAAACTATTGAGGCCTGGAAAATCATAGGCAACAATAGTAAAGGATTCTCCCCAGTTAATGTTCCCAACTAGCCCATGACTGTTTGGTGTAGGGAATCCGTCCGGTTTGCATTCCAGCTACTGTGGGTCAAGTAACAAAAATAAAAGGTTTTACCGGTTGCGGCCTGGTCCACCATATATATTTTTGTATTTTTTTTATTTAAATAATGATATGCAACTACCTATTTAACATGTAGATTGATAAAGAATGCAAGGACCATTCACAATGTGATGCATAGGTTCTTACCTCTCGTCTTAAACTCTCAAGCATCTAAATCACACACACAGCAAGAAAATAAATCTAACTACCTACCTATCCCCAAGGAGCAGGGTTGTAACTCATTAATGAGTAATATATCTTGTGCATGCATTATAAAGAGAAATTACAGATAGCTGATACTTCCTTCAAAACACATGAACACTTAAAGATATTTAAACAACCAGATAGCCAATTGCTTATGAACAACATTCATTACTCATGGTGGTAATTTTCATAAAATAAGCCAGAAATCATTCAAACAAGAACATAGGTCCTAAGAGTCAGAACAATCTCACAGTTAGTGGACAAGAGCTAAAAACAAAATAGTTCCTCTTCAACAAATCCATAGCATAACATTTGAACATCCCACCAAACTTTCTCCAGTAGGCAAACTGTAATTCTTTATTACAAAAGGAAATAGTTCTTCTTACAATATCTCTTTACTAATATAACTGGTTAAAATTCCTCTCCCTCATCTAAATCCTCTATATTTATACAAAATAACAAGACTATTGGGCTACCCACGAATAACTCTTGGGCTTCCCCAACTCTTCGCTTCCCAAAATTTACTTTCATTAAGTGTTTATAAAATTTACAACATATTACAAAAGTGAACAAATGTTCATGAGGAGGGCCCCACTTGATTATTTAGAAATTTCTTCCACGCTAAAGACTCTGAGGCGATACTTTCAAATTTAGAAGGTTCCAAGAATCGAATATTTATTTCGAATTTTGCAGCCTGGTTCCTGATGGCTTCTATTTTGGATGCACTCAGGTGAAGCTGATCTTCTAACAGTTGCACACTAACCGTGGAATGATCTACCTCATTCCTTAGGGTTTGTTCATCTAAAGATTTAATGTGCTGTATTCTTCTTTCATCTTCTTGGTACCTTCTTTGCAAAGTTTCCACAAACAGGCCATGGTCTGGAAAAGCATCCATCCTTTGTTCAGCCTCTACCTAGCATCAATTATAAGTAATCGGAAGTCTTCTAAATAATTCTTTACATGCCCCTCTTGTCTTCCTAACAACCTTCTTGAACTCCTTGGTTGTGTTGATGGAAAACTCCAACAAGTCGTAGTCCTTCCTAAGGGCTTGTTGATCCTTTGAGGGTAACTCTGTGGGATCTTCTTCATTAGCTTCTAATCTTACCATCCTTCCTGTCAATACTTCTAGGATGTCCTGAGATCTATCAACAAAATATGAGGAGGTCTCCAAAATCTCCTCCAACCGGCTGTCTACCTGCAAAACCCTGCATATTTCCTCCTCTATGGCCACCTGCAGTTGAAGCATCTTGGCTCTCTATGCCATAATGTATTCCTTGAAAGGTTGAAGACTAACTTGTTTTTCCTTGGTCTCCTCTAAGGCTGCTATCAACGAGGTAATATGCTCTCTAAGTTCAGCCTTCTGCACTTGAGATTGCCTCTCACCTTCCTCCAAGGTAGTCTTTTGTAACTCCAGATCCTTTAACCTACCTAACAGCAGCTCCTTCTCTGCCCTCAACTCTTGATAATCCTATTGTACTTTCTTCAAGAACTCTTAGGCGATCTCCATAGATATTTTCTCTATCTGGAGAACCTGAAGTTCAGCCTTTGAAGACTTGATTTCCTTTTGTATGTCTTCAAACTTTATCTTTAACTTATCGTTTTCTTTTCTTTCCTTTCTCAGGGTATCTTTGAGTTGAGAAGAAGACTTCTTTGACTGCTCTAGATCCGTCATTATTTTATCTACATTGTCCCCTGAAGCATGGATCAATGTAGCCCCCACCCTTATAGTGAATGGGGGGTCTACGTCTGTCCCATATACAATGGTTGTATCATTTATCATCTTACCAGACAGGCCCCCGGTTTAAACCTTCCTCTCGGTTCTTTTTACTATCCTTTTCTTTTCTTTATCATAAAAGATAGTATTAAAATCCAGTACCTCTTCCCCTTTCTTCTATTCAAAGGGGATTAGCCTAAGGATGGGGACCATAGATTGTCCTGGTATGCTGGAAGCAGGTACTTTAGGATCTTGAATGTCGAGTTTTTCCAAGTCCTGAGCCTGACTATCTGCTGTGTCAGAAGCTGATTTCTCTATCATTGCTTGTGTCAGCTTTATCTTCTCTGCCTCCTGCTTCTTCAGCTCCTCATCTAACTTCCTTTTTCTTTCTTCTTCTTCACTTTTGGCAACTTCTTCTGCCTTTTTGGATGCCTCTTGTGCATCTCTTCTTTTCTCCTCCTCCTCTCCTTTTAGCCATCCTTCAGCTTCTTGGGCTAACCTCTAAGCTTCTTCATTTCTTTTCCTAGTTTCCTCCTCCTTGGCCTTTGCCTGCTCATCGTTTTCCTTTCCACCTTTGGTGGTGATTTTATTTTTAAACCTTTTCCTTAATGCCACCATGTTTAGTGCACTGTGGAAAATGGAATCCTCTCTGTCCTAGTGGCTAGTGTATTCAAAATGGACATTAGCCTCTTTGTAGTGCTCTGCAACCTTGTTACGGGAGTCATTCCTATGGAAAGGCATTTCCCAAAAATGGAACTTCTCCAACTCCTCCACGAATTCATCGGCCTTCTTTACCCTATTAAATTTGTAACTCCCCAATGTGAAAGGCAAAGGTTGGTATGTTTCCTTCTTATGTTCAAATAAAAAACTTCCTATGCCATCTAGAAAGACTTGTCTAACTGCCTCTTTGTGAATTACATAGTCTGTGGTATACTTAGGCAGTAGTGAGGGTGCTCTAGAGCCTCCAAACATTCTAAAATATAGCCCATCCTCATTCAAGTAATAATCAACATACTCTTCAATCACCTGCAATGCCTCCTCCGACATACAATCGCATTCTTTTAAGAAAAGTAGGGTATACAATGGCATAATGAAATGATCACACACCTCCCTGTAGTGACTGGGGTATTTGTAGGCCCATAGTGGCTTGTATGCTAAGTAAATTGGTGATCTTTCCTGGTCCCAGATGCATCTCAGGTTGGGGAAGGGTTGATTGCATAGTATGCAATCAATCAGTACGGAGCTCATGTAGAACTCTGATTTCTTTTGGGGCACCCCTCCTAATGCTGATGCCATGCAGGCCGAAAGGCTATTGGACATAATGTTGGACCAATTGAAAACGATCCCCTGTGTTGCAACATAGAAAATTATTAGCACCCACTCCAATTTGAAGCTTTTACCATGAGATCTCCCAAAAATCCTATTGAGCATCAAGGAAATGAACCTGTAAGGGGTTCTTAGGCTTGTAGTGTCATATTCTCTAGTCGGCCTGGTTCTAAATTTTTTTCTAGGCATGAGCATCCACTTGAGCGTCTTGATGAGGTCCATCCTGATGCTTTTTATCCAGTCTTCAGTCAAATATATTTGCGCTTCTGGCAAGTGGTAAGCCAAGGCCACATATCCAGGGCTATAAGCAGCATAACCTTGCTTATCAACATTCTCTAGAATCATGGTGGTCACATCTGCCCTGGGTAGAATCCACCCAATCACCTCTGAGCATGGAAAGAGTTCAGGTCTTGTAGCAATCTTCATTAATGAAGACCTCTCTATGTTGACATAGATGTTTTCTTCCTCAAAACCTATGTTAGGCACCTCTCAGCGCGTAATTAATCTGTAGATTTCTCCCCACTGATATTTGGGCTCTACACCAATTATGCATTTTGTGTCTTCATAAATATATTCGACTCTAGTGATGACTTTGACGTCAGGTTCCTCTTCGACCGCAGGAGCCTTCTTCTTTTGATGCTTAGACATCTTAAGTTCCGAGGAATTTCCGTGTCATGTACAAATTCATTTTAGGTTCCGTTAGGTCATTTCTCAACAACTTTTAAAGATTGAGCTAACAATATAAGAATTTTACCTCATCTGCATTAAACATGACTGCAGTTAATAAAAATAAGAAAAACATGTTCAAACAAATGCTCCTGCCCGAAAAACTAAAACCAGCTTAGTCCAACAAAGTTTGGATGTGGTAAAACAAGGTCCTCTGTCACAAATGAAAATAGTCCTAGGCCCTCTCTCGACGCCATGACCTACACCTTACGCGGACACCTGAGGCACTTAATTTAAAAAACTCAAGGGGACGCCACCGGTGATAGCACCATAGAACTATACATGCTCATCCCACAGTCCATCTTCGGACCGAGTCATGCGATACTACCCCATACCGGTTTGGGGTTTGAATCTAAACAAAGTTATCCCAAGAAAGAAGTGGAACATCAAACAGGTCCTGGTTTGTGAAGACAGGAGCAGTTGAACAGTGGAGCCAATTATCACGGCCGCATAAGAAAACCATGAAAGTCCCCCAGACGACCAAACACACAATGGGGAAAATTGGTGCAGACAATGTAACGACTGTCTGCACCGGTTTCCCCAACAATCGAGTGCAAGCTGTAAGACTATAATGGCCGTGGAAAAAAATATCGCGTAAACCACAAAGACCCCCCCCATTAACAGTCACACCATTCACTTTAGAATATATACATGTCAATATAGGAACCTAAGTAAAAACGTAACCGCGGATACAAGAAAATAGCTCATCCAATTGAATGGAATGGGAAAACGAGTACAAGGGCCTACTTGGCACTGCTGCACGACTAGCGGGAAGAAAACCATTGATCTTCCATGGTGGAGCGACCTAGGAGTGAGGGTACCGACAGCGAGAATCCTGGTTTTCTCGAGCGACAATGACATGGCAAAGAAAGTCCAAAAATAACAATAAAATAATAAACTACCCGATCCACTATATATATACCCCCGGTCGACTATACTCGGAGGGAAAAAGGTCATCGGGCGATAAAAATCAAGGGATCGGTGACCATATCAGCATTGCCTCAATAACGTTGGGCGATGAAACAGTTGGGAGAACCACCGAGGCATCGGTAGAGAAACAAAATGATACTCATATCGGAGCTCGCAAGATTAAAGCATCAGAGCGATAGAAGGCTGGAGAGCCGCAACGACGAAAACACAAAAGAAACCAAGTTCCGCAGACCGACAAAAATCAGAGAAAAAAACAAAATGAATTTAACCAAGAAACATCGGTCCCATGGAAAATAAAATCAAACCATGCCAGAAAGAAAACGCTTTTCAAATCCACAATGGTGGACACTGAAATCTCAAGGATCAGTGAAACAAAACGGCGGGGTGAAAAAAAGTTAATGCAATCATCGGGGAACTTCGTAATGTGCCATCCACAACTGCATAAACCATAGAGACAACACGTTTCGATGGGATTCCAACAAACCACTGATTGAGACAAATGAATAAATAAAAGCATGGGAGAAAACAAATCTTGAATCGGACTTGGCTTCTTGTTACTTTTTTGCAATGACGGGCACGCAAATGACTAGATTTCCAACTTAAACATCCAAAACGCTTCCAATGGCAAGGTAAAACTAAAAAAAATAGTGAAACATCATTGTCACAAAAATAGTCTTTCTACAGAACATCAAGCAAACTCAAAAGCTGAGCCAAAGTGAGTTAAAGGAGGATCCCAATTTTTTTTGAATTTTCGGGAAAATGTTGCAGCTACAACACCTGCACACATCCAAAGTGGTCAAACTTGATAAAATTGAGTCATGGAGTGCTTGGGAAACCACTTGGAATCAAATATGCTTTATTCCTGGCCTTCCTAGCGCATGTTTGATTTTTTTGCTTTATTTCCTGCTTTTTCTGAGTTTTAAGGCAATTGGGAAAGTTTGACTAGGTGAAGTTAACATGTTTTTTGTCCTCATCACCCTCCACTCTTTTCTCCTAAGAAAAGAATTTATGAGTTGTCCTTCCATCATCTATTAGCTTGCCTAATTGATTTTTCCAATTTGTGAGCTCCTAAACAGATTTGGAAACTGCTTTATGCACCGATGGGGGATTTGCTTAGATTTAGTAAGCTTGCTTTTGACCAAATTCGAATGGCATCCTTATGCATTCGAATATCTCATGTAATTATTTATTTTGGAAGCCTATGAATTCACAAGGTTGGCTATTGTACACTTATTCAATACAGATTAGTGTCCTGCTCCATATTCAGTCTCCTTTGTGTGTAATTTACATGTGTAATTGGCAATTTTTGTGAGTGTAATTGTTCTAACACCTGGGTTCAATTCCACAAAAGAATCACATCATTCAGAAATAAGCATCATATTGCACCTCATTCACATTAGATTACAAGAAAATAGGAAAATAAGATATTGAAAACACAGTGTTTCCATCACAACTTCGTCATGTCATATTACTTCGCATCAAATCACTATTTCTCTAAACAGTTCCACAGTTCATATCTTTCCTCCAAGCATATATTCAAGGATCTATCAAAATGTAATTCAACATTACAATACTAGATCTATTTATAGGCTTGCGCCTTTTTACAACATGGTCCACTTAGATCAACTTCCTAACTACTTGGACTAAAAACTAAAAAATAATGCCCAAACTCTACAAAATATTACTAATCCTCCTTGCACGCCATCTTCCACCTTGCGTATCAACTTTGATGTTGTGCATCATCCTCGATGTTGCACAACTAATTATCCTCAAAACTTCCTGCCAACAATTCTTAAAAGAATTGCTTCCTCCCATTGCTAAACTACCTAAACGCACACTCTCTTAAAAATAAGAAGTATTTTCAAATCCTTTTAAATTGGAAATGGATATGTTCTGCCAAATTCTTGGATAGGTCTATGACATGGCAATTGATGATATAGTTCTAGGTTTCCTAGTTTGTATTTGACCTCCTACAGGTGTATCGGGTGCCAAGTATTATTTTTCGCTATTCCTTGCAAAAATGATTCATGGTCAGTTAAACAATTACATGGCTTTGAAATTCCTTCTAATACCAATATGTTGTGCTACATACCAACATAGATCCATCTAAAATGGGATCTATCAAGCACCGAGAGGGATCAAATCTCTCAAGGTACAAATCTTTTTTTAGAGTGGAAATGTTGAGGAAATGTGTAATCCAATGTTTATGGTTTTAGTTTATCTAATTTATGTTGTTTTTACATATATGCAATTATAAATAATTTAAATTTAATTGAAGCCGACATGTTATTTTTAATAATATTCATTATTTTTTATAAATTGCACGTGTCAACTCTAGGATGAGCAAGGAAGGAGTTACACATCTCTTCCCTACTGGGTTGTGGAATCCACCTCTTCGGTGCAATAATTATATATCACCACTCTTAGTACTTCCAACCTACATGTTACAGAGAAAAATTCCTATGGCTTGGGGTACCACAACAGACAGCTTGACTCTAGAAATCAATCCTTTCCTATATGCAAGAGAAACCAAATATATAACACTAAAGGATCTCGATTTGTACCTTATTTCGAACGGTTGATGTAGATCCCCCTTGAGCTTTTCCACTCTAGCTTGTATTGGCAATTTTCTTCCTCAGCATTCAGCAAACAAGACAAGCATGCTATATATAATTTTGTTAGACCTACTCTAGCATATATAATCAATAACATATAAGCATTTAAAAGCATCCATGGATCAAATACTCATTTAAAGACACATTATTGGATAGGAAAAGATATTTCTATTGATATAAAACAGAGATTACAATAGTGACAACCTTTGTCAAAAGGTCTGTGAATCGGAGAAACTGAGTCCCCCACTTGGGCCTTCACCACTTCAATCCTCCATCTCTTGATAGAAAGCTCACAAGCAAAAGGAAAGCTTGGGAAGAACACAAAAGTGCTCTAAGAGACAAAGGGATGTAGACTCAAGTATAAGCTCCGGCAACAATGGACTATAGTTTTCTTGCTCTTCAATTCCTTTCACTTTCAATGTATCCAAAGGGTTCCTTATATAGCTCTTCAATGGGGTAATGGAACATCAAATTTGAGTGATCTCAAGGCATATGGAATTCCAAGAGACAAGTGATTCGGATCCACATCAAGGAAAACTCCAAAATAATTTGGCCTTTTTTACACATCTCGATGTACGTGGGTTTAAGGGTCAAATACGCGTATATACACGAGAAAGGGATTAAGAGTTGCGTATGGAAATTAATGCATGCTTTTAGGGATGATCTTGGTAACATCAAAGGTAAAAAAATGGTCCATGGGGTCTAAGGAGTCTATAGAGGGACAGGAAAGGCCATAAAGGTGTTATTCACCATGTGTGGTAAAATCAGTTGTAATAGATGCCCCCTAATCTGTGAGGTCAGAGGGGTTATATGATGGCTGAAATACATTATAAGTCTATCCCAAAAGTGGAGCGATGAAGAACCCAGTGGAAGAACTAGCCATCCAATTAGTACAATACAATGATCAAACTCTGCACATAACTGCAAGTAGATGTAGCAGTCCCGGATACATAAGAGTACAATGGCCATGAATAGGCATGATACAAAATATGACATGTGTGTTCATCACCATGTACAATATAGATAGATTAGAATCTCCATGATGAAGATATATAAAGGATCATGATCTCCATGAAACCTGAAGATATATAGTGGATCAAGATCTCCATAATGGCTAGAAATATCTGACATATACTGGAATCAAGTCATGAGAGCTGAAATCTCATGAACACTAGCATGATCAAGGAGGTAGCATATAAGAGATGCCACCGATTTGGAAGGTCTTCTTCACAATCCGCTACAAGTAGATGTCCTACTATGTGAATAGACGTGTCGATGTCGAACATAGTAGTCCATCGTCTGATTACCGATGATTGATGTATACTGTTAACAAGCGCAAGATCACCCGCCAATAATGAAAATGGGAATCAAGGTACTACAGTGCAGACTAACAAGTGCAAATAAATGTGTTCAGTTCAAACACTTGAGAGAATTCATTTATTAGGGGACATTGATGTATTCCCAAGAACTGTCGATGGCAAGAGAACCTACCACTAATGAATGCAAGCCTCAAGGAACTCAAACATGACTCTAGATTCCTATCCCAGAATAAATGATATGAAGTTGATGGGATGAAATTCATAGGAAGGAGGGCATTAAGGAATCCCCCATCATCCAACATGAGGTACTCAGCAAGGCTATATAATATGGAAGGACTCGATCATAAGGTGCATGAACTAGAAACTGTATCGGGAATGGCCGACATGCAAAGTCAAGATAACTGAGGAATGGCCAACTCAGGTTTCAACTTCCTTCAAACAAGAGCATAAAGGTGAATGGTGACTGAATGTAGGCAGCATAGACTTGATATACAAAACTAGGACATATCTGCGACACAAGAGGCATCGACAGAGGCTCCATAGGGACTGGAAGCTTAACCAGCCGGTGGAGATAAAATCATATAAATGAGTACATATCCTAAATTCAAACTACTAACCCAACCAATGGATGTGATATATAGTGCTCTGTTCGAAGGTGACACAACTCAACTACTGCCAAATATAACATCTTTTCTTGTCCAACTTTTTGGTTTTTTAATTTTTTTTTTACTTTTTCAAATATTTGAAAAATAATAAAATCACTTTAAAGTTACAGACTAGGAGGATATGAGTGTCAAATGGGAAAACAAACTAGTTCCAAGCAGAAGAACATATCTATGCTCATTGCAAGGACATATGTGTAGGATAGCAACACTCAGGGGAAAGTCCACTCCCATAAAAATAGGGAATCAAGTTGCAAAGGATATATAAAATGGATCTGCGTGGCTAGACATGAGACAAGCTTGGGCTATTTGGATGATACTCAAAGTCAGGGAAGCCAGCATAAGTCTCAATGAGGTAGGCAAAGCTCATGATAATGCAATTACAACTTGACATAAGGGAGTCCTGGGGAAACAAGCCAGCAAAAAGATCAAGAGGAGTATGAGGCTCTTACAAAATGACATGGCGATACTATACAATGGACTCCCACACTCTAAAGGACAAACTATCGACATGGGCACCAAATGGAAACAAAGAGCTAACCAGGGTACCCATGTAAGGTCAAGCTCTCCCATTCACATCATGTCACTTCTAAAACAACAAGAAGGTTCCATGACAAGATAGAATGGGTTTGTACCTAAGGTTATAATGAAACGGTCATAAGGTCACGCAAAATGAAAATGAAGGTGAAATCTAACATATATGCCACTTTAAACATCATACCTGACATCAGCATGAATGATTCAAAACAAAGGTCGAAACGGTGCTCAGAATGGTCTCCTACATCATCATATTAGTCAAAAATGGTCCAAAAGGGTCAGAAACGGTCCAAAACTATAGAAAGGGGGTAAAAATTTTCAAAAATTTGAAATTTTTTCTATAAATAGTAAAAGATTTAAAAATCATATATCATTTGAAATTTTTACCCAATTGAACTCAGAACTTCAAATGTGAATTTCGGGAGTTTCATCCGACGAAATATGACACTGTTTTTTCCGAGGTAACTTCCCATGCCCTGCTCTTTCATTTGCATGTAAATTTTTCTAATTTCCATGGTTAAAATTAATTTCTATGCCAATCTAAGATAGTCGCTTTGGCCCACGTGAAAATCAGGGTTTTTTTCACGTATAGGGCTCGCTATACGCAGAAAGACCGCCCAAACCTGCATACATACGCTGTTATTTTGCAAACAGTTGCATATGCGGTTGCGTTTAAGTTTTTCTAAGACATGTAATGACCAAAACATAATTTAAATGTGCAGGATGGTTCTAGAATGGAGGGAAAGAGAGCATGGGGATGTAGAAGAAGCAGTTCGGGGTGATCTAATGGCTCAACAAGCTCTACGTGCATGTGGGCTATACAAGTTTTGGTGTCTTGGTAGCCTGAGGGCCAAATGAAGATTGCTGTAGATGCTAGTAGACTACTGGAATCCTGACTCAGAGTCTTTTCAGATCGATGGGATGTCCCACATGATAGAGGTGGAGGACATATATTTCATTACAGGATTGTCCTGATGGGGAGAGGTGGAGAACCTATGCTATCATGGGCCTAGAGGTGGCCTCTCTATAGATGAGTACATAGTAGTATACTATTTTTCAAACATATAAAAGGTTGGGACTCAAATCCCGACAAACTCCATATAGGTACTTGGGCTAAAACCATATTACTAGCACTCGGCAGGATAGTCGCTCTAGCATCACTCCACTAGGCCTCACGACCATTGATGTTCTATGTAGTGGAGTGCATGAGACATACAATTTATGACTGGAGCACTTTGCTATTGAGTAACATGAGCAATAAATCAGTGACTGCATGATAGGTAGGGTAAAGAACTTTTTTTTCGGTAGTATATTGACCACGTTTTTCTTTGAGCGTATTCTGGGGCTAAGCCATAAAGTTGAAGTTCCTCCTCATGGGGTTTGAGATCGAGTCCAACGACATTGGGAAGATCTGATGCACAGACTGGGTAGAAGTAGGGTGTTTAACCCCTACCCAACTGATTTATTTCTATGGTGGCGGTGGCAAATAGTTGCCATCGATGATTATCCCTATGTGGGGATAGATTTTCGGTCAAATCTCGACATGCCTCTACCACCAGGAGCAGCATATGGTGACATTGGTAATGAGTCCCAACCCTCTTTTTAAAAAATTTTGAGTTATTAAATTGTTTGTGTTCTTTGATAAATGGAACCAAAAGACAAGTTTTTGTGTGACGATAAATAGTGATGATTTGTCATATGTATGCAGATGCAGGACCACGGTGGCCTGACGGCTTCCCTTGTCATAGACGGAGGGGAAGAGGAGATGATATCATGGGTGTGGATGTGGAGCAAATGCTCCAAAGCATCCACACAAACTTTGTGCAAATGACACATAAAGCGCCCATGGAGCAAGTCGAGGACTTGCCTGAGGCCATGTAGCGTAAGGTGGTGGGTGTACCATGAGCATGGGTGCGATTGTTTCAATGAATAGATAGAGTCGTGGTGTCCTTCCATGATCATAACCCACCTCCTTTTCCACAATCTTAGATACCTATGAGTGATTCATTTTTTTACTACCATGTATTATATTTTGGTGGCTCAGAAGCCCCATTTTTGTATTATGACACTTATGTATTATGACGTCACTTTTTGGATGTTTAATGAATTTTTTTATGGTGATTGATTGATTTATTTACATGTGTAAAAATGTATGTTTGTGATGTGCTTATATTCTATGAAACAAATGCTAATCTAACACATAGTTAGCATATGAGTGAGCAACTTGATTATAATTTCTTGGAACATGTATATATGTTATGTTATCAAATTGTCGTTCTAACAATCTCACACATAAGAATCTTCGTAATAATGTTGGATTCCTAACATGATACAAGCTATTAAGTTGTGACACTAATAATTTTGAATCAAGATGTACCTCAAGAGAGAGAACACCATGTGAAATGGCATGCCCTAAAAGCTCGATAACGACACTATATTCAACAACAATGTTCGAAGAGGGCTGTAAACATATGCCTCCTGAAGACAATACTTGACCCATAAGAGTATAAATTACCCAAGAAGCAGAGGCTGAGTGTTGAGTGTGACAGCTAGCACCATCAGGGAATCCTATGTGGGTGGAAGATTCCATTGACATCTACCATAAGAAACGAAAGCTAATCACAAACCCGATCACCACTGAGAAAAAACCTAACTATGCAAAATCCTGTACAATAATATACAATAATCAGCCTTGGCTGAGGATCATGCATAGCAATTTTTAAGATAGAGCCCATTTCTAGGCTGTCCCCTCATCATATCTACTAGCTCATAGGTGCCCTTCTCTAACAAATGTTTAACAACGTAAGGACCATGCCACATGGGATTAAAATTTCCTGCCCCCAAGGGTTCTTTAGATTGATCCCACAAAAGGACCAAATAATCTTCCCTAAAATTCCTTGGACCGATAGATTTATCATATTAGACCTTAACACGACACTTGTTTACCTAAAGAGCCACTAAGGCATCTTGTCGCTGCTCATCAAGCTACTCTAAGTGGAACAAACGCTCCTCCAATGCGGAAGTGTCTGGTAAGAGCTCTACAGCTAGCTTCAAAGAAGGGATTTTGCATTCAACCGACAATACAGACTCCACTCCATGTACAAGCTGATATGGAGAAAAACCAGTGGCAGTCTTAACCATGGTCCTATAAGCCCACAAAGCAGGATATAACATGATATGCCAATTGGTCTTGCTTTGTGCGATGGTTCGTTGGAGAATGGACTTAAGTGATTTGTTCACTGCTTCAACCTGTCCATTCGCTTGGTGGTAATAAGAAGAGGAATGCTCCTTCTTACACCCTAACTTCTAGGCCATCTCTTCCATCATTCGATTCTAAAAATGCCTACCATGGTCAGTGACAAACTCCTTCAGAATACCGAACCGAGTAATGATCTGCTTGAATACAAAATGTGCGGCTGTCTCACTGTCATATTTAACCATGGGCATAGCCACATCCCATTGTGTGAAATATTCAATAGCCACTATAATATGATGATTCCCCCGAGCTGAATCTGGGTTTCAATCAATGAAATCTAGCCCCCACTTATTGAAGGGACCAGCGGTGATAATTGGATGTAACAGGGAAAAACGTGAGTGCATATTGCATGCAAACACCTGGAAAGGGTGGCACTTCTTAACCGCATTGACACAATATTTAAATATCGATGGCTAGAAATATCCCACTCTCAAGATTTTTTGGGCTGTAGAAAGCCTAGATAAATGACCACCACATGCCCCTTTGTGGCAATCATTCAGCACAAGCTCAGCCTCCTCATGAGTTAAACAATGATGTAAAATGGAATCTACCCCACGACGGTACAATGTGTTATCCACTATAAGGTAGTTCTTGGATACGTGACATAACTATCGTCATTCATCCCATGAGAAGTGAGTAGGGATCTTTAATGTTTGTAAATATATGATGATATCTCCATACCATGGATCCAAAGTCGAGATCAAGAAAATGTGTTCATTGATAAACTTATCTTCACAAACTTCCTCCTACTCGCTTGGGAAATTAAAAATAATCCCCGCAAAAATCAACGATTGTTTCAATTTTGCCAAAACAAACTCGAGATAGAATTCTTGCAAGATGACAATCCACTTATTATACTTTCCCCCAATCATCCTTCTAGTGAGGAGGAACTGAAATGGATTGACATGGGATACCACCAAGGTCTGGTGAAGGAGAATATAGTGTCTCAATCTTTGAACCGCATGAATGTTAGCTAAGGGAAGTTCCTCCACATGGGAATAATGGATCTCTGCATCTATAAGGTTTTGGCTCAAATAATATATGACATGCTCATGGAGCTCCTCATCCTCCTAAACCAAAACCATACCAATCATTTCCATGGATGCGCCATATAAAGTAAAAATTCATGGCTATAGTCGGGTGGACTAAACATGGGGGTTGATGCTAAGGCTCACTTAAGCGCATCAAAGGACTCATGGGCTTGCTCATCCCAACAAAAGGTAGTGTCCTTCTTCAAAAGACTCAGAAATCCTTTAGTCAAATTGGCAAATTTACTGACGAATCTCTGCAAGAAATTTGACATGCCTTGCAAACATTGAAGACGTCTAATGTTTCTTGGGTGAGACAATTGAAGTATTACCTCAACCTTCAAAGGGTTGACTCTTATACCCTCCTTAGAGACAATGAACCCTAACAAGTGACCAGACTTCACACAAAAGATGCACTTATGAGGATTTAACCTAACCAAGTAATGGCGACATCTTTCGAACACTAATCTCAAATGGTAGGAATGATGCATCCTCTGACGAGAATGAGCAGCAAAGTCATCCAAAAAGACTTCAATAATTGATTTGAGAACATGGAAGATCAAGTTCATAGCCCGGTAAAATGTGGCTCCAACGTTTTTAAGGCCGAAAGGCATCTTTCGATATGCAAAGGTACCCCAAGGACAAATAAATGCAGTTTTATGTTGGTCCTTGTGTTTAATCTAGATCTTATTGTATCTGAAAAAGCCATCCATAAAAGAAAATACCTCGCTTCCCACACACTCATCCAAAATTTGATCAATAAATAGTGTGGAAAAATTATCCTTAGGACATGCATGATTCAAATCACAGAAATCAGTGCATATACGGATCGATCCCTGCTTCTTATCAACTGGGATGGGGTTTGAAACCCACTCTGTTAAGGGAACGAGATAGATAAAACCGGAATTTAACAGCTTTTCTATCTCAGCCTTAATTGCAAGTTCTTTTCTAGGATTCACCGCACGTAAGTGTTGTCGAACAGGTTTCGCATTCGGATAGGTTTTGATTTCATGTTTGACAATACGAGGGTCGATACCTAGAATTTCCTCGTATGTCCAAGAAAAGATATCATGAAACTCTTTGAACAGCTTTGTATACTCTTGAATCTCAGCATGGGAACATTCTTCCCCAATATAGACATTCTCAATCTTGTTAGGATCACTAGAGATATTGATAGGAATGGTAGGAGATATATTCGCCATGTTTCCATTAGCCATCGAACCAGGAGAGCTCAATGGAACCACGGGACTACCAATTCTCTCACTAAGAACCTCTCTAAAGTCCTCACGCTCCAAACAGTCAAGCTCAGGAAGAAAATAAAGTCTATGATGTAAATCTTCCCAAGGTAGCTCAACCCCAGACATGGCCTCAATAATATCTTCATCTGATGGAAAAACACTATCAAGGCAATCGTGTGCATGAGAAGGCTCAAATTCCCATGCAGGCAGCACATATGGGTCCTCCTCCTCCATCCGCGAAGAGGAAGGAATAGACTCTGCAACACATTCGAGATTCGCTTGATATGTTATCATTGCTACAGGCAATGGCACGTTTGTTTCAATAGGATTATTTGAAGGACTTGGTGCAGGAAGAATCCATGGATCTTCCATATGGGTAGTACAAAAAGACACCAAATTCAATGAAGACAAAGCTCCACCAAAACTAGACCTGATCATAAGAATAGGTGCTGAACAACCCAAGTTTCCCATAAGGGATGGATACATGCCAACACCCACACTCCTAGCTTCCAGTTGAGAGTGATCGACAATTGGGATAGAAGCTCCCGATGATGCGGTAACACACAGATTCTTGAATGATATCTAATCAATCGTAGCTATATTCCCATTAAACGAAAATCATATAACTCGAAATAGAGAAGAAGCTACAGCTTGCATACTATGCATCTAATTCCTACCCAGTAACAGATTGTAATCAAGGGGTGCATCAACCACCTTGACCTCGATCGCGATGGTCTTCCCTCCCAAACAAACCTTAAGAGAAGGAAGAATCTTGTGTAGCCGAAATGATTTACCATCAAAGGAAGTCAACATGGTAGCATATTTAGACAACTCGGGGGAACCCAAACCCTTCCAACACGACAAATACATCACGAAAGTAGCAGCACCTTCATCAATCACAGTGCGTTTGATGGTCATGTTAAGACATTCTACATGAATCAAGAGAGACACATAGTAAGGCAAGAAAGGCTATAGTCCCACGATTTCAAATTTGATAATGGAGGAAGAGTTATCATCATTAACACCAAGAGTAGAAAGTAAATCCTCACTTTGCGAAGGACAACTCTAAAGTACTTCGAGTGTAGACATCACACAAGGAGTGTGGCCCAAATCCTCGACAACTGAATAGTTCTGGGCAGCTCGAGCATTAGGATTGTGCCCCAAATGCTTTAGGACTCCGTTAGGAATGCAAGTTGCAACTTCAGGTTTATCCATAGGGTTTTCAATATGCAAAGGACTCCCGGGTGGAGTAGGTTCCTTTCCAAGGTCTGGTTGTGACAAGCCATAGTCCTTTTCATGAGTCACAACCTTAGTAGCACACACCATATTGATGCAGCCATGACCACTACTATCTTCCGACAGATCTTGATCTCCACCAGACTAATCATGCGTCCTTGATTTCATGTTTTGATTATGTAGTAAAGGGTTGGTTAGCATAGCTAGGCCCTGCGCTATGAACCTTGAGGAATCTTCCATAAGAGGGCACAAGTGAGTGAGGTGGTAATCCTTACACAATTTGCAAGGAAACTTAACCTTACATTTATACTGCTTGTCCCCCCCAGCATTGTAGGAGTTCTTGTCATTAGGATTGGCATTTTCATTCCTATTCCCAGCCTTATGATTGTTTTTACCCATTTTCTTATTCCTTCCGGGTTGTTGGTTACCCTTCTGGTCCGACGATTGCACCGAAAGCACACTCGCCATTTGGGTGGGTTGAGATGAAGCCATGGCTTGTCTCGAGGCAGATTGGTTGATAGACAATTGACTCACTTGTTGCACAACCAAATCCATAGGTTTGGTACTCGTACAACCAACAATGCCATCGGCATGTGGTCCATGTTTGACCTTATGGTCGAAACTAGAACGCGGAGCGTTAGGAATGATCTCATATAACAATCCAAATTGAGCATAAATCAAATCCAATTCCTGCACCCTAAAAAATCGCTTGTTCCTCGTTCTGAACTCTGGATCTAGAAACATCCTTCACTATATAAGGAAGTAAGGATTTAAGGAACCACTCAAGGAGAAACTCCAGCGATATCAAGGCTTTAATCAATCTCTTTCGTCTATGCCACTCTTGGATATGGTTTGATATATGCATGGCTTTGTCTTGCTGAAATGTCGACAAGAGTTGTGTACCAATGCCATAACGCACTAGTAGCTGGAAGTGATTGAGAAAAGTCATAGCTAGGTCATCGAACAAAACGAATGCCCCCCCAGGTGACTCTATATACCATTTCACTGCAGGCCCGGTGAGGGTGCATTGAAATAGCCTTAAAGGGATCAAATATTCATGTAAGGAATTAGAAGATAACCAAAGGTGAAATGTAGTAACATGTTCACTAGGATCTTCTCCTGGTTTGCCCTTGAATTTAGGAATGTCTGAGGGAAGCTTATTAGGGACTGCCGGCCAAACTGGGTCATGAGATACTGGATCATTCGTTAGTCTCGACAAGTCAGGTAGATTTAACATTACTAGGAAAGGGAAACTAGGTTGAGCAGGTCGATGCCATGCTCCCTGATAATTTTGGTTCACATAAGGCTGATTACCGTAACCACCATGGCCATGGCCATAGTATCCTCCTCCCGTTTGACCCATGTAGGGTGGCATGGAAGCACCATAATGCGGTGTACCTTGACTATGTGGGGCTACAAAGCCATAATTCTGGGAGTAAGCGGGTTTTTGATACCCGTACCCATAAGGTGAATAATTATGTCCATAATATGGTCCATAATATTTTCCACGAGAAGTTCCATAATATTTCCCATAAGAGACTCCATAGGTAGGAATATAGGGAACTCCATGTGATAGACCATAAGACATTCCAGAAGTAGGAACATGACCTCCAGTAGTAGGAATACAACCTCCCAATACAACAGGAGGTACTTGACTCTGAGACACAACTACATGAGTAGCTGTAGTATGAACATGACTCGTAGCAATATTCTGGCCCAAAGGACCACGTGAATGAGGCGGAGGAATAATAGTCAAAGAACTAGGAATAGAGGATGAAGGGACATGTGAAGTGATGTAAGTGGTATTCTCTATAGTCACTCGTCTTGGTTCTGGTATCCTAATAGGACTACTAACACCAGGTCTATGACAAACATGTGATGTAGCTTCCACCACCGGAATGGAAGGTGCAATGCGACTCGTGTTCCCAAATCTCTCCACATGGAAAGGAATGGGAGTGCCCCTAGGCATAGTGTTAGGTTCAAACTCTGACTCGGCATGCTGTGCCAGATCATGTGCAGGCATACCAGACATGACATAACTAACATAACTAGTACTTGCAGGTTCATGATGAGTCTCATCACCCGACATCCAATAGCAGTGACTTGTGGATGAGGGATCATACTCAAAGTGTGTAGGTATGTCAGGTGAAGGATCATATACTGGAATAGGTTCTTTTTCCCCAACCTCGTAAGGTGGAGAGGACAATTCAGGAATTTCATTTTCATGATCTCCCATCGTGTGTGAATCAATGTGAGAAGTAGTCTACTTGAACTGTCTGTTTCTCTCTCCCAAAGGAGGAGGAGATGTAGAAGGTAGAAGTCTTGCTAAACGACAAGAACGATGATGTGTCACACCTGAATCCATAATGACTCAAAAAATGAAAAAGACTCTTCTAATTACGCAAACCCTAAGTAAGCTAGCGTGCACAAAGCATACACCTATATAATCTAAAGCCAATCACAAGCAAACAAGGGTAGTATATCTGAGCTCCCAAATGAAGCAGGTATGTCTCACCTTGGAGAGGCTTGAGACTCCCATACACAACAAGCGGAGCTTCATAAGAAATTATTGTGGCCCTTAGCTTCAACGCATATAGTGATTGTGCTTTCCAACCCCAACCTGGCCGGGACACCTACAAAATAACCCCTGCAAATTACCCCCTCGATAACCTATGTAAGGAAACTAAGGTCACCTCAATATAATCAATGCTCAAGCAGACAGTCGTAGGCGGGATTGACTGTATGGGCAGGGTAGCAAAGCTCGAAACTCTCGAAAGAGCCCCCAGATACGAATACAATCTTGGAAATATCTCCGGTGCTACTCATTTATGACCAGGTGTCATCTCAATCATTAAACGCTCACACTGCCTCGTGCTTAACTCCCTTGTAAGAAGAGGATCCTGAGAAACACTAATTATACCACAGAATTTCACACTCTCACCTGAATAGACACATACATGTTTTGTTTAGTGGTCTTGGAGAATTTACTCACCATGAACTATTCCAAGACCCTAAAACCTAATCTTGTTGGTGTACCCTATAAAGGAAAATAGATCCATTTTAATTAAGCATTGATTTTATTTGTCTTATTACTCAAAAAAGGTAGATGATCATGCAACCAATGGTGTTATGACGCAACATGAAGTGAAATACACACCTAGCAATCAATGCAAATGCATTGTGTCGAATGAAAAATAGGGCATGCTACTACGTGAAATGCAAAATTTTCTTCAAATGACAAATGCAATCATTCCAATATGAAACCCTGCCTAAATCTTCTCTAAGCAAATCTAGTGCAAGAACAATGCAAAATGCAAAGTGCAAAGATGCATAATGATGCAAAAAGAAAATATTTTGTATTTTTTGAATAAAAATGACATAATAAAGAAAAAGAATGACTCTACCACCCCCAGAATCTAAAAGCACAATCAAACAGCACTCACACAAAGCACTAAGGTAAAAGAGACCTAATGCACTCATCCCAAAACAAAAAATTGAAAATGCAATGACAAGAACATTCTAAAAAAAAATTACCCTAAAAAGCGTCTTTGGTCAGAACAGAGGTGTATACAAAATCTAGAAGCATCAAAGGAGACTCAGTAATCATCAAAACTCACCCAACAATGCTCAATCTTCCTCTAAAAGGGAAAACTCAGGGCATACATGATTGTGTGCAGAAAACCCACATATATACGTGGATATCGCAGTCAAAACCACGTGTACATGTGACTGTGAGGCAAAAACTCGCATATAGGAAGAAAAAGAGATAAAAATTAAGGCAAATAGATAAGCTGAGACAAAATTTACACCTATCAGACTCTACCAAGAAAACATGCCCCCAAACCCGACTCAAAAACAGAGAAATCAGAGCAATTCAATAACATTGAATGCTGATAACAACCCCCAAAGGACAATTACTATGAACTCCCCAACAGAGTCACCAATTCTGTTATGGAAAGAAATTCCTATTGCTTGGGGTACCACAACAGACAACTTGACTCCAGAAATCAATCCTTTCCTATATGCAACAGAAACCAAATATCTAACACTAAAGGATCTCGATTCGTACCTTATTCCAAATAGTTGATGTAGATCCTCGTTGAGCTTTTCCACTCCAGCTTGTATTGGAAATTTGCTTCCTCAACATTCAACAAACAAGACAAGCATGCTATATATAATTGTGTTAGACCTACTCTATCATATGTAATCAATAACATATAAGCATTTAAAAGCATCCATGGATCAAATACTCATTTAAATACACATTATTGGATAGGAAAAGATATTTCTATTGATATAAAACAAAGATTACAATAGTGACAACCTTTGTCGACACATCTGTGAATCGGACAAACTGAGTCCCCCACTTGGGCCTCCACCACTTCAATCCTCCATCTCTCGATAACAATCTCACAAGAAAAAGGCAAGCTTGGGAAGAACACAAAAGTGCTCCAAGGGACAAAGGGATGCAGACTCAAGTATAAGCTCCGGAAACAATGGACTATAGTTTTCTTACTCTTCAATTCCTCTCCCTTTCAATGTATCCAAAGCGTTCCTTATATAGCTCTTCAATGGGTTAATAGAAGGTCGAATCCGAGTGATCTCAAGGCATATGGAAGGCCAAGATACAAGTGATTCGGATCCACATCAAGGAAAACTCCAAAATAATTTGGCCATTTGCACACATCCCGATGTACATGGGTTTAAGGGTCAAATCCGAGTATATATGCGAGAAAGGGATTAAAAGTCGCATATGGAAATTAATGCATGTTTTTAGGGATGATATTGGAAACATCAAAGGTACAAAAATGGTCCATGGGGTCTAAGGAGTCTAAAGAGGGACGGGGAAGGCCATAAAGGTGTGATTCACCATGTGTGTTAAAATCAGCTGTAACACTACAGACCTACAAGTTGTAAAAGCCCATCCCAATAATGAAATTTTTGCTAAACTTATGAACAAAGTTATGTATTTTGTGTACACTTTATTACATAGCTATTCACCTCCTAAAATATTCCTCTACTGTAAGAAATTTATTCAGTTGGGTCCCGATTCATTAATAAAGGGTTAGTTCTTGTACAAAAACCATACAAAAATTAGAGTATATGGGTCAAAAGCAAAACCCTAGTAATTGCTTGTGTTCCTAATTCACATATTTTTTCGTTTGATTACATTAGACAAAGGTTTGATTTTTATTACATCCATTTAGTTAAGAAAACGAATGTTATTACAATTAAACTCTCCAAAGAGATAGGTCCCTTCATTGTCAAAGCTAGGACTGCTCAAACTATGGTGAAAGATATGCTTGAAGGGCTAAATTTTTCCTTCAAAATCAAATGGATATATGAGAACCATGGGGTTATATCAAACAAAATAAATAAGTTCAAAATTTCTTAATATGTTCATTGGTCTAGTGCTCATCTTGACAAGCTTTTCAATCTTGATAAATGAGAATATGTATAAAAAATATTGCATCCTAATGGAAAACAAATGTGTCGGGTAATTCCTACATGTCATAAATAAGAGGCTGGGGCCAAAACATTAGTTATTGAAGTTCAATTTGATGCAGATATGGATGAACAAATTTAAGACCATCCATGCACTAATAAGAATAAGGTTGAGTAGCAAGGAATCATTAACTCAACATCAAGTACATGGAGCTTAATCAAGAAGATGAATTCTCTCCATTGATATTTTTTCCACAATGTTGTCGCCTCAAATACATGGTTCTTCTTCTTATTCACAATAATATTCTTCATAAGCGTAACATAGACAAAAAATAGAATCTCTTTATTTGCACATTACTCACACATATAAAAATTTCCATTTGAAAGGGGATAGGTTTCCTAAGGAATATACCTCAACAAGATAACAATAAATGTTGTTGTCTTATTATTCCTTGCCTTCAGGATAGCAGGGACTCTATGAATTGGCTTGTCACCATTTCAATTAGCCTGCACGAAGATCGAAAATATATTTTTAAACATGTATTCTAAGTTTTCAATCAAAAGTATGCAACACTATTTCTTTTGCTAATCAACAACTTAGACCTCTTACAAAAGCATGCAACACTGTTTCCTCCACTCATTAACAACTTAGACCTCTTATTTGGCCTCATATAAAGGCAAGTGGTTATTTTTCCATAAGAATCTTGTGAAATATTACTATTAATTTCTCAATTTTTACTCTACTGATATCATTTGGAAGTAATGGTATCCCTAATGTTAGCATTAGTTTTTAGCATTAAATGTCTAATTTTCATACCGGTGCCCCCTCGCCCTAATATTCCACCACCCACATCTTCCACTTATTGCACCTCCCTAATCTTCCATCAACCAAATCTTCCACTTATTACAGCAAGTAGTTTACTCTTTTGATGAATAAATCATTATATATTTATATATTGATCCAACAACACCTACATACACTAGAAACAGAGTAATGATATCCACCATTAGCATCTAATCTAGATCGATAGTGAGCACAACAATACCTACATACACTAAAAATAGAGTAATCATATCCACCATTAGCATATGATCAATATCGATAGCCAGCGTAGGGGGAAGAATCAGAGCAGGTGCAGTGGAAAGAGTAGCTTACCCACCACCACTACCTTCTAGTGATTTGCTATGTTTTCTATTGAATTATGCATCATGCAATTTGTTATTTTTGTTGTTGAATTGTGTATCATGCAACAGCGCCATCAAAATCTATGTACCTCTGAAGCTTGGCTCGTTGGGGTCCAACAACAAAGCCCAAATCCTTCATTGTTGAAGAATTCATACTTGAAGAATCTTAATCATTTGTTTATTCAATGCCATGAGGAAAAATTGAGATTCAGATCTGAAACCAAAAAAGTAAAGCATGATTCTAGATCTCATACCTTTTGTTCTTGTTGTAATTATTCCTTAGCTTAGCTCTTTGATGTTCTGGTTAATTCTACAACAATGGTATAAAGAAAAGAGCACACCTATGCTTAGAGAATTAGTGAAAGGAAGCCATGCATGTGCATGCCACAAATTTCAAAAAAAAAACAAAGAGTTAAAAACAACTATGTAACCTTAATTACCTATTTCCATGAAAGCACTCAAAGATCCCAATAATTGAGGTATGTATACATCCACACCCAATTGGAAAATTCCTACCTTTGTGACCTAGAAATGAGCTTTTATTTTTATGCCAGCGAAGTCTTTGTTGTATGTAATGTTGGCTTCTCTGTCGCATATTGGGAATTAGAAATGATCAAATGTATTCAAGAACACGACACTAGGGATTTGAACCCTGCGACTGATCTTCCCTAAAAAGGATTTGATTAAAGTAGGAAAACATTATGGCACTTGGAGGCCAAACCATGGTCAAAAATGAGATTAAATCCCCTAACTAATCCTTCCTCCTGCAAACCAACCAAGGAATATGCCTAATGTCTACCTCAATGTTATAGGGAAGAACTACGTTTAAATTAAAGTTATGTTGGGATAAGGTTTCTAAAATATTCGAATTGCAATTAGATCTATCAAAAAATGAAGAGAGATTAAAATTCAGACATAAAAAATTGTGACACATTTTACAAAACAATATAGCATACAGGTTACAAGTCACCGGCCATAAGCAATAACCAACAATGACCAATTAGATGTTGTATATTAAATAGGAAAATCAAGGCTTTTACTTGCAATCAAATTTAAGAAATGATCATAGTCACTTTGGAAAACAAATTGTAACCTATAGGCTTTAGATAAATGCATTAACTATTATGCCTATCTAGCTAGCTCAATGAACAAAAGACCTACCTAGCTCATGCTTCATTATGTCTAGCCATCGCTTCATTTCCTAACACTACATATACACTTCTTTCTTTTATTACATGATAAATAGGAATTTTTATTTTATACCCACCAAGCGTCCTTGGCACTCAAACATATATAGACCAGAAAACAATTAGTGATGGACTAGTTGGTGGAATAACTGGAGGACACTTTCCTTCAGGATTATAATTTGGAAAAGTAGGTGTTTATGATGAACTAGTGGTCAACCTGGAGGACATCCACTACAGTTATAGGAAAAATCCATTGCGATACATTCTCATAATAAGAAGAAACAAATGTAGATGAAGAAATGGTTATCACTATAGAATCTATAATAGTAGATATTTTACTTCTATGCCTTTTACTCCATGGATTGCACTCTATGGCCAGTAAGCAGTAAAATCAGTAGCCTCATTTCCATACACGTTTTACCCTCATCACATGCTACATCCTCCAATAAGGGACAGTATGGGATGATAAGAAGCAGGTATGGGATGGTATGTTATTGAGGTAGGTCAATGAGTTAGTTAGTAGGTAAGGAAGTGAAGATATTTCCCAATAGCACAAAACCCAGTTATACCACTTACATTTAATTACGATTCTTTCAACAAGTTCACCAAGAAACTTTTCTTCTTCAATCAATCTACCCTGAAGGATTGTTCACGCCATACCCAAACATTCACAAAAGGTTTAATTTTAGTTACCTCTTATGGCTCTATCAACACTATTCTTTTTGAATGGTTTTACANAATCTCCCCTGAAGGATTGTTCACGCCATACCCAAACATTCACAAAAGGTTTAATTTTAGTTACCTCTTATGGCTCTATCAACACTATTCTTTTTGAATGGTTTTACAAAGTCTCTGGCATGGCAGTTTGAAAATTGAGCTTTGTATTAGTATCTGTAAAGGCTAAAATTGATCAAAGGGTTTTAGAGGATACAACACATATTAATAGCGAAACATTGGGTGCATTAAATCATAGAGTGTCATTTCAACAAATCCAACATGAACTTTGAAAACATGAGAAGAATGGGTAGAAGCAAACATGATCTTCCTAATTACAGTTCCCAGGGTAATCAAGTCGAGATTAATATGGTGATCTTCCTTCACTCTATCTCCTAGTGAAAGAGTTATTTCAGCTTCATTTACTGAACTAGTACATACACCGAAATGCTAATGAATCACAACAAAAGAGCTCGAAGTGTTGTATTATGCCCATGTTTATCGAACAGAGATAAATGCCGCACCTAAGCGATAGGCTTGATGAATGTGCATGGACTCCATGTGTTTTTATTTTCTTAATGAAAGCTAGTCTAGGCAAGCTAACATGTATTTATGTGAGTGGGTTTCAGTCTTTGTCATGCACACTTAGCAACTGTATGCATAGCATGTGACACGTGTATTGTATATTTTTATTTGATAATTAGATATCAAACGTTATACGTCCTTCAGAATCTACACTTAGACATGCATTTGAGCACAAAAAACACAAAGGCAGAGCCACCATCTCCCAAGCTCTTATTTTCTTTTTTTGCATTTTGCAAAGTTCCAAATCCTGGAGGACCTCCAACTCCTCCACCTCTTATCCCCAATACTAGAATATAGAAATGACAAGTTGTTTAAATGAATCTAAATAAATAAATAAATGAGATAGTTTCAAGTTGATATAATTTATATTTACCCATTAGTTGATATACAAGGGAGACCAACTTTGATAACCCTTGTTAGAACAAAGTTCAGGAATTTTCCATACATGATCAGATTACAAAAGTCATGATGGAGTTTAAGTAAAATTATAAAAGAATTAACGTATGAAATTCCTTGTGCATGAACAGTTTTCTGATTGTGTTGATTTTGCTTTATTGCATCATATTCTTTTGAACAGAGATAATCATCCATTGCATTTTATTTTGTAGCTATTGTGAGCCATCCATCGTAGGAATAGCCTCACAAAAAATTCTTAAATGCAATGTATTGAGCGCCTAACCATATTGACAATCTCTATTTTTAAATTCATGTGAGTGATATTTATAGAATTCATAATATCATATCAAAGTAACCAAGACACTCAACTTTATAAAAATTATTGGACTCCGAATGTGTCTACTTAAATAAAAAATAAATATAATCCGCCCACGCTTCTTTCTTTGAATAATCGCCATTGCAACTAACAACTATCTTGATTTCTTTCCTTTATTTTTGTACTTTTTAAGAATTCGTTCCAATGCAAGTTGTTACAATGTTGTAGGCAAGCTGTTACAATGTTGTAGGAAGGGACTTGCTTCCTTTAGTAGCTCATCTTGTTTTAATTTAAAGAAAAGAACTTTTAACGTGGTTATGTTAGAGAAAACTATAGTTGGAGTAGACAAAATAGTTGCACACCATAAGACTACTAAGTTCAATATGGACTTGTATGCCCTTAGTATCACATATAAAATAAATTGGCATACAAAGATAGGGAAAGTAGTTTCAAAGATATATTGAGTTCATCATTTTTCAAATTTGAACTGTATTGTAGGAATTAGATGAAATTACATAACTGTTAGAATAAGTGTGGGCCCAAAAGAATTCCACAAAAAATAAAAATAAAATATTTACAGTGAAGGTCTCCATCTATACATTAATTAATGGGTATTTTATAATATTGTGCCAAATAATGTACTAAGGATATGTGATTTGCAACATGAAAGAGACAACACCATCCATTAAGCACATGTCAGGCATATGGTAGCCTACATTATATAGGGTTCACATACACAGTGTGAATCAATGCGAAAAAATTCCATAGGTTGGGACAACTAGTAAAAAATGATGAAATGTGTTTGATTCTAGTAAATCCCATGCTTCATTTTGAAATTTGGGAAATCAACTTTGTGGGCCCCTTTCCAAAGCAAGGAGGAAAAACAAGGGAAAGGTACATAATAATTGCAATTAACTACTTGATTAAGTGTGCAGTAGCAAATCTAGTTGGAAATTACATTGAAGAGGTAGCATCGAAAGTTATCTATGAAAATATAATAACAAGATTTGGATGCCCTCTAGCTTTGACAATTAACCAAGGAAAAGATTTTATGAACATCACAAATGAGGTTTTAATGAATGAATTCTTGATCAACCATAACAAATTTCACCTTACCACCCTCAACCAAATGGGGTAGTAAAATCCTTCAGCAAAACCTTGACCGAAGGGCTTAATAAAGTATGCAAGGTTGACAGGGATGATTGCAATTTCAAGATAATTGTTTTCTTTTTGGATTATAGAATTCCTACAAATATCGAGTAGTTGTATCCCTTTCAAACTAGTTTAGTTTATGATAAAGAAGTAGCGATCACTCTATATTTCATAACAAATTCATACAAAGTAGCTAGCATCCTAAAATTCAATTGCAAGAAAGGAAACTAAAATTCAATTGCAAGAAAGGAAATAAAGACTATATCATATTAATAAACTAGAATAAAATAAAACAATAGGCCTCCATTATTAAGAATTCTAGAAATTAACAATTCCAAAAACAACAACAAAAAGCATGGCATGATAGAGATATTAAAATAAATAATTTGAAAAAAGTAACATTGACCTCATGTATGATAGTAAAATAAAAGGAAAACCAACAAAACTGGAGATAAGGACCCTAATATAAGGCATAAAACCTAGTGGGGCTATTTAATTAAGAACATTACAAAGTAAACTGATCAACAAACTAGTCAATAATGCTTGAATAAGGATGTGCCATTTTTAAAAGAGAAAAGAAAGAAAGAAAGAAAGAGGTAAAATAAAATAAAATTCATATAAAAAAAATTAAGTAATAAAATACACTTCATTAAGAAAACTAGTCAAAAAAAAACTTTTTGATTCAAGAAATAAAAACTACTATGAACTAGGTGAGGAAGAATTGAAGGATCATGGAAACCAATTGGGACCCAAAATCATTGAACAATAGTAGGAATCCATGGGAAGAGGATGGACAATTGAAATGGGTGATGAGAATAAGAAAACCCTTAAATAAATATAAATTTGGGAAACACAGTCAAAACTTGAAAAACTAGAAAATTACTAAACGAAAATACATGAGAACATATAGAAGAATGGACTTCACATGGGGTTATGAAGAGCTAAAAGAAATAAAAGAGAAAATTGAAGTACTTTAGAACATTAAAAAAAATTAAAAAAAACAAGTTGAAGTTAAAAGAAAATCAATTGATAGCATAAATAGAATTCGCTTTTAAATTTCATATTTATGAAATCATAAACAAAATGTTTCAATGGTATTAAGTACCCCATAACTTTTCACTTTTCATTGGTGGAAATCTCATCTCATCTAACCATCATTTGAGGATTTTGGGGAAAAATGGTCTGAAAATATGTAGAAAATAAGTTCAAATCCTATAATCTTTAAACTGCTTGGTAAAGCATCTCACTAATATCCATAAAATCAATTTAAATTATAAGTAGACCAATTATTTATAATTCCAACAATTCCAACCAGATTTTGGGGAAAATGGGTAAACAATCACTCAGAAAAAACTGAAAAAAAAAATTGTGGGGAAAATGAGTAAAGAGAAAAAAAAGAAATAAAAAGGGTAGTCTAAATGTTGGACTATTTTCGACCTTTTTCCAAGCTCTTTTTTTGGTTTGTTTTGTAAACTACAAATTTTAGATTAATTCTTTAGTTATTAAAATTGTGTAATATGGATGTTTTTGGTCTTTTATGTAATTAAAAACATGATTTGAACTTTTAAAAAACCAAATTTTAGAAAAAAAATCCATTAAGATATTAAATTCTAAATATATCAAATTTCAATAGTGTTATCTAACCATCACAATAGGATTTTTTGGGGGGAAATGGTCCTAAAATATCTAGAAAAGAAGTGCAAAGCTTATAATCTCTAAACTACTTGGTAAAGCATCACACTACTCTAGATAAAATCACTTTAAATTCTAAGCATACCACTTATCTATAACTCCAATGATTCCAACAGTAGAAAAAATGGGTACAAATTTTAGATTAATTATTAAAAATAAATATGAAAATTATTAAATTGTACAATATGGGTGCTTTTGGTTATTTATGTATTCAAAAACATGATTTAAAAGATTTAAAAAAAAATTAAAATGAAAAATTTTACCTTAAAAATAATTAAAAAATTAAATTGTAAGCCAATGGATTTTAAGTGTATCTAAAAACAAGCATAAAGACTAAATTCTAGGCCTACCTAATATCTAAAAGTAATTATAATTAGATAAGCATAAACATTAATGAGTACTAGTCATTAGAGAAAATGGTTGTAACAGTTCGGAAAACTTTAACTCCCTCCCTTTAGAGTAAGCTAACCTTTAGACTATTTTCACCCAAAATCCGGTTGGTTTTTTTTTGCAAAATTTGGGGAAATTGTTCAAATAGTATTTTTGAGTGATTGGAATTACATAATTTGGGTGCCGCAAGGGTAATAGAGTGTCCTGAATCCATTTCTATAATAAAAAATTGTAATTTCCACCATAAAAATTAAAAAATTTACGTTAAAAACAGTTAAAAGGTTAAATTGTAAGCTTATCTATTTTAAGTGTATCTAAGAACAAGCATAAAGA
This sequence comes from Pseudotsuga menziesii, assembly GCA_001517045.1. Classification (NCBI taxonomy): domain Eukaryota; kingdom Viridiplantae; phylum Streptophyta; class Pinopsida; order Pinales; family Pinaceae; genus Pseudotsuga; species Pseudotsuga menziesii. Next base: position 524,599 of record LPNX010444499.1, read on the forward strand.
TTAAATTCTAAGCCTATCTAATATCTAAAATTAATTATAATTAGATCAGCATAAACATTAGTGAGTACTAGTCATTAGAGAAAATGGTCCTAACAGTTGGGAAACTCTAACTCCCTCCCTTCGGAGTAAGGGAACCTTTAGACTATTTGCACCCAAACTCCGGAGAGTTTTTTTTTTGGCAAAATTCCGCGGAAATTATTCAAATGGTAATTTTCAATGATTGGAATTACATGATCTGGGTGCCCCAAGGATAATAGGGTGTCCTGAATCCATTTCTATAATTAAAATTGCAATTTCCACCATATAGAGTTTTAGCCAACTCCCATCCCAAAGCCCAACCGCTCCCATTATAAAGTGCCCCTCATTATCCATTATCCCCTCAAGGCTCTATCTATGCACTGTATATAATAGTGCGTGAGCCTTTAAACACCACGAGCAAGATCGAAGGGTTTCTTTGACAGCACGAGCAAGATCAGAGGGTTGCTTAGGACATCGTTCATCAGTAATGGACACACACAGTTCAAATTCCAGAAGCGCACTCAGAGTTTTCAAGGAGAGAGTGTCCACCCTTCCACACGAAGACGAAGACATGTTGTCAACACTTCCAAACGAAATCTTGGGCCTCATTTTATCAAAAATACCAATTGCAGATGCCACCAGATGCTCTATTGTCTCCAAGAATTTGAGGTATGGCTTTACATGCTTATCTATAGTGAAGCTCTCCCCATTCCTTCTTATGGGTTCTGTACACAATCCCCGTGAGCGCGACTGGGTAGAGGATGCAATCTCTGCCATTCTGCGGTTACATTCTTCCCATGTGGAGGGGTTCCATTCCTCCAAGTTGGAGGCGTTTCATCTTTCCATCGATGACGGCCAAGATTGGTCGTTCACAGCTCAGAACGTAAACAGATGGGTGCAGTATGCAGCATCCAAGAATGTCGAATGCCTCAATCTCCGCCAATCCCCGCTAATAGAAACCCCTCCTCCTGCTGCCCTTTTCACGTGTGCTAGTCTCACTGAACTTCAACTCTCCAACTACAATCTCTCCAATATTCCAGACAGTTGTTTCCCATTCAACCATCTTCTTTCTTGCTCCTTCGATATTGTCCGATTCACAGATGACTCTCTAGCCCTCTTCATTTCTCGTTGCCAGTCTCTCCAATGACTTTCCATAACCGGTTCTATTGGCTTGTTGAACCCTGTCATCACAGGCCCCAACATTGCAGATTTATTTATAGATGACAATAACATGATAGCTTTGACCATAATATGTCCCAAACTTTTAACTCTGCGTACATATGCGAGTAAACTACTGAGATTGAATGGCGTGTTCTTTCACCAAAATTCCTCCGATGTGAGCAGCCTCAAAACTGTTTCTACAAGTAGTTTGGTTGAACTGTATTTGGATATGGATATGTATTTCGGTCTGGATATGGATATGGATATGGATATGGATCCACCCAATTTCTCAGCTGCTAGGTTTCTTGATAGTGTCAGTAACTTCACATCATTGAAGAAACTCTTCATCCTCTTTAACTTTAATGAGAATACTGAAAGGGAAAATGAAGAAATGACTCTTTCTTTTTTGAAGCTGCTCGGGATGCTCCCTAATCTTGAGGATCTGTACATGCGTGGCTTATTTGCTTCGGTAAAAATAATTTGTACACTGACTAATTATTGTTATTTCGTTCACACTTTGAGCTGACTTATGATCTGCAATTCGGCTTACTATTGTTAAATGGCTTTGCTTGATATTACCCACAACCCTAGCCAGCCCTGTGCTGTGTTTATGTGGGAGGAGTATTATAGTTCTTTCTTTTTGTGTGTTCTATGTTGACTTGGTGTTTGCTTTGAAATGCAATGCAGATGTTAGACCCGGACCTGATACCAGAGTGTTTAAGCTCCCCACTTGCTAATCTTCGGAAAGTACAAGTAAACTTATATAGCTTTGATGTGTCGGAAACTGCTGTGGTGGGTTGCTTGCTTCAGAGCAGTCCAGCCCTTCAAATCCTAGAATTTGGATTATTTCTGGAGGAAACTATTGAGTGGCCAGAGTACAGGGAATTTGTGGAAATAGTGTCTTCTTTGAAAAGAGCTTCAACACAGGCAACGATACGCCACACTGTGGTTGTGAGTTATATATGAACTAAAATAGAAGCGGCATATAAGCCTTCGTTATTTTATTTTACGTTTAGAAAAGAGATGGCAAACGGGTCATAGTGTCTAAATTCTTAGCAAGAGTAGATGGGAATTGATTTTGTTATCAACTCTCCATGCTCTAGCTGCAGCAGAGAGGAATTGATGACTGCCACTAATTTCGTTATTACCGGATCTGAGTAATGTTTAGGAATATCAGAAATTCAACTCTGCATAGACGTTTAAAATAGATTGATGATCTGGCTTTTCTTCATTAGAACTTTTTGTTCGTTGGATTGAGTTTTATTTCCTCCACTTTCATTAGTGTGATTATTATTGTTTATAGTAAATTGTTAAGAACATACTTTTCTTACATTATTGGTTCCAAACTTTATAAATTTCTATCCATTTTTATTAGTGTGATTATTATTTGGGTTTATTGTTATAACTTTTTGTTTGTTTTGGACTGAGTTTTATTTCATCTATTTTCATTAATGTGATTATTATTATTTATAATAGATTGTGAATAAGTATATTGTTAAGGTAATACTTGTATTAGACCATGAATTCCAAACTCGATAAATACTAATTTAAAATAAAAATTGTTATTATTACCAGTTTTTTTTTTTCATTCGAACTTTTTGTTTGTTGGATGGTGTTTTGATTCATTCACTTTGGTTAATGTGATTGTTATTGTTTATAATAATTGTGAATGGGGTATATTTATTATTATTATTATGTGGGTTTTTTTTCATTCGAACTTTTATTATTATCTCCTTTTTTTTCATTAGAACTTTTTGTTTCTTGAACTGAGTTTTATTTGAACTCAGTTTTATTTCATCCACTTTGTGATTGTTATTGTTTATAACAGATTGTGAATGGGGTATATTGTTAAGGTAATAGTTGTATTAGACTATTGATTTGAAACTCATTAAATACTTATGGGTGCATCCATGGAGCTGAGTTACACTTTTTGGAGAATTAATTTTGGTAACAACTCTCCATGCTCTAGGTGGAGGAGAGAGGAATTGATGACTCCAAGTAATTTAGCTATTACCAAATCTCAATAATGTTTAAGAATAGTAGAAATTCAAGTGTTCACACATTTAAAATAGACCAATGATGTGGCTTTTGTTTGTTGGACTGACTTTTATTTCATCCACTTTCATTAGTGTGATTATTATTGTTTATGATAGATTGTGAATAGGGTATTGTTAAGGAAATACTTGTATTGT
>LPNX010444499.1:528401-573601 GCA_001517045.1 Pseudotsuga menziesii
GAAATACTTGTATAAAACTATTATTAAACTATTGGTTAGAAGCTTTATAATTACTAATTTTTTAAAGTTATTGTTATTATTTGTGGATAATAGTGTGATTATTAAAAATACATTCATGTGTTTTTGGGTTATTGGATTATTGGATTATTCTTGTTCATTATTGTTAATGTATTATTATGTTATTAATATATTATTATGTTAGTTTGAGATTGTTGATATTCATTATTTCTAATTGTATTTATGAGTTATTGGATTATTATTATTGTGTTATTATATTAGTTTAATCATTGTTGTTATTGTATTATTAAAGCATAAGAATGTCATGGTTTTGATGTTTTTTTTAATTGAAAATTAAAGTTACTTTGAAAGTGTCACTCTTCATCATTGTTAATGTATTATTATGTTGGTTTGAGATTGTTGATATTCATTATTTCTAATTGTATTGATGAGTTATTGGATTATTGTTATTCATTATTGTTAATGTATTATTATGTTAGTTTGAGATTGTTGATATTTATTATTTCTAATTGTATTTATGAGTTATTGGATCTCATAATTTCGTGCATCTCCTAATTAAGAATATAGCTAATATACAGTTTTCCATGATATTATCATCCAATTTGGGAATTGAAATCCTCTCTCTGTTGTGTAAAGGTCATAAAAGAGAACCCAAACCCTAATAGAACGTATTGAGCATATTATCGGACAAGTCTCCAATGAGTGTAAAGGTTCAACAGACACGTCTCAAGCAAGTGTAAATGTTTTCCCCTCGCCATAAATGTATTGCAACTGTAAATGGTTTCCCCTTATGGACTGCACATGTCATCCAATATGAGAAGAAAAATCTTTTTTTTTTTGAGAGATGCATATGATCGCATCTTCCTTTGATAGCAAAAGTTTCCTCCAGATTTAGATTTAATTTCAGTCCTTAGCAATGGAAGCTTGCAAATCTTTAATATGAAAGTTCTGAGAAATTGTAAATCACAAAATGAAATCAAATATACCACTAACCTCTTTATTGTAGGTGTTGCAGATGACTTTGAGCATGGACGTCTTACGGACGTCATCCATGCCACAAATGATAATCACGTGATCTTGGCAATGAGGTTTGGTGAGCCACATGTTGAACCTGTTGAGGTGTGGAACTTGTCGAAGTCGATGTTGAAAAACAATGCCCATTTTTGGGTGGATCAAACCTCCATTCTCAAGGAACAATGATCCCCATTGTTTGATCATACACTATGGGGAAAATTGTTAGTTAGTTTAGTAGGAGAGTACCATTTTACTTGTGATAGGAGTTTTCCATCCTTAGCCACCTGAAATAAGGGAATTGCATTTGTCCTTGTATGGTGTATCTGTCGTCCCACAATGGTGTCACAAGAAATAGGTTGTTGAACATCTAGATGGATGTCTTCAGGTTCTGTTTTATGCAATTCGTTATGTTCCAACAGTGGTGTGTGGTATGGTTGAAGTAGATCAACATTAAATACTGGATGCAAAACCAAGTGTTATAGCTTATTTTACCCCACTTGGTATATCATGTTTTTATGGCTTATCCCTCTCCCTATGCAAATTCTGTGGACCCCCCTTTGCTCAATATTACTTTGATGCTCCAAAAATACCCTTAAAGGGTCCTATTTATTGGTATACCCAGGTCACCATCATAGAGATCGTGTGTACATGCAACTTTCTCCACTATGACCCACATACATCATGAAATGTTCCCAAAAACAATATTTGGAGTTTTCCTCACCAGGTAATGAATAACTTGACTATTGGCCTTCCATATTCCTCAAAATTCTCTAACTCAAACCTTCACTTACCATTGAATGTCTATATATTAAACTATGAGGATAAATTAGAGGATGAGAATTTATGAGAGCAAAAAAACTATAGTGGATGTATGCCCCATTCTTGCATACTTGAGTCTGCATCCCTTTGTCCTTTAAGAATCCATTGATGCTCTTCGCAAGCTTACCATTGTCTTGTCAGATTTCCATTGATATGGAGGATTAAAGTTGTGGAGGCCCAAGTGGAGAACTCAGTTTCTCAATTTCGACAAGGTGTCGACATATTTTCTCATCCCTGAGTGTTAGCCTTGTTTATACCTTTAGCATATTGGAAATGGAACAGTTTCTACTGTCATAATGTTTGTTGTGGTCCACCCCAAGCCATAGGAAGTTTTCTCCATAACAAAATTAGCGACTTCATCGAGGACTTTCCTTTTGTTGGGGTTTGGGTACATGATGTGCTTGATTTTCTCTTTGCTTCTCTGTGTTTGGGTGTCATATTCAAGAGTATGTTAGACTACTTAGTATTCATTTGAAGTGATCTAAGTCTTAGAATACCATTTTACCACCTTTCTCTTGTTGCACATGCTTCATAGAGGTAAAAGTCCCGTATACACGCAAATTGTAGTACTTACAGTTGCGTATACATGCGGGTTTTCTGTGAACAATCGCGTATGTCCCTCTTTGTGAGTGAGATATTGATGTTTGATATATGTTGGGTAGGTTGTGAGTGTTGTTCAGTCTTCTTGGGTACATGTTGTGCTTGTTTATTGCTTCTATTTGGTCCAAAGAATTCTCTTTTTTTACTTTTCTTTAAAAGTTGTTCTTGTCATTTATCTCCTTTTTGTTTTATTATTAGTGCATTAGACCTCTTAGTCTCAGTTTCTTGCTTGGATTGTCTCTGATACTTGTTGCAAGGTCTGGGAGTTTATAGAGTCTACTTGTTGCATTTTCATATCATTTATAATTAAAATAAAAAAAACTATTTTTATTTTTGGCATGTTTTTGCATTATATATTTGCATGGAAATGGTACTTGCATTAGTGTTTCTTAGATGAAATAGTGTTTAAGATTTCATATAGGAATGACTGCATTGGCATTTGTAGAGAAATTTATGCATCTCACGTAGTGCCATACCCCTTTTTCATATTTAAATAAAAATTTCACTTGGCATCATTTTTAAGGTGTGCATATTTATTTCACTATTGAGTCATAATATCATTATTTGCACGCTCATTACCTTTTAGTAATCACAACCCTTAAAATTAATGCTTAACTTAAAATGGATTACATTTTTTTATTTGGTAGAGGTGCACCAATAAGCTTAGGTTGTAGGGGCTTGGAATAGGGTGTCGTGAGTAAACTTTTCCAAGACTACAAAACAAAAAATTAGGTGTATGTCCAAGTGAGAAGAGATGTACTTGGTTTAATTGGTGTTCTCAGGAGGCTCCTCTTAAAAAAGAGTCTAGCATGAGGAAACATACATGTTTGTGGTGGGGATAGCCCCTTCCCACTCTTTGTGCAGCACCAGAGATATTCCTAGGATATTATTCGTATTAGGGGGATTTTGAGGTACCTTTGGTGCTTTTGAGCTTCAGGATTTGTTACCCTGCCCATACGTTATATCCTTCCTGCAACTATCCTCTTGAGAATTGGTTATATTTGGGTGACCTTAGTTACCTTACCTAGGTATCGCAAGGGGTACTTGGAGAGGTTATTATGTGAGTGTCTTGTCTAGGTAGGGTTCAGACAACACAGTCTCTATACGCGTTGAAGATAAGGGCGACTATAATTGGTTACACACCTCCTCTTGTAGTGTAAGGGAGTCTCAGGTTTTTCTTAGGAGAGACATACCTGCTACATTCGGGAGCTCACTTATCCTCCCTCTTGGCTTGTTTGCATCTGACCTATATTTACTTAGGGGTGTGCTCTTTGTGTGCTAGATTTCTCTAGGGACCATAATTTAGCAGAGTCTTGTTATTTTTGTGGGGTCACCGTAGATCAAGTTCCAGCACTCCACCAATATCGATGTTTAGCAAGGATTTTTCCTTGTGGATCTCCTCCTCCTCTTCCTCCAAAGAGGACTATGAATTATAGGTGAACTTATACACATTGTGATTCACATACATTCTCATAATGAGTACTACATATGAGAACACGAATATCCCTCCTTCTCCATCCTATGGGATTGGGAATGTGACCATTGCAAGACCTGGGACTTCGGTTGACACCGACCATCATGGAGCTAGTACTTCCTACAATTCAAAACCTCGGTTGTCGTAATTTTCAACTTCTTATTGTAGGTCTTCCTCGAGAAGGCCGAGTAGTGATATTGTTCATGTTTCCTCTAGCACAGGTCCCTTTAGGTTTGGCAAGCCGGACCTTATTGATATTTTTCCATCACATGTCATTGATTCAGGTATAAACCCTGGTGTTGTGCATGGGGAAGCTTCCATCCCTATCCATGATGATAGATTTGGTAAAGGTCATATTGCACCTTCCACTCCATTTGTAGGAGGATTTTCATACGGATAATGAGGGAATAACAATGGTGTTCACTTTCATGGAGGTGAACCTACATATGTGAATGTTGGAGGCATAGCTTATATTCCATATTATGCTACATTGTACACCACACCTGATCCATCAAACTCCTTTCTTATGACACATCCTCCTCATTTCTCGCACGGTACTTCAGGACGAGGTGTTTCCTCTAACTATGGTGTTCCCTTCTTGACTAGTGTTATTGTGTCGGGAGGTTATGTCTCTCCTAATGTATCTAGGGTCAACATGTTCATAAATCCCATAATTATGGTTATGTAGTACCTCCTTCTCAAGGTATACCTAATTATAATATTCCTGTGCATCCTTTTATGGGTCACACAAAAGGGGGTTATTATTCGACTAGAAAAGGCCATGCTATTTATTATAATCATCCTTATATGAACAAACATTTTTAGGGAGTGTGGAATGAGATGGCACAACCTATGACCCCTTTCTTTGCTATGTTGAATTTTTCTAACCTTTCAAAGTTGACTAATGATCCGGTATCTCATGATTTGATGTGGTCAGTTGTCCCCACCAAGCATCCTTCAGACTTTCCGAAGTTTCAAGGTAAGTGTGGTGAGACCCCTGGAGAGAACTTTACAACTTTCCACTTATGGCGCTCTCCGAACTCATTGAACCATGACTTTGTTTTCCTACGACTATTTCAATGGAACCTCATGGGACCTGCTGCAAAATGGTATATAGAGTTTTCTGATGTCACATATTGGACATTAATGACCTAGCCCTGATCCTTTTTAACCACTTTAAGTTCCTAGTACGTTATGATGTCAGTACTGAGCTCTTGTTAACATTTATGCAAGACAAAGCCACACACATCTCTGATCATATTCAAGAGTGGTGAAGACAAAAGAGGTTGATTATGGCTAACATTCAACCTAAGTTCTTATTAAAATGGTTCCTAGAATCATTCTATAATGTAAGCGTTGAAATTCATTTATAAACTACAGCAACAAAGATGATTTTTATTTAAACTAGAAGACGAAATGGGAAAGCTCTGAAGAAATATTACAAAAATAATCTTGGGTATTTGTTCCATTCCTAGCCTTATTCCAACGTCAAAATGCCATTTACATTAAGGGACACATTTTTCATTTGAAAATTGGAGGTAGTATCGAGGAGACCCGACGAGTAAGATAGCAATGCACAATGTGTTCAAAACCTGGCCCTTAATATTGCAGATGAATTTCCAAAAACCCCTAAGAGCCTCGCATAGTGTGCTACTTAAAAGCATGGGAAAGAATACAAAGAATGAATGAGTGAATGAAAAAGAATAGGTACTATGCAATAACACCATTTCTAGTGGAAATATTAAACCAACCCTAGCGTTGAACATATTTTATGAGTGACACATTAGAGGAAGTCTCGAATTTTAGCAACAAGAGACCCAAATACCATCTAACAAATATTCTTAGCCAACTAAAAAATAGTATAAATTCATGTGGAAAAACTAAATTCCAAAAGGAAAAGGAAATACTCGAGAAGATTCAAAATATAGAAGTCCCATAGATTGATTACCTCGTTGAAAATCCTGCAACGCTAATTGACTTCCTTTCCTTCAAAGATCAAGCACCTCGTCACTGCGGAGAACAGGTCGGAGTGGGTGAAAAAGGACCTCACACGTAGGTGAGAGCTGGAGGGTTCTTGAAGGGGGGGGAGGATCCGTGCCATGGGCCGACTGCATGGATTCATGTTGGTGGACGTGCGGGGTACATGTAGCCCAGACTCGCATCTAGGCTCCCTATGGGCAGAGGGGCGATGGTCCACCGAGGAGAAAGGAGAATGGAAGAGAAGGAGGTAGGGTGGTGGAAGAAGAAGGTGTTGGTGCATGGAAGGAGTGAGGTGGAGGAAATCTAGGTGGATAGCCTGCATGGAATACACTTTAGGTGGGTGTAGTAAGAAGAGTAGGGTAGAAGTGAGGTTTCAAAATTTTGTTTTAAATTCCAATTTTTTTTCATATACATACAAAATATAAAATTCTCAATGTTAATTGACATTTCATAAAATTTTGTATATAATGAATTAATTTAATTAATTATAAATTAATTACTCAATGATCTAATTTAAAATAGATGTTATCATAAGTTTATAAATTAGTTATTTAACATTATATGTTATGTTTTAATTAATTAGAGATCATGATTATGATTATATTATATGTTAATTAAATATTATATTAATTCTCACTTAATATTAGATGTTAATAATAATATTAGTTGTTAATAATAATATTATATGTTAATATTAAATTTATATTAATTCCCACTTAATAGTATATGTTAATGTTAAATTATAACATTTTTAAGTTTAGGTGTTTCTATACTTATAAAAGGCAATGTTCAGTATTCAACATATAGTCGAAGAGACGAAATAAATACGAAATCCCTGAAACAAGACACCACTAATATGAGCACAACAAACTGAACGACATGACCTTAATTTACTACATGATGAAATCATATAATGCAAACAACAATGCATGTTTTAAGCTAGTATTGATGAATTATTATTTCACAAAAAAAATTATCCCCTACACATGCTCTGTATAGTATTTGTATAGGTATATCTTCATTTCACATGTATACGATTGAAAGGCTAAGGATATGATTTTATTTCAAAGGACCAGGGTCTATCATGGTTCAGACATGTAGAGGACAAGGTTGAGGTCAAGCTTGAATACCCTCACCACTTCCACAAGCACCGCCACCAACGCCATCAAGGAAAACCTCCACTCCTAACATGGAAGTCACACTGAGGTCCTTGGAAACCATTATGACCACATTGAATAGGAAATAAAAGAGGGATGTAGAGGTCAAACCATCATAGGTGAGATGAGAAAACTCTTAGAGGGCACAGGGACCTAGGAAGGAATCACTTCACGATATTTCCAAAGACCTGCAAAAGATCAAAATTCCCAAGTTTTCTAGAGGACAATCGGGTAATCATGGCGAAGAATGGATGGAAGGCACAAAGAGATGCTTTGCATTAAACATGTATACCTCCAGTTTTGAGGCTAGAATTGTCATCTTTCAGCTAAAGGGTGATTCCCTGAACTAGTGGTCAGATATGTTGAAGCAGTTGCACCTTACTCCTTTGACTATCTCTTGGGAATTATTTGAGAGAGGTTCAAAATGAAGTACTTTCCAACTTATTACAAGGAACAATAGGTAGGTGCATTTCATGATTTGGTAAAAGGAAACATGATTGTGGAAGAATATGAAGCTAGCTCCATTGAACTAGTGAAATACATCCCTTACTTGGACTCACATGAGCGTGAGATGGAGCATTTTGCGTATGGACTCTGTTATAGCTAGCTTTTGCTTTCAATTTTTAGACCTTATGCTTATTTTGAAAACATGGTTTCTCTTATTGTTTTAAGATTCTGAGTTTGTTTTTTGAACTATTTTGATAGCATGCTTATTTTTATTGGTTTTTATTTTAAATTTACTATATTTTGTAGATTTCATATTTTTTTATGGGCTTATAGGATGTATGTATTTCTGAAAGGTTCTAAAGAAATATCATAAGGTCTTATTAAAATCTATTTACCAAAATTTAACACATTGTTTTGAGTTTTGGCTAAAAAATCATTAAATAGATATTCTTGTAGCGCAAGCATAGAAAATGTGAACAAGGGCACTACAAGAAAATCGTGCCTTTTGAAAAAGCTATGATTTTGCTAGTGATTTCCAAAATTTGCACATGATAGGAGTTTGTCGCACCTATCAAGGATATTTATACGTTTTTGGGCCATAATAATCATTGTGACAAGTGTTTTGAGATGATATAAAAATCATTTGTTTGAATTGCAGCTGTCCGGAGGTTAGAGGATACAGATCATCTAAACAACAATGAGTGTGCACGATGAGGGTAATTCATTATCAATTATGCATTTACTCAATGCATGAAAAATCACAGAAATCGTATTGAGACCTGGCAGTTCGTGATTGAAGAATGAAGACAGTTAGCTATTTAGTGTTTGCAGGGTAAGGGATTGGCATGATCGTGGCAGTTGAATACAGACTTATGAAATATATTGGACACCTAGGAATACAAAAAAGCATATTTTTAGCAACCAAATTCATTATTAATACAAGTATGAAACAAAGAGAACAATATCAACTTAATAATTAGCCTTAATGCAAGGTCTTTCTTTAAAAGAGAAATACCATTTGCTTCAAAATATTTCCATTTAATCTAATCTTGGATTCAAATCTTTCCATCACTGTTATGTTCTTTAAATAGGTTAATTACATATCATAAGAATAACCTATAGTTCAATACAATTACCATAAAAATTAAAGGAGAGAGCTTTTGGCTCTTTGCTACAATAATCAGAATTTCACCATATGGTAATTACTAAATTATTAAATACTAATACTAGTCCTTCATGGATTTATTTCAAGAATAAATAATAGTTATAAATAGTGTGGGTGATCTTCATAAAATATGAACTCATTCACCAATCAATTAATTAATAAAATAATGTACGTGCATATATGTATATAGTTTCCTTAAGAGCTCCACTTTCTTCCAAACAATGAAATATTGAAACAAGATACCCGTAAGATAGTGTTAAGACACTCGCACCCTCTTTTCCTAATTGTGGAATATATACACATTCATCTAGTAAACATTCAAGGAATTAAAAAAAAATACACTTAGTAATCACTCCGAAAGCCTTTGTTGTGTCATATCTAGTTGTGTCTACTTAGGCTTGATATATATATGTAAACCCTAATGAAAAACTATCCAATACAACCCCTTTATTTTAGAATCTTCTAGCATGGAAACTTCTCACGATTTTCATTTCTCCACGGCATACACAATTGATATTTAAAGTGAGAGAGGAATTGGCATATGGATATTGCAGAGAAGGGTAAGAGGATATTGAAAGCAATTGAGGAATTGGCATGTGTTAGGACCCAAATTTGATAAATTTTATTCCTGATATATTTTTATATGATCTTTGTGACAGTCTTATACCCTTCATTTTGTATGACTTTGGTTCAAACATTGAATTAAATTGATATCTAAAGACCCAAAATTTGTCTTTAATAGTTCTCTTGTTTTTAGTTAAGTTTTGAGAGTTTTTAATGCATAATCCCATTTATTATATTGTATTCCTACACTAATGTTGATGTTCCAGCACCAGGATGAACGTTTCAATGAATGATCCCTATATGAGAATCTTCATGAACAACCAACAATGCAACTCAAATTCGGAACTCTGCACTTTCGGTAAAAGTTTTCTTAATTCCACGATGAACCAATCCTTATCCTAAATATCACTCATTCCAAAGCTAAACTTTTCCATCAGCATCTTAAATCACTAATTAAAGTCCCAAACATTCTCGTTCGGATATTGCTAGATCTCCTTTATCTCTGTAATATATTGTGCCTCAGACATAGGATTTATGAATTCATCGATCAATCCTATTTTGATCTCTATCAGAGTCTTCGCTGGGGTCCCCATGGGAAACTCAACAAACTTCATGTACCAATTGAGTGCATGACCTCTAAAATTTATCGCCATCTGACCTTTCTTAAAATCATCATCCTGTGTTTGTTTTACAGTCCAAACTGCTTCGCATAGAAACTCATATTGTTGAGGATCCTCAATCCTTTTACCACAAAACAAGGGTAACCTCACATCATCACCCACCATCATGGGATTTCTTCCTACAGTTATTGATCCTCTACTATTGGTGTGTTGATGACACATTGGACAATTCGGTGTTGAGAAAGTATTTCTTTCTAAGTGCAGCACAGTGCATGGAGGTGTGGGTACGTTGTTTGTTTTGGTTGGTTGGGTTTGGCCATATCCTGGTCGCTTCCTTTGTCACTATCGAGTCTCTTAGTCCCTTGTGATATTCTCTCATAGCTTCTATTTTGGTCCCAGCAAGACTCTCCTCAATCCTCTGCTTCTTCTCTGGCTGAAACCTTACCCTACTTTGTAGAATACCACACTCTTCCTCGACTTCCCTCACAGTCTCATCGTTACTCCCATCCATATACCCCATATCATTCCATCCAAACCTAGTCTCTGCGGCACCTGTAGCCTCCGCACACCAGGGATCTATTTGTCGGAGTTCATCTTCAATATTCCCTTTTAATAGATAAGCATCTTAATTGACAATTACAAAGACAACAAAAACCTACCTCTTGGACCCTTGAATAATTCCCTTTCCGCGTCGCTATAATATTGTTAACTGCAAATTCAATGATGTATCCTTCTAAGATGTTATCAAGCCACACTTCAACAGACCTCGCATCTCTGTTGTCTGCCTCCTGTAGCTGCTGGATCATATCTGAACTCCAACATGTTTGTTCTCCTCCTTGGAAATTTATATTGCGATGGGTCAAATGTGCCAACCACTCATACAAGAATATTGGGAACTCAGAGAAAAAATACTCATGAATATTATAATAGAGATAGATTCCCAACCACTCTTCTATTGTCAATCCAAAATTATGATTCTCTTCTGCTGCAAACTCTCGATCCTTTTGGTCGAACTAATCTTGAATCTCTAGCCTTTTTGGATGCCACAACAAATCCTCCTTTTCCTCCTTCTCCTCACACTAAGGTCCTAAAAATAGAACCATTTGTTGACACAAATCTGTCGATAAGGGTTCACTTTCTGTCGACACCCTCAACTCAACGATCTCCCTAAGCACCAACCCAACCAGTTTTTACCCTCTCCAGCAACACGTGTGAAGAAGATGAGGTCTCACCTGAGGCATTCAAGGGAGGACAATTGGAACCACATTTCCATCATAATAAGGAGGAGTTTACATCTCTACTATCCAACTATCACATAATTACTTCACATATTCAAGCATTGGTTTATTGTCATAGATTCATAACATCAATCATTAGATGGTATTAACATATTAAGATCACATCAGAAGTATTACTTATGAATAGATCAACCAACATAACATGATTTAAAACATAAAAGCATCACATCATTCAGAAAGAAGCATCATATTGCACCTCATTCATATTAGATCGCAGGAAAATAGGAAAATAAGATATTGAAAACATAGTGTTTCCATCACAACTTCGTCATGTCATATTACTTCGCATCAAATCACTATTTCTCTAAACAGTTCCACAGTTCGTATCTTTCCTCCAAGCATATCTTCAAGGATCTATCAAAATGTAATTCAACATTACAATCCTAGATCTATTTATAGGCTTGCACCTTTTTACAACATGGTCTACTTATATCAACTTCCTAACTACTTGGACTAAAAACTAAAAAATAATGCCCAAACTCCACAAAATATAACCAAAATCTACAAAATATTACTAATCCTCCTTGCGCGCCATCTTCTGCCTTGCGTATCAACTTTGATGTTTTGCATCATCCTCAGTGCTGCACAACTAATTATCCTCAAAACTTCTTGCCAACAATTCTTCAAAGAATTGCTTCCTCCCATTGCTAAACTAGTACCTAAACGCACACTCTCTTAAAAATAAGAAGTATTTTCAAATCCTTTTAAATTGGAAATGGATATCTTCTACCAAATTCTTGGATAGGTCCATGACATGGTAATTGATGATATAGTTCTAGGTTTCCTAGTTTGTATTTGACCTCCTACAGGTGTATCAGGTGCCAAGTATTATTTTTCCCCATTCCTTGCAAAAACGATTCATGGTCAGTTAAACAATTACATGGCCTTGAAATTCCTTCTGATACCAATATGTTGTGCTACATACCAACATAGATCCATCTAAAAGGGAATATATCAAGTACCGAGAGGGATCAAATCTCTCAAGGTGCAAAACTTTTTTTAGAGTGGAAATGTTGAGGAAATGTGTAATCCGATGTTTATGGTTTTAGTTTATCTCATTTATGTTGTTTTTACATATATGCAATTATAAATAATTTAAATTTAATTGAAGTCGACATGTTATTTTTAATAATATTTATTATTTTTTATAAATTGCACGTGTCAACTCTAGGATGAGCAAGGAAGGAGTTACACATCTCTTCCCTACTGGGTTGTAGAATCCACCTCTTCAGTGCAATGATTATGTATCACCACTCTTAGTACTTCCAACCTACATGTTACGGAGAAAAATTCCTATGGCTTGGGGTACCACAATAGACAGCTTGACTCCAGAAATCAATCCTTTCCTATATTGAAGAGAAACCAAATATCTAACACTAAAGGATCTCGATTCGTACCTTATTTCAGACGGTTGATGTAGATCCCCGTTGAGCTTTTCCACTCCAGATTGTATTGGAAATTTGCTTCCTCAACATTCAGCAAACAAGACAAGCATGCTATATATAGTTGTGTTAGACCTACTCTAGCATATATAATCAATAACATCTAAGCATTTAAAAGCATCCATGGATCAAATACACATTATTGGACAGGAAAATATATTTCTATTGATATAAAATAGAGATTACAATAGTGAAAACCTCTGTCGGAAGGTCTGTGAATCGGAGAAACTGAGTCCCCCACTTGGGCCTCCACCACTTCAATCCTCCATCTCTCGATAGCAAGCTCACAAGCAAAAGGAAAGCTTGGGAAGAACACAAAATTGCTCCAAGGGACAAAGGGATGTAGACTCAAGTATAAGCTCCGGCAACAATGGACTATAGTTTTCTTGCTCTTCAATTCCTTTCCCTTTCAATGTATCCAAAGGGTTCCTTATATAGCTCTTCAATGGGGTAATGGAACGTCGAATACAAGCGATCTCAAGGAATATGGAAGGCCAAGAGACAAGTGATTTAGATCCACATCAAGGAAAAATCCAAAATAATTTGTCATTTTGTACACATCCCGTTGTACGTGGGTTTAAGGGTCAAATCTGCGTATATACGCAAGAAAGGGATTAAAAGTCGTGTATGGAAATTAATGCATGCTTTTAGGGATGATCTTGGAAACATCAAAGGTACAAAAATGGTCCATGGGGTCTAAGGAGTCTGCAGAGGGACAGGAAAGGCCATAAAGGTGTTATTCACCATGTGTGGTAAAATCAGCTGTAACAGATGCCCCTAATGTGTGAGGTCAGAGGGGTCATACGATGGCCGAAATACATTATAATTCCATCCCAGAAGTGGAGTTATGAAGAACCCAGTGGAAGAACCAGCCATCCAATAAGTACAATACAATGATCAAACTCTGCACATAACTGCAAGTAGATGTAGCAGTCCCGAATACATAGGAGTACAATGGCCATGAATAGGAATGATACAAAATATGACATGTGTGGTCATCGCCACATACAATATAGATAGATCAGAATCTCCATGATGAAGATATATAAAGGATAATGATCTCCATGAAACCTGAAGATATATAGTGGATCAAGATCTCCATAATGGCTGGAAATATCTGACATATATTGGAATCAAGTCATGAGAGCTGAAATCTCATGAAATCTCATGAACACTGGCACGATCAAGGAGGTAGCATATAAGAGATGCCACCAATCTGGAAGGTATTCTACATAATCTTGGACACTACAAGTACATGTCCTACTATGTGAATAGACGTGTCAAGGTTGAACATAGTAGTCCATCGTCTGATTACCGGTGATTGATGTATACCGTTAACAGACGCAAGATGACCCACTAATAATGAAAATGGGAATCAAGGTACTAGAGTGGAGACTAACAAGTGTGAATAAATGTGTTGAGGTCAAACACTTGAGAGAATCCATTGATCAGGGGACATTGATGTATTCCCAAAAACTGTCAATGGCGAGAGAACCTACCACTGATGACTGCAAGTCTCAAGGAACTCAAACATGACTCTATATTCCTATCCTAGAATAAATGATATGAAGTCGATGGGATGAAATTCACTGTAAGGGGGGAATTAAGGAATCCCCCATCATCCAACACGAGTTACTCAGTAGGGCTGTATAATATGGAAGGACTCGATCATAAGGTGCACGAACCAGTTACTGTATCGGGAATGGCCGACATGCAAAGTCAAGATAACTGAGGAATGGTCGACTCAGGTTTCAGCTTCCTTCGAACAAGAGCATAAAGGTGAATGGTGACTGAATGTAGGCAACATAGACTCGATATACAAAATTGGGACATCTCTGCGACACAGGAGGCATCGACAGAGGCTCCATAGGGACTGGAATCTTAACCAGTCGATGGAGATAAACTCAGATAAACAAGTACAGCTCCTAAAGTCAAAATACTAACCCAACAAACAGATGTGATATACAGTGCTATGTTAGAAGGTGACACAACTCAACTGCTGCCAAAGATAACATCTTTTCTTGTCCGACTTTTTGGTTTTTAATTTTTTTTTACTTTTTCAAATATTTGAAAAGATTGAAAAAGAATAAAATCACTTTAAAGTTACAGACTAGGAGGAGACGAGTGTCAAATGGGAAAACAAACTAGTTCCAAGCAACAGAACATACCTATGCTCATTGCAAGGACATATGTGTAGGATAGCGACACTCGGGGGAAAGTCCCCTCCTGGTAAAAATAGGGAATCAAGCTGCAAAGGATATATAAAATGGATCTATGTGGCTAGACATGAGACAAGCTTGGGCTATTTGGCTGATACTCAAAGTCAGGGAAGCCGGCATAAGGCTCAATGAGGTAGGCAAAGCTCATGATAATGCAATTACAACTTGACATAAGGGAGTCCTGGGGAAACAAGCCAGCAAAAAGATCAAGAGGAGTATGAGGCTCTTACAAAATGACATGGCGATACTATACAATGGATTCCCACACCCTAAAGGACAAACTATCAACATGGGCACCAAATGGAAACAAGGAGCTAACTAGCGTACCCATGTAAGGTCAATCTCTACCATTCACATCATGTCACTTCTAAAACAGCAAGAAGGTTCTGTGACAAGATAGAATGGGTTCGTACTTAAGGTTATAATGAAATGGTCATAAGGTCATGCAAAATGCAAACGAAGGTGAAATCTAACATATATGCCAGTTTAAACATCATAGCTAACATCGGCACGTATGAGTCAAAACAAAGGTTGAAACGGCACTCAAAATGGTCTCCTACATCATCATATTAGTCAAAAACGGTCCAAAAGGGTCAGAAACGGTCCAAAAATATAGAAAGGGGGTAAAAATTTTCAAAAATTTGAAAACTTTTCTATAAATAGTAAAATATTTAAAAATCATATATCATTTGAAATTTTTACCCAATTGAGCTCAGAACTTCAAATGCGAATTTCAGAAGTTTCATTCGACGAAATCCGACACCGTTTTTTCTAGGGTAACTTCCCATGCCCTGCTCTTTCATTTGCATGTAAATTTTTCTAATTTCCATGGTAAAAATTAATTTCTAGGCCAATCTAAGATAACCTCTTTGGCCCACATGAAAATCAGGGCTTTTTCCGCGTATAGGGCTCTCTATACGCGGAAAAACTTCCCGTACCTACATACATACGCTGTTGTTTTGAAAACAGTTGCATATGTGGCTACGTTTAAGTTTTTCTAAGACATGTAATGACCAAACATAATTTAAATGTGTAGGATGGTTCTAGAATGGAGGGAAGGAGAGCATGGGGATGTAGAAGAAGTAGTTCGGGGCGATCTAATGGCTCAACAAGCTCTACATGCATGTGGGATATACAAGTTTTGTTGTCTTGGCAGCCTGAGGGCCAAACCAAGACTATTGCAGATGCTAGTAGACTACTGGGATCCCGACTCAGAGTCTTTTTAGATCGACAGGATGTCCCTCACGATAAAGGTGGAGGACATATATTTCATTACAGGATTGTCCTAATGGGGAGAGGTGGAGAACCTATGCTCGTGGGCCTGGAGGTGGCCTCTCTATAGATGAGTACATAGTATTATACTATTTTTCGGACACGGAAAAGGTTGGGAGTCAAATCCCGACAAACTCCATACATGTACTTGGGCTGAAAGCCATATTACTTGCACTCGGTAGGATATCCGGTCTAGCATCACTCCATTAGGCCTCGCGGCCATTGATTTTCTATGCAATGGAGTGCATGAGACCTATAGTTTACAACTGGAGCACTGTGTTGTTGAGTAACATGAAGCAATAAATCAGTGACTGGAAGATAGGTAGGGTACAAAACTTTGTTTTCGACAGTATATTGAGCACGTTCTTCTTTGAGCGTATTCTGGGGCTAAGCCATAAAGTTAAAGTTCCTCCTCATGGGGTTTGAGATCCAACCCAATGACATTGGGAAGATCTGATGCGCAGACTGGGCAAAGGTAGGGTGTCTAACCCATACCCAACTAATTTATTTCCATGGTGGCAGTGGCAAACAGTTGCCATCGATGACTATCCTTATGTAGGGATAGATTTTCGGTTAGATCCCGACATGCCTCTACCACCAGGAGCAGCATATGGTGACATTGGTAATGAATCTCAACCGTCTTTTTAAAAAAATTTGAGTTATTAAATTTTTTTGTGTTCTTTAATATATGGAACCAAAAGACAAGTTTTTGTGTGACGACAGATAGTGATGATTTGTCATATGTATGCAGATGTAGGACCACGGTGGCCTGACGGCTTCCCTCGTCATAGACGGAGGGGAAGATGAGATGATATCATGGGTGTGGATATGGAGCATATGCTCCAAAGAATCCACACAAAGTGGGGTGGATGAGTCTTGTTATTTTTGTGGGGTCACCTTAGATAGAGTTCCAACACTCCACCAATATCGATGTTTACCAGGTATTTTTCCTTGTGGATCTCCTTCTCCTCTTCCTTGAAAGAGGACTATGAATTCTAGGAGAACTTATACACATTGTGATTCAAATACGTTCTCATAATGAGTACTACATCTGAGAACACGAAGATCCCTCCCTCTCCATCCTATGGGATTGGGAATGTGACCATTACAAGACCTGGGACTTCGGTTGACACCAACCATGATGGAGCTAGTACTTCCTACAATTAACAACCTCGATTGTCGTAATTTTCAACTTCTTATTGTAGGTCTTCCTCGAGAAGTCCGAGTAGTGATACTGCTCATGTTCCCTCTAGCACAGGTCCCTTTAGGTTTGTCAAGTCAAACCTTACTGATATTTTTCCATCACATGTCATTGATTCAGGTATAAACCCTAGTGTTGTACCTAGGGAAACTTCCATCCCTTTCCATGATGATAGATTTGGCAAAGGTCATATTGCACCTCCCACTCCATTTGTAGGAGGATTTTCATACCGATCATGAGGGAATAACACTATTGTTCACTTTCATGGAAGTGAACCTAGATATGTGAATGTTGGAGGCACAAATTATATTCCATATTATGCTCCATTGTACACTGCGTCTGATCCATCAAATTCATTTCTTATGACACATCCTCCTCATTACCTGCACAGAACTTCAGGACGGGGTGTTTCCTCTAACTATGTTGTTCCCTTCTTGGCCAATGTTATTGTGTCAGGAGGTTATGTGTCTCCTTATGTATCCGAGGTCAACATTTTAGTCAATCCCATAATTATGGTTATGCAGCACCTCCTTCTCAAGGTATACCTAATTATAATATTCATGTGCATTTTTTCATGGGTCACACAAAAGGGGGTTATTATTTGACTATAAAAATCCATGGTATTTATTATAATCATCCTTATATGAACCAACCTTTTTAGGGAGTTTGGAACGAGATGGCACAACCTATGACCCCTTTCTTTGCTACATTGAATTTGTCTGACCTTTCAAAGTTGACTAATGATCTAGTATCTCATGATTTGATGTGGTCGGTTGTCCCCACCAAGCATCCTTCATACATTCCAAAGTTTTAAGGTAAGAGTGTTGAGAACCCTAGAGAGAACTTTACAACTTTCCACTTATGGTGCTCTCCGAACTCATTGAACCATGACTTTGTTCACCTACGAATATTTCAATGCAACCTCATGGGACCTGCTACAAAATGGTATATAGAGTTTTCTGAGGTCACATATTACACATTAACAACCTAGCCATGATCTGTTTTAACCACTTTCAGCTCCTAGTATGTTATGATGTTCATACTGAGCTCTTTTCAACATTTCTGCAAGACAAAGCCACACACATATCTGATCATATTCAAGAGTGGTGAAGACAAAAGAGGTTGATTATGGCTAACATTCGACCCAAGTTCTTATTGGAATGGTTCCTAGAATCATTCTATAATGTAAGCATTAAAATTTGTTTATAAATTACAGCAGCAAAGATTATTTTCATTTCAACTAGAAGACGAAATGGGGAAGCTGTGAAGAAATATTACAAAAATAACCATCGGTCTTCGTTCCATTCCTAGCCTTATGCCAACGTCAAAATGCCATTTACATTAAGTGACAAATTTTTCATTCAAACATCGGTGGTATTATCGAGGAGACCCGACGAGTAAGATAGCAATGCACAATGTGTTCAAACTCTGGCCCTTAATATTACAGATGAATTTCCAAAAACCCCTAAGAGCCTCGCATAGTGTTCTACTTAAAAGCATGGGAAGCATACAAAGAATGAATGAGTGAATGAAAAAGAATAGGTACTATGCAATAAATTTCTAGTGGAAATATTAAACCAACCCTAGCATTGAAAATATTTTATGAGTGACACAGTAGAGGAAGCCTCGAATTTTAGAAACAACAGACCCAAATACCATCTAACAAATATTCTTAGCCAAATAAAAAATAGTATAAATTCATGTGGAAAAACTAAATTCCAAAAGGAAAAGAAAATACTCGAGAAGATTCAAAATATAAAAGTCCCATAGATTAATTACCTCCTTGAAAACCCTGCAACACTAATTGACTTCCTTTCCTTCAAAGATCGAGCACCTCGTCACTGCGGAGAACAAGCTAGAGTGGGTGAAGAAGGACCTCACGCGCAGGTGAGAGCTGGAGGGTTCTTGAAGGGGGGGGGGGGGATCCATGCCATGGGCCGACTGCATGGCTTCATTTTGGTGGACATGCAGGGTATATGCAGCCCAGACTCGCGTGGGATCCCTATGGGAAGAGGGGCGATGGGCCACCGAGGAGAAAGGAGAATGGAAGAGAAGGAGGTAGGGTCGTGGAAGAAGAAGGTGTTAGTACGTGGAAGGAGTGAGGTGGAGGAAATGTAGGTGGATATCCTACATGGAATACACTTTAGGTGGGTGTAGTAAGAAGAGTAAGGTAGAAGTGAGGTTTCAAAATTTTATTTTAAATTCCAATTTTTTTTCATATACATACGAAATATAAAATTCTCAATGTTAATTGACATTTCATAAACTTTTGTATATAATGAATTAATTACTTAGTGATCTAATTTAAAATAGATGTTATCATAAGTTTATAAATTAGTTATTTAACATTATACGCTATGTTTTAATTAATTAGAGATCATGATTATGCTTAGATTATATGTTAATTAAATATTATATTAATTCTCACTTCATATTAGATGTTAATAATAATATAAGTTGTTAATAATAATAATATATGTTAATATTAAATTTATATTAATTCCCACTTAATAGTATATGTTAACGTTAAATTATAACATTTTAAATTTAGGTGTTTCTATACTTATAAAAGGCAATGTTGAGGATTCAACATATAGTCGAAGAGACGAAATAAATATGAAATCCCTAAAACAAGACAGCACTGATACGAGCACAAAAAACTGAACGACATGACCTTAATTTACTACATGATGAAACAATATAATGCAAACAACAATGCATGTTTTAAGCTAATATTGATGAATTATTATTTCATGACAAAAATTATCCCCTACACATGCTCTGTATAGTGTTTGTATAGGTATATCTTCATTTCGCATGTATACAATTGAAAGGCTAAGGATATGATTTTATTCAAAGGACCAGGATCTGTCATGGTTCAGACATGTAGAGGACAAGGTCGAGGTCAAGCTCAAATACCCTCACCACTTCCACAAGCACCACCACCAAGCTCGTCAAGGAAAACCTCCACTCCTGAGATGGAAGTCATACCGAGGTCCTTGGAAACCATTATGACCACATTGAACAAGAAATAAAAGAGGGATGTAGAGGTCAAAACATTGCAGGTGAGCTGAGAAAACTCCTAGAGGGCACAGGGACCTAGGAAGGAACCACTTCACGATATTTCCAGAGAGCTGCAAAAGATCAAAATTCCCAAATTTTCTGGAGGACGACCAGGAAAGCATGGCGAAGAATTGATGGAAGGAACGAAGAGGTGCTTTGAATTAAACATGTATACCTCCATTTCTGAGGCTAGAATTGTCATATTTCAGCTAAAGGGTGATTCCCTGAACTAGTGGTAAGATATGGAGAAGCAATTACACCTTACTCCTTTGACAGTCTCTTGGGAATTATTTGAGAGAGGTTCAAAATGAAGTACTTTCCAACTTATTACAAAGAACAATAGGCAGGTGCATTTCATGATTTGGTACAAGGAAACATGATTGTGGAAGAATATGAAGCTAGCTCCATTGAACTAGTGAAATGCATCCCTTACTTGGACTCACATGAGCGTGAGATGGAGCATTTTGCGTATGGACTCTATTATAGCTAGTTTTTGTTTTCTATTTTTAGACCCTATGCTTATTTTCAAAGCATGGTTTCTCTTATTTCTTTAAGATTCTAAGTTTGGTTTTTGAAGTATTTTGATAGCATGCTTATTTTTATTTTTTTATTTTATAGGTTTTTATTTTAAATTTACTCTATTTTGTAGATTTCATAGTTTTTTATGGGCTTATAGGATGTATGTATTTCTCAAAGGTTCTAAAGAAATATCATAAGGTCTTATTAAAATATATTTACCAAAATTTAACACATTGTTTTGAGTTTTGGCTAAAAAAGCATTAAATAGATATTCTTGTAGTGTAAGCACAGAAAATGTGAACAAGGGCGCTACAAGAAAATCGTGCCTTTTGAAAAATCTATGATTTTGATCGTGATTTCCAAAATTTGCGCATGAGAGGAGTTTTTCGCACCTATCAAGGATATTTATACATGTTTGGCCATAATAATCATTGTGACAAGTGTTTTGAGATTAGGTAAAAATCATTTGTTTGAATTGCAATTGTCCGGGGTTTAGAGGATACAGATCATTTAAAAAAAAATGTTTGTGCATGATGAGGGTAATTCATTATCAATTATGCATTTACTCAATGCATGAAAAATCACAGAAACCGTATTGAGATCTGGCAATTCATGATTGAAGAATGAAGACAGTTAGCCATTTAGGGTTTGCAGGGTAAGTGATTGGCGCGATCGTGGTAGTTGAAGACAGACTTATGAAAGATATTGGACACCTGGGAAGACAATAAATCATATATTTAGCAACCAAATTCATTATTAAGACATGTATGAAGCAAATTTTTGACATGCTCCATGAGTTCGGGCTCGCTTTGACAGAGGATTAGTTATTGGTGTTAACTAAGAATGCAAGTTTATAAACCCAATTTTTGCTCAATTGTTAGTTTATTCTATCAATAGGGTCGAAATACTTATCAGTCTGTGAAGGAAAAATTAATATCAAGGATTTAATTTTCTCAGTTTATGGTCGAATGTTAAAATAACAAACCTTCAAATAGTTTTAACTCTTTGCTGAACAAAACACAATTAAGGTCTATCACCCAGAATGAAGAGAAGTGGGGAAAAAAATAGGGCTGAGCCTTCAGACATGTCTTGGGCTCAAACTTTCCCTGACTGTGCAAGGTTATTTTCAGAAGCAGGTTGGTTGAATTATTTTGATAAAATTGATGGCCATCATACAGAGGGTTCATGCAATTTTGCTTAGGGATTAGAAAAAGACATAGTCACATTTGATACCCTAAAAATTGAGTTGACTAGAGAGTAGTTAATAGCAGAGGCTACAGGAATCGTTGATGAAGGTGAGTATTGGTTCAAGAAGGTGCCTTTTGTTTTTAATTCAGAGAATTACTTGCTGCCAAATGTTGTTGCAGATTGGGGTAAAGGAGTACATATACAAAAGTTCAAACCAGAGTGGAGAAATCCAATCAAGATCCTGCAATGCTATGTAACTTGTGAAGGAAGATATGCCTTTGTGTTTAAATATCATTTCAGGCTTCTACAGCATTTAAATCATGAATCAAATATGAACCTCCCTTTTTCTTTCCTTAAGATTTTGCAGAAGATGTCTAGCAGAGTAAGGGAGCATCAGGATCATACTGAGTAGTCCATATTTCATCATGGTCTGATAAAATTAATCATAAGTACAGTGTTCCAAAAGAAGGGAAAGACCTGGGATTATTTTTTGTTTTGGTCTGGGTTTGAAAGTGAGAAAGAGGACCAATCAAAGAAAAGACAGGTGAACAAAGCACATAACTTCCTCAAAAAATTGAAGAAAGAGGTCATACTTAAAGTAGAAGAAGATAGTGTACAAGAAAGGTCTATGACACAAAGGGTTGAAAATCCTGAAAGTGAACAACAAAATAAAACTAATGAAGATGAAAGAAAAGCTAATGAAGATGAACCATCAAAAGTTCAAAAGAAGGATTTAGATTATGTAGAAAATACCTTAAATGAAGAGGTAAACTAGGGAGTAGATGAAATCATGTTAGAACAAGAATAGGTCCATACATGAGTACATTCAGAAAGAAAGGAAATTCCACTAATTGATAAATCTAGGGTTAACAACGCACAGAGTTCACAAGAGTAGTCCGAAGAAAAGTTGGTTTCACAAGGAGTCAAAAGAAAGGTGGTTTAGTTTACAGCCATTAAGCATGAAGGAAAAACTTTGAGCATGTTGGGAGAGATAGGAGTAGGCTGGAGACTTAAGACTGTTCCTAAGAATGAATTGAGCTTGAACATGAAAAAGCTATTAAACCCTAAGTTAGCTCAGGAGAAAATCACAGTAATAGAAGACTCTTCTTCCCAAGAAGAGTTAGAAGAGGATGAAATCTTGAATGAAAAAGAGGTTAAAGGTAAGAGACAGGTTCCTTTGAAGGTTAATTCAACCTCAACAGAGACTAAAATCTCAGAGCTATTAAAAGAGGTTTGAAGAAAAATAAATTTTAGCCATCATCAAGATGATTTGATGAAGCAGCAGTCAGTGATGACAAGTTTATGTGCAGATGAAGAAAAGATTGCAGAACCATCAACTCAATGCAGTTTTGCAGGTAATGAATCTCCAGGGGTTCTTGTAACTATGACAAAACAATAGCAAGAGAGTGATGAGGAGATATTTAAGAAATTGAATATTCCTTGGATGCCAGAAGGACTGTTTTAAGCTTTAGAAGGAAACTGTATTGATTCTGAGAATGAGAAGATTAAACGAATTCCTGCATGAAACGAATGAAGGAATTCCTGCATGAAATGAATGAAGGAGTAATAGTAGCCAATAGACGATTAAGAGAGGATTTAGAAGAGATTAATAGCCATTACCAAGAGTTAATTGAAGTCTCCAAGGAAGCATTGAAGAGGAAAAGGAAGACACAAAGTCTTTGTGCAGAGATAAAGCAGACTATTCAAGAAATAACTCAACAAAATCAAGAATTATCAAAAAGAGTCGAAGACCTAGAAGCTGAGCAGTAGAGAATCAGAAGGAAGACTCAAGCTTTGGAGGGGATAGCCCTTTTGGCAGAGACTGCTAAAGATTTGTAAAGAAATTAGTTTAGTTTGATCAACTTTACTTTGTTAAGTGATTTGATGGTCGGACCTAAAAGGTAGTTATTCAGTTAGGTAACTGTTTTTTATGTAACCAAGATAAAAGTGGAACTATAGAATGAAGGAGGGTTCAAATTTTGTACAAGGGGAAGCTGTCAAGATACTATATACAGAGCTAAGTTTAGAAAATCTTATGTATTTTTGATGACTGATTATGTTATATATGCAATCTATAAGCCCATTTTATCCTATTTGTTGGTTTCATTTCTGATTGGTGTGATCACTTAGTTTATAAATTCATTTCTTGTTTAAGGTTATTTCTCATGGAATGCTTATGAAATATGGATGAAACTCAGTACTATTCTTATACTGTTATGGTTTATGTTTCATATATTATACATCTCAGTCTTATATTGTTAGATGATTTAGTGTTTGTCTTAGCATGATGATATTTTACCCTCTTGTTATCAAACTGTAAAACCAAAACCCTAAAAACCTTTTTTACTTAGTTTTATTTTATGAGAATGTGTTGGCTTGTTCTTTAGTAGTTTGAGAAGAATTTCTGGCACTAACAGACTGAACTACAATATTGGGGATGCGGTACGAATGTGGAATCCAACTTCAGTTGTTATGGCAGTCGAGTATGCTTGTTATGTGGAAGATATGTGGGAAGCGAGAGGAGGTAGAAAATTGATAGGGTCCAATCAATATGTTCCAGGGAAGGCCCCATGACCATACTTCAGGGGAGGACAATCTAGACCTCCTCCTTATGATAAAAGGTTTACCCCGAGGGGTAAGACTTTAGTTCACTCAGTGTCACAGGTATCATCTGAAACCCAGGAGAGTTTAGGTTGAACGTAGGGAAGTTTTCATAGAGGAATGAGAGGTTTTAGAGGATTTTGGAGAAGGAAATCATCCCATAGGACTCCTCCTAACAATAAGAAAGAACCACCCAATATCACTTGTTGGAGATGTGAGGGCCCTTATTTCTAGCGTAATTGTCCTAACGATCATACCGACAACATGCAAGGTGAGGGAAAAGAACCTGTGTATAGTTCAAGTAAAAATCATTGGATTCATGCAACAGTTCATAAAAACCAAGCCAAACATTAATCCAATGTAGTAGAATCCACTGGTATCGGACGAGGGAACCTTCACCATCAAACCATTATGTATATTGGATCATAGGATTCGAAAACTCCGTAGTCGCCACATGGATCATGTTAGGTCCATTGGGAGAGGTATATCCCAAGATGTTCTACCTGGGAGGATGCAAAGATTATGCATCAAGACTTTCCCTCACTATTTTGACCATAACTTTGGGACGAAGTTTCCCAAAGGGTGGGTGTATGCAATGCCCCATATTTTGACTAGGCATGTTTACCGGCATACCACTGCACTTTATTTTTTCTTATTATCTCTTGGACTCAGTAAACTATATTTTGGCACATTAGATCTAATTATATGTTACTACTATACCGATGATGTTACTATGATTATTTCATTACTATGAGAATGATTTGATGATGTTACCATTCTTATGAAATTTCACTATGATTATGTGATTTTGATGTCGTCATTATCATGATATTTCCTTCTTTCACAATGATAGTGTGCGTTTACTTATTGTGCTCAATGAAATATGATATATATTATGTGGTACACGGATACCAACCCATGATGTGATCGATTTAATGATGTTAGGTGATGACATGATAGGTTGTTAATGATGTGAATCAACTGTTGATCAAATAGAGATCTTTGTTAGAAATGTATGGTTTCAAAATACTAATCTACAGGACACAGAGGCTATGAGATGGATGGATACTTGATATGATATGAGGACTAAGTGTTTATTAAGAAATAAATCTCAGCAATTGATGGGATAATACAATGACACAAACTAAGAATCTCAATAACATCATAGTGTGATTTTGACAGGGTATAAACCCAATATGTTGAGAGGGATGGAGGCATTTTCCACCCTATGGTTCTTTTGATACCTGAGATCATGGGAGGGATCTCCTGAGTCACACTCACCTAAACGTGTGATGATGATGGTCAGATGGCTTCTAGGAGGGGCTGGGTCCGTTGTTTATCTGGTGCCAATGCTCTGAGTTTCTATATGGGTCCAGGTCGCTAAATCCGATACCACATATGTACTAGCAAAGGAAGGATAGGGAGGATGCGGAAGTAGGATATGACATGAGGATTTGTTAGCTAGTATTGTGGGGGATTGGGGGTTGTATGACAATATATAATGGTAGTAGGTATCCCTCCTCTAAATGTAACTGATTAATTGATTACTGCAAATCTAAGTATAATGATGTTGAATCTGATTATTTAAACCATTAGATAACTCATATTAATAAAATGATTATGTTAAAGTATCTATGACTATTACGGTTGCATTATTATTATTAAAAAACATATATGCATGGGTAGGATATGTTACCCATAGTACATATGTGATATGTGCATGCATTGGCCAGACATGCAGACTTTGCATTTATACACTAGTATTGTTATACAAGTTCTCACAAGGTTAAATAATTGTGTAAATTGTTACAAAATAATAAGTTATTATACATTGGTAACAAAAGTTAAAATTTGTAAGGTAGGTCTTAACTAGCTAGTTAGTGTTCCTTGAACTGCATATGAGCACTATAATAAATAATTTATTAAGTATAGTCAGTTGAAATTATTGTCGGAAATTGTCATAAGTAAGCAAGAGCATTGTTCTATATTCAACGATAGAATTGGACTATTGAGTTATTAATTACAATCAATTAATAACAATATTATTATTAATTATTATGATTATTAGTAATGTTAGTAATGATGATAAATAGTAATGGATATTAGTATTATTACTATTTTGTTGCCATCAAGCTTAGAAATTAAACATATAAATGTTGATGTTATTAATTGCAATCAATAAATAATATAAATATTATTCATTATTATTATGAGTATTATTTGTAATGTTATTAATTACAATAAATAGTAATTGATATTAGTATTATTACTATTATGTTTCCATTAAACTAAAATGATTGTCCATTACAAAATACATAAATCAATATGTTGAAATATTTGATTGCTAGGTTCATATTATGAAAATGATTTAATCGAAAACCTGTTAAAATATTATGAACTTATTGAGTGTACCATATGCATCAAGATAAGATTCATAAAAATTAAATATAAAATTACTGCCATATATGACAAAGAATTCAAGGTTAGATTTTATAAATTAATCAAACTGCCACTTCAATTTACAAAGAGACGACCTCACAACTGTTAATTATTAAACTGATTTAACATATTAAACAAAGGATAAAGTTAGTAATGGGTCCACTGTCATATACTGGACAGTTCAAGAATACTTTAAGGATGTACATCCCATCCTTTAATTAAAATGAACTAGAATTAATACCATTTAACTACCCAAGAAATAAGTATAGAATAAATAATCACTACAACAAATTTGGCATTTAGAGGCGATTGTCTTCTGCCTCCAAAAGTCACTCTTAGAGGCGATTTTGGCTTTGGTAAAGGTCTTTAGAAAACTGCCCTAATAGCACCGACACTAAAAGTTTTCACTTTTAAGGGCAATTCTGGAAGAAATCAACACCACCTCCAAAAAGTGACTTTTAGGGGCGGTTCTAAACCGCCCCCAAAAGTGACTTTTGGAGATGGTTCTAACCCCCCTAAAAGTCACTTAGGGGGTGGTTCTAACCCCCCCCCCCTCAAAAAAAAGTCACTTTTGGGGGAAGTTTTGGATTCAGAGGCAGTCTTTGCAAAATCACCACTAATAGTACCGACGTGAAAAGTTTTGAATTTTAGGGGAGGTTTTGGAAGAAATCAAAACCGCCCCTAAAAGTGAATTTTCACGGCCGTTTTGAGCCACCCCCAAATTGATTTGGGGGATATTTTGGCATTAGAGGTGATCATTACAAAAGCACCCCTAATAGAACCGACGTAAAAAATGTTTCCTTTCAGGGACGGTTTTGGAAGAGATTAAAACCGCCCCAAAAAGTGAGATTTAGGGGTGGTTCTAAAACCCCCCTAAAAGTGATTTGGGTTGGTTTTATATTTGGAGGTGGTCATTAAAAAACTACCTAGAATAGCACCAATGCTAAAGTTTTGAATTTTACGGGCGACCCTGGAAGAGATCAAAACTGCCCCTAAAAGTGACTTTTGGGGGTGGTTCTAAACCCCCAACAAAATTCACTTTTAAGGGTGGATATAAACCCCGCTCGTAGGTACCTATGGGGGCGGTTCAAAACCCCCCGTAAACATCTCTATTGTAAAAATGTGAGGACGGTTTTAAACCCCCCTCGTAGGCACATACATAGTTGGTTCTAAACCCCCCTTGTAGGTACCTACTAAGGCAGTTTAGAACCCCCTCGTAGGTACCTACAGAGGCAATTCAAAACCCCCCTTGTAGGTACCTACAACGACAGTTCAAAACCCCCCTAGTAGGTACATACAGAGGTGGTTCAAGATCCCCCCTAAAATGCTTTACAAACTTTTGGGGGTAGTTATGAACCCCCTCATAGGGACCTATGAAGTCAGTTTAGAACCCCCCCCCCCCATAGGCATAATTTAAAACATCAATATTACAATATCATTAGGGCACGAAATAATCGAACCTTCAGCCTCCTTTTTGTAAAGCAAGCACTCTACCATTGAGCTAGAACTCTTTAATAATTGGGGAAAGGGGAAATATTAACACATAAATGTTTCTCTCGTTGTTCCTCTCTCCCATGATGTAGGAAACACGGGAAAAAAATTCCCAACCCTTAAGGACAAGTTCCCGTGGAGCACTACTAATATCTCAAGAAATTAGTAATAGCTCACTAATACTCTGAAAGAATCCAACTAAATTAGTAAAAAGGGGGAAGGTTCCCAAAGAATTTATGTAAAGGTCAAGCATGATTAGTTACTTGGATGTAAGATTTTATTAGAATAATCTTAGAAAATCTAGCAGACTCTAGTCACTGCATGGATTTCCTACCATATGAAGCAGACAATTAAAATTTTACAACATATGAACTAGCAACATGAACATTAAAATAAAGAAGAAACCCAATTAGAAGAATTACATGTACCTATGGGGTCTAGACATTGATTGCATGGATCAAGATATTATATTGTCAAAATGAGGTTTTGATGATTGTAACACAATGTCCAAAACATCACAGTGGCTATTATGTAATATATTTTTTTATCATTTCTAGCATTTAGATTGAAGTCAACAGAAACATACTTGCACACCTTCTAATCATTCACCAATCTAGCAGACACTAAGATGTGAATGGTCATCCAATTTATTATAAGGTGGTCAAATTGTAGATTTACTGCATTGAACATTATGAATTTGGACCCAATCTTTCAGAAAGGGTATTCACCAAAGTAATGGAAATAAATAAATCACTCCAAGAAAATAGAAAAAGCTAATATGAGCTCCATGTGACTTTATCAAATGTATCATAAATCAGAGATTTAATATTTTCGAACATAATTTGCAGTGAAACTATGCCTTCTCTGATTTAGGACAGCGAGAAAATTTTACATCTCGACAATCAATGATACAAGAATGTCATGGAGTGATTTCTATTTTCTATAAAATAATAAGCTAAATACATGTTAGCTACAAAGTACACATAGCCCAAGAGGTTAGCCCATCCAATTCTCAGTGGTCACCAATGTATGTTATTGTGCATTGTTGAATGTATGTTTGAGAGTTTGGAACTCTATATTGTTGTATGTATAGTACAACCATGTCATCAAATTGACCAAAGAGTCTTTGAGTAAGAAGATATCAATTTTCCAAAAGTGCCTCCCAAACATATTTGCACTACTCTAGTAAAATGCCCGCCTAAGAAAAATGAAGAAGAGTTTGAGGGTGAGACAAGTTGTGTTGTGCTCATTTATGTGTCCTACATCCTCTGGAATAATTTTTTATGGTTTTGGTGAAATGAAAAATCCACCTTGAAAATGACACAAATTGTCTAAGTGTAAAATCTGCTGGTAAAACTACCTAAGTGGCCTTTGTAAAACACCCTCTATAATTTCTATTTGATGTATTAAATTATTATGAGGGTATAGTCCTCTATATTGTTGATTGGTTCACCTAACCATATCATAAACTTGTCAAAAAGGTCGCTTAGGATGAAATTATTAATTTTCCAAAAGTGCCTTCTGGAAGGTTTTGCACTGCTTAAGTACTTGTAAATCTGCCTAAGTTGGCTCAGGAAAATGAATATCGAATCTTAGGTGTTAATGATAAAATTAATATGAGACTGAAAGGATGTATCCTGTTGACATGTGCATCTATCCATGGTGTCAGATTCTATTCTATAGATAACACATGTGGAAAATAGGTCTTCCAAATTGGTTAAAAAAAACAAAATGTTCTTTTGCTGAAAAAAAAAAGTGAGCTACAAGAATTAAAAACCAGAAAAATGCCTGCACCATAATTCAGGTTTTGAGAAAAATGCCCGCACCATGGTACTAGGCTTTAGCTTGTTATAGTGGCTATTCAACCATGCTCTCAGTTTGACTTCATTACCTCTGAGGAGAAATTTCTAAGTCTTCCAAAATAGGTTTTTGCATCAAAGTGAGTAAAAATGACCAAGTGGTGGAAAACTGGCTCAAGTGGCCTTGAGAAAATGGCCACCACAAATTATGTGTAGAAGAAAATGGCCGCACCACATGGGAATCTTGTAGATTGGTGTTTTCTATACCTGGCCATATCTTCATATTGTTCTGAAAGTGCCCGAGGGAGAATTTATGGACCTGCCAAATAAGTGTTATATGAAAATTGGACCTAGTTTAAGAGAGCAAAAATTGTCAACAGCTAAAGTGGCCTTAGGGAAATTCCCTCCACATCTCATAAGATGATGATAAAAATATTTTGAGAGTTTGGAACTCTATATTGTTGTATGTATAATACAACCATGTCATCATATTGAACAAAGAGTCTCTTAGGAAGAAGATCTCAATTTTCCACAAGTGCCTCCCAGCCATATTTCCACTACTCCAGTAAAATGCCTGCCTAAGGAAAATGAAGAAGAGTTTGAGGGTGAGACAAGTTGGTTTGTGCTCATTGATGTATCCTACATCGTTTGGTATCAATTTTTCATGTTATTTTTAAAATGAAAAATCCACCTTGAAAATGGCACAAATTGTCCAAGTGTAAAATCTAATGGTAAAACTACCTAAGTGGCCTCTATAAAATGCCCACTATAATTTCTATTTGATGTATTAAATTATTATGAAGGTATATTCCTCTATATTGTGGATAGGTTCACCTAACCATTTTATAAACATGTCAAAAAGGTCTATGAGGATGAAGTTATTAATTTTCCAAAAGTTCCTTCTAGCAGGTTTTGCATTTTTTCAGTACTGATAAATCTGCCTAAGTTGGATCACAAAAATGCACGCCAGATATTAGGTGTTAAGGATAAAATTAATATGAGACTGTCAATATGTAGCTTGTTGATATGTGCATCTATCCACGGTGTCAGCTTATGTTCTGGAGATCACACATGTGGAAAATAGGTCTACAAAATTGGTTTAAAAAAGCAGAATGTTCTTTTGTTGAAATTAAAAAAATGGGTATGATACAAGAATTAAAAAATAGAAAAAGGCCCGCAGCATAATTCAAGTTTTGAGAAAAATGCTCGCACCATGGTACTAGAATTCATCTCATTATAGTGGCTATCATACCATGGTCTCATTTTGACTTCATCACCTCTGACGAGAAAGTTCTAGATCTTCCAAAACATGGTTTTGTATCAAAGCAAGTAAAAATGACTAAGTGTTGGAAAACTGGCTCAGGTGGCCTTGGGAAAATGCTCGCCCCAAATTGTGCATTGAAGAAAATTCCCACACCACATGGGGGTATTGTAGATTGGTGTTTTTTATACCTGATCATATCTTCCTATTGTTCTGAAAGTTCCTGAGGTTGAAGTTATGGACCTACAAAATAAGTGGAAAATTGGACCTAGTTTAAGAGAGCAAAAATTGTCTATAAGTGTAAAAATTCCTAAGTGGCCTCAAGGAAATTCCCTCCACATCTCATAAGAAGATGATAAAAATATTTTGAGAGTTTGGAACTCTATATTGTTGCATGTATAATGCAACCATGTCATCATATTGACCAAAGTGTCTCTGAGGAAGAAGATATCAATTTTTCAAAAGTGTCTCCCATCCATATTTGCACTACTCCAGTAAAATGCACACCTAAGGAAAATGAAGAAGAGTTTGAGGGTGAGACAAGTTGTTTTGTGCTCATTTATGTGTCCTACATCCTATGGTATCAGTTTTTCATGGTTTTGCTCAAATGAAAAATCCACCTTGAAAATGGCACAAATTGTAAGTGTAAAATCTGCTGGTAAAACTGCCTAAGTGGCCTCTGTAAAATGCCCGCTATAATTTCTATTTGATGTATTAAATAATTATGAAGGTACAATCCTCTATATTGTTGATTGGTGCACCTAACCATACCATAAACTTATCAAAAAGTTCTTTGAGGATGAAATTATTAATTTTCCAAAAGTTCCTTCTGGCAGGTTTTGCACTGTTTTGGAACTGGTAAATATGCCTAAGTTGGCTCAGGAAAATGCATGCCAGATCTTACATGTTAATGATAAAATTAATATGAGACTGTAGGGATGTATCATGCTGATATGTGCATCTATCCATGGTGTCAGCTTCTGTTCTGGAGATCACGCATGTGGAAAATAGGTCTTCCAAATTGGTTAGAAAAAACCAGAATGTTATTTTGCTAAAATAAGAAAAAGGGTGAGCTACAGGAATTAAATACTAAAACATTCCCGCACCATAATTTAGGTTTTGACAAAAATGACTGCACCATGGTACTTGAATTCAGCTTGTTATAGTTTCTATCCAACCATGGTCTCAGTTTGACTTCATCACCTCTTAGGAGAAAGTTCTAGATCTTCCAAAATGGGGTTTCACATCAAAGCGGATAAAAATGACAAAGTATTGGAAAAATGGCTCAGGTGGCCTTGAGAAAATGCCCACCACAAATTGTGTGTTAAATAAAATGCTTGCACCTCATGGGGATCTTGTAGATGGGTGTTTTTTCTACCTGACCATATCTTCATATTTTTCTAAAAGTGCTTGAGGGAGAAGTTATGGACCTGCCAAATAAGTGTTTTATGAAAATTTGGACCTAGTTTATGAGAGAGAAAAATTTGTCTAAGTGTAAAACTTCCTAAGTGGCCTCAGGGAAATGCCCTCCACATGTCATAGGATGATGATAAAAAACGATAGAAATGAAACGAAGATTGCATCATTTGTAATTCTAAGAAACAATTAATAATCCCAACATTGTTTCTGTCTCAAGAGACCTAAGAAAGTAGTCTAAATGGCTCTGACCTTATAATTTGGCTGAACTTGAAAGGTTTCATATGCAACATTGATTCAACAAAGAAAATAGTAATGCATAAACGTTTTCCAGGAGAAAGTTGGAATTCAAGTTCATACACATACTCTAGAAGCGAACATATAACTAGAATTTCAAGTATTCATGGATAAGAATGAGCATCTTTTCTAATGGTTTCTTTATGGATCCATGTAAGAGTAGCGTTATCTTAAAATTTATGTCAGTAGATCAATGGTTTCTACAATTATAACATATTTAGACCCAACTCAATTCAGTATGGTGATATAAAAAGGATTCAACTACACTATGGAGAAATACAAATATTAAAAATTGCATAGCATGGATAAATATATAGTATTTTCTAAGATAAACAACTCAGAAAAATGCATTTATAGATATATAATACCTGCAGCTGATATAATCGCGAAGGAACACCACCATCACTCAAAAGGACAATGAGATGGAAGTGTGCCATTTTCAAAGCACTCCTTAATGTATTTAAACCCTTCTCCCTCTTAGATTTTGCCAGAGGCAATAGCATAATCCACTAATTTTGCTCAGCGCCCAAAGTAAAAATCAAAGTTCATATGCTTCCCATTCTAAAAGATGTAGCACAATTAAATAGTAGAAATATCATTTCAGTTACCATTTATACAATTATAAAGTACATCTTATACAAATATCATACGATATCAACCAAATTTGTAAGGTGGTCAATAAATTAACTATTACACAACCATGATTTCAAGAAAATGTTAATGCTTACCAAATCTTAATGCAGGGAAAAATACCCAATGTATAGGATTCTCATAAGTCACTCTGAATGCGGAAATGATCCACATGTAAGATATTGGTCCTTCTTCACTGTAATCCTTGATAGTTTTCATCAATAATTTTCCAAAAGTAAAATAAAGTGAGATGCTTGTTTACCTTACTAGGAAATAACATATATCAAGCCTAGTAAGTCATAGATGATAGTAGAGTCGACTAAGGACATTGTTCTTTCATTGAAGGATATGGAAAACAGAGTAAGATTTTTATTTAATCCAGTTGAATCATTTAGATGGATAGATTATCTTTAGCTTATAGAGCTTGTTAGCTCGTAGAAGCTTTTAGGTAGCTTATTGGAGCTTAGTTAGCTCGAGGAAGGTTCGATATGGTAACACTCTTTTTTCCCATGCTAAATGATTCGAGGGATAAGGTATGCCAAACTTTGTAGTGAGCCACCTTGGAGAATACCGAAATTCACAGTAAACTTCCCCTCGGGTCGTCTCTTAAGCTTTGAAAATACGTGAAGGTAGGGAAACCAGGTCCTAAATTACATAAGAAAGAGAATATGCAGTTTGGCCAAAGAAACAAGGAAGGAGATACTGTCTCAATGGTGGTGATCTAGAGGCGAGCCAAATCAACCAGACACGCATGGATTAAATCACCTTCAGGATTCACAAAATGTAACACAACCGTTACACGTGGATAATGGAGATTGGAGACCTTTCAGATCAAAGGGCTGGAAATGATTCTGAATGTCGAAAGTTGCAGGAGGGAGAACTGGTTACTAGAGACGAAGGGTGCACTTTTGAGTACGATCCTCTCATTCCCAAGAGCCGTTGTCTATGTGATATTTTGGGGTAAGTGCACAAAGGGTAGAAATGATACAAAATCAAATATCCATACGCCATTGGAGCGGATCTACGGCTAAAAAAATCAGTTCCACAATGTAGATCACTCTCCAGAATCTAAAAAGTTAGTTGCATCAACCGTATGATGTCTAGTCATTCCAGAAAGGAATCCTAATGATTGAATGATAGAAGACAAGTATTTCTTCCACATAAAGAGGGAGACACAATGAATAATAACATTATGATAACTTCTTCCAGAAGGGCATATGGAAGCAGGATGTCTAGTCGGTGTTCCTTGAGGAAAATGAGGGATGATGATGACAGAGGTCAGAAGTCATTTCCATGGCTGATAATATGGTGCCATAGCAGAAATGACAGCTTGACTAGTATCTCAGCATAAAGGTTGGATCCCAAACCCACATGACCACGCATGCTGTCATCATACTACTCGATGATGGAATGTGTGAGGGTGTTACTGGGGCCATCTTCGAGTTCGATCTCCTAGCTCTTTATAAACGCCACTTTCAGAGCCACTTGAAGACATAGACTGAGTGAATGTTGAAGAGAGGTTAGGATGGTTAAATATTATTCTGCCGAGAATCCTAAGAGTCTTAAATAAAAAATTTAATGGTCACCTTGATTGATAATCTTGTTTATCAAGGTGTTCTTTTAGTTGGGGAGCCTCGGTAGGGAATTCCACTGCTCTTAAGTTTTCATGTTAGGGGAAATCCAACCATCATGGTAAGGACGTTCATTACATAATAAGATATTTTCGGCGCCAGTGAGTCCGAGTAAAGTATGTTCATCACATTAGATGGACCTACTAAGGCTGTTGAGGGCGGTGTTGTCCTAGTAAAATATAACACCCCCATGGGAGTTGTGCCTGGAATTTCTTGTCCAATAGGTATACCTTCAAAACCTCCAGACATGTTCGTTGTCTCCATAATCTCAACACGTGGTGACCATTGCCAAAGGAAACCCATTGGAGAGAATGCTCATAGGGGAGGAGAGGAGGTTGAAGGCCTTCATCATCATCTTTGTGAATTCCATTTGCCGACTTTTTCTGGGGTGATGATGAATCCATGGAGGTGTCGCACAGTATGACTTGTAGGGGGACCCTCCTCCTAGGAGAACAGAAGAACAAGAATGAAAAGCCTCCTCAAGGACTTGTTACTATTAAAAATAGTGAGGTCCTTTCCCAAGTCACCACAAATAACAGTGTTACCAGGAGAGGAAGGGACGGGATGGAGAGTTGAACACAGAAGGAACACAAACCTTCCTTCCAGCTGTGAACACAGGTAGAACAGTACCATTGAGCATAGAATGAACACAAATGGCCCAGAAAGGAAAATACATGTTTCATATCCAACAAGTGAAGAAATAACTCAAATCCAGTCAGTATCCAGCTGCCACATACATCTTGAGCCGTCATTTTCAACACAGGTGAGCCTGAAACTGAAGACGTTGCAATACCATTTAAGACCAACATGCGCATCGCTCCATAATGTTTTGTTTTGTGTGTGCGAATCATGGTGAATGCATCATGTCCAAGGTTGTTAAGTTTTTTTTATCGAGATTGTAACTAACTTCTGGCCCTATTTCCAGGTTAGTCTAGGGGGACAGAAGACCTATGTAAAATCCTTTAATAGTGGTCAGAGAAGCTTCAGGAGACCTATAGGTGATACTCCCAATGCATAAAAGGAAACCTATAGGTGATACTCCCACACAATGTTGAAAATGTATTGATAATAAGGATCTACATCGCAAATTTCAACTCTGATTCCAATAATGGCAGATGATATTGGACTCCTCTATGATTTACACAAATATTTCATAGAAATTAGTTGTTACAGCATGAATCGGGTATACTTATTGTTGTAATAAATATGTTGTAATTAAATTTGTTGTAATCAAATACTTTCAATATTGTTCATTACATTACCTTCCCGTGGTCAATAGCTATCCCGCAATCAACTTATTTCCTTCAACAAATGTGCAATAGAATCATTTCATAAAATAGAAAAGTATAAATGTACTTAAAATAAATAAATCAACACGTTATAATCAATGAAATGACAATACGATATCTAATTTACAAATTCGTTATGGTGATAACTTACAAATATGCATTAGAGAACGATACAAATTGTCATTATATTCCTTTCCATTGAGAATACCTACACATGCCATTCCAAAATGGTATGTTCATATAAGCCATTGATAGAAATGTAAAAAAAGGCATAAAATATATGAAATTGTAAGAAAATGAAATGAAAATACATGAATGAGCTTTTCTTGGTTTCAAGAATATCTTATTCTCTACTAAACATGGCCAACCACATGAAGGTTGAAGCTCATATGTCCCCTCCCCCCCCTCACATCACTTTGAATTCCCCACACCCAATCTATCTAGTGTAAAAAAAATGAAAGTTACATAACAGAATGAAACAAATAAGATCCATGCATAAACATTAGCAGAACAAGAAATATATGCATGAAAGGTAAATCCAAGTAATAATCTAAGATATAAATTTCACAGATACAATTTAAACGAAAACTGATAAATAAATCATGCATATTATTTAATGAACAACATCCAACCATGTGCCTTCACAATCTTGTCGAACATAATCCATGCCACCATCACCTATAGCTTCATCCACTTTTCATTTCGTCCCTTCAAAATCTGCAACACTTGATAAATTTGCATACTCCAATTCATATCTATTACAATTTCTTGGTCCCTTCAGAGGGCATGTCAAAACTACAAGCCAGTCAATATGTACTGGATCTTGTACATAAAATACATGTTTCACTTGTGATGCTAGAATAAATGGATCATATTGCACTCTATCCTTACTCAAGCATTTCTTCAGATTCACCATGGTGAAACCAAGTTCATCAACTTTCATTCCATTCTTCTTGTGTACATCTATCCAATCACATTTGAACAGTGGATACTGCACCAAATAGTAGTCCAATAACATTATTTCTTGAATCACTCCATAATATGTTGTTGTTTGATGTATAGGGTTTTTATCTGTTGCACTTGATCTCATTAAGGTTTGTGCATCTATCCACACACCACTATTTTGGGTGGCCCTAACATTTTCTATGCTTATAACTTGAAATATACACCCATTGATTAATTAGCCATCATACTTAGTTGCATATGTCCTTGGGCCACGTGCTAACCATGTAAGGGTATCAGAAATTTTTTCTTTTCCTTCCAACTGTAAATTTTTAAATGTAGTTACAAAACCATTGAATTTCAAAACATATTAAAAGAATCTCACCTTCATACATCATACTATTATTGATCAATGAAGTTAAATTAAATCTAATATGAAGAACATATCATTACCGGTTTTCTTAACCAATCACTGAATTGTTGGTTGTGGAGCTTTTGTATTAAGACTTCGTCTTTTTGTGCTTGGATATTATTATTCGCAATTTCTGTCAAGTGCATCCTATTTTCAAGTAACGTGAATAAACAATTTAGGAAAATAATTTTAATATATTATAATAAAAAACGATTTCATAAGGATGTGCTTATTACTTACTCTATCCAAGTTTGAATTTCAGCTACGTTGTGCAAGACCCATATGTGGGCTTATAACAAACTAGTTTCATCTAATTCAATAGAAGTTCCACTAGATAAGGTCTTCCCATATTGTCCAACCTCTCCTTCTTCATTGTCCCAAGCTTCATTTATACTAGGCATGTTTTGAATATATTCCATACATTCAACATATCCAGCACAAAATTTTATGGATTCCTCCAGAGAGTAGTTTTCAGCTATGCAACCTTTGGGCCTATTCTTATTTTTCACATAGCTTTTGAAAACTTTCATGTTCGTAGAAAAAACACACAATTTGTAGTGAAATTAAAAGTATGAATAAAGATTTTCTAGTAATGTATTATTATTATATGCACATAAAATATTGGAATTTATGTGGATTTTCCCTTAATAAAATTTCACTGACCTTTCAAAATGGTACATCCATCGATATGCAACTGGGCCACGATAACATAGCTCCCACACCAAGTGTACAGTCAAATGTATTATTATATCAAAGAATTAAGGGGGGAATATTTTTTAAGCACAAAGTTTCCACAACATCATCTTGTAAGTTATAAACACCTGTTGGATCCACCATTTTTGCACAAATTCGCCTATAAATGAAGCAAATCCTGCAAATAGTGTTTCGAACTGCTTTTGGTAGCACATGGTGAATGCTACTGGAAGGATTTGTTGCCTGAGAACATGAAAATCATGTGCTTAATACTATGAATCTTGATATATTTCATAGATACATTATTTTCAGGGTTTGAACTATATCCATCTGGAACTTTTAACGTGAACAAAACACGACAAAGAATCTCTTTCTCCTTTTTTGAAAGAGTGTGTGGTGTGGGTGGAAGAAATATTTTTTTCCCTTTTTGTTTTGGCCATAGTGACTTCATTATACCCAATTGTTGTAAGTCATCATGAGAATTTTTCCCATCCTTTGATTTATCTTTTAAATCCAAAAGGGTTCCAAAAATACTTTCTCATACATTTTTTTCTATGTGCATTAAATCTAAGATGTGATGCACTAGGAGTTTCTACATCCAACCGTATAAAAAATCAATGAATTATAACATCAAAGAAAAACTAAACAATATATTCCACTTAAACGCAATGAAATCCTTCAAGCATCGTACATTTTAGGCCTTAGGTTAATGTGTGCACTTACCTCCCAATATGGTAAATTGAATAGAATTGACCTTTTCTTCCACACATCAATCTTTGAATTTTCACCTTTTTTTTAAATTTCGCTTTCTTTTTGTACTTTTAGACTTTCCCCATTTCTCTTCCCTTCCTTTTGTTTCTGTAAAAATATTTGACACTTGTACAATTGTAGGTGGAATAAGATGCTCAGACTTCCCATTAAATGGTCCTTTTTTAGAACAAAACTTATGATTTATTGTAAGATATCTCCTATGTCCCATGTACACACAATTCCTATTACATTTGAGATACATTGAATGTGTGTTCTTTTCATATATAGTGCATGCACAAAACCCTTTAATCGTGCAACCCCGTATTTCCATAAGTAGGAAATTCATGGATTACCCACATCAATATAGCCTTCATATTAAAGAATGACCTTGAATGAGCATCGTATTTCCTTTCCCCTTCATCCCATTTTAGTTTTATTTCATTTACCAATGGTTCCAAGTAAACATCTATGTTGTTTCCTAGCTGCATGGGACCAGGTATTAACAATGACAACAAATAAAAGCTCCTTTTCATGCTTAACAATGGAAAAAGGTTATATGTGACTAGTACTACTAGCCATACACTATGAGTACTACTCAACCTTCCAAAATGATTAACTCCATCCACTACCATTGCAAGTCATGCAGTGCGAGGATCATTGGAAAAATCAGGCCATTTAGAATCTATAGTTTTCCATGTCGGGCTATCAATTGGGTGGCACATTGTTCCATATTTACTCGCGTTCTCATGATGCCACCTTATTTTCTGTGAAATATATGTAGAGATGTAACAAAAACATAAAGAATCATATATACATTGCAATACTTAGTATATTAAATAAGACGACTTTTTTAGTAGGATGGTAGTACATGAAGGTGTGTGATATAATGGAATTATAAGAGTTCAAAATGATACTTGTACATTCTCTTCAACCTCGGAACTATAGGGAAATACCTCAATACTTTGTTTGGGACACCTGTGCGCACCTTTTACGAACACGCATCAACCTTCCATCTTGATTCGCCACATGTTGGGCTTTCATTTATTTTTCATATTTTCCTCAATATAAAATGCAATCATTGTGGCATGCATGTATCATTTCATAGTGCAATCCCAATGATTTAATCAAAATTTTGCAGGATATGTAGATTCTGGAAGTGTATTTCCTGTTGGA
Organism: Pseudotsuga menziesii; assembly: GCA_001517045.1. NCBI lineage: Eukaryota > Viridiplantae > Streptophyta > Pinopsida > Pinales > Pinaceae > Pseudotsuga > Pseudotsuga menziesii. The sequence goes on from LPNX010444499.1 coordinate 569,286, forward strand.
AGCATTTCTCTTTGCAACTTCAACAAATGGGTGAAACTTGCATCAGACCATCCATTTCTCACTTTAAGGTTGTACGATTTCATAGTAGCTGATAACTTAGTGAAACTAGTGCAACCTGGGTACAATGGTGCCTTGTCATATTCAATTACCTTTAGATGATTGATATCATTTTTTCTTCCATTGATTCTACTTGGTCATTTCCACAATTCAAATTTGGATTTTCATTATAATATTGATAAGCATCATTCACCATTTCAACCATATGATCATCAACCATGGTTTCCTCGTTATGATCGTAATTCTCAATAATTTCAGTATCATTTGTAGGCAATGTTGCAAACTCATCATTATGATTATCATATTGATGTCTGACTATGTGTTCATCACCATGTGTAATTTCTCTAGAAAAATCATGCATCTCTGTTGTGTGGCACTTCTTGCTCTTGTCAAATATACAGTCCTGAGTAGGAACTCTCTCTCCATGGAAAAACCAATTTTTATAAGAACTTATTATACCATGAATCATCAAGTGGTCTTGTACTTCCTCAAACGCCAATACTGCAACATTGCAACATTTTTTTACAAGGGAATCTTGTGGTGTTATTATCCTCGAAATTCCTTTTTGCAAACTCTATAAATTCTTCAACCCTGGCTTGATATTCCTTCGACATCCTACATAGAACCAATTTGCACATCACGTAAGAAAAAACCACTACAAAGTACAATGAAGACATATGTTATATCATATTGAAGAATCAAATATAAAAAGTATACCTCATTTTCAAATCTATCCAATCCCTTTTTTTGGCCATTTGAAAATAAAACCAACCCAATTTATCGAATTGGCTCCTCTAGAGTTGGCCTCTCAACTTCATTCCAATATATGGTTAGGAATATTCATGTAGTACACCCATATGCTTTCCAAAATAGCCTTTACCAACACATGACAACCATATATTACACCATACAATATTCCACCTTATAACAACCAAATCCAAACATCAATTACATAATATTTTGGTTTTATATTAAAGTGAAGATATTTAATATTTTAACCCATTAATATAACTATGAAGATAAAAAACAAATTTGTGAAATCTGGTGGGCCCCTCCCCATTGGATATTGCGCTCAAATATTGGAGTTACAAAGGTCACTTTTAGGGAGCGTGATGGTTTATAAGGCTAATCAGTTTGACATTAACAGTTCGTTAATAGTCCCACCACCCTGCAAATCTGACGTCCACTAAGCATGAGTCGGCTAGATACAACTGCAACCTCCAGAAGTGTCCACGGTCACCTGTTGGGCAATAGGGAAGACCCGAGTTTATTGCTTTTATGTCGCACCAACAAAAGACCCACTGTGTTGGCCCTTTCGGCAACAACCTGCACACAGGTTGCAGTCTCACCCAAAACAGCAATGGGGTGCCGCAGAATCAGGTTTCTGCAAGTAGAGAGGGGTATTACTGTACCTTATCCTTTACTAAACTTATTAATCAACAATTACACAGCTTTTTCATTCACTTTTATACAACTTCATAGATAGATAAACAACCGTGACTTGCGCAACCCACTACAGGGAATTCACAGCGAAGCTTGTTATTAGCAGTGATCTAAGTTATCAAATGTATACAGTTATTAATGCATAAAAGACAACAGAAATAGAAACAACACAGGAAACCACAACACCAAATATAACGTGGTTCACCCCCAGTGTAGGGGCTACGTCCACAAACTGCGTTTTATTCAACTTGCTACAAAACCATAGTTCGATCTGCGCACTCAGCTGTAGATCCCTTCAGTCCTTAACAGCCGCGCACACAGCAGCAGGCCTCTGCGCACACAGCTGCAGATATTTTCTCAATCTTCTTACAAAAACCCTCTACGCACACAGCTGCAGAGGTCATCCACGCACACAGCTGGGACTTAACCTTTCCTTACAAAATCAGCCTTAACTTCGCCTTAATATTTCTTACATCATAAAACCTAACCTTTCTTATTTACACAAGTGCCTATTTATAGCGCACTGTTTACAAAAACATGGATTCAATACCATGGGCACCCAAAACCATAACCCTGGTCTTAAGCCGCGGGTTTATTACAATAGAAGACTTTGATTTAACCCCCAACACCCCTAAGACTATTTTCAGTCAAACCCGCGGAGTTACCCATCTTAAGGACCGTTGAGGTGCATGCCCTAACAGGCCCCTAAGACTCACCAGTGTCCTGTCCCGGGGCACTTATCTGCTCGGCTAGTGGTAAAATTTGCTTGGCGAAGACATTGTGCACTGGTTCCTGGAGTCCTTCCTGCTAGTGGCCGGCTTCCCACTTCTTTCTGCTGCTTGATATTGGTGCGGAATAAGGCCTTATGGGTCCATCTGCAACCCCATCCTTTGGTCAGGTTGGCGATACTTAACCATCCACAGCTTGGGGTCCCCTGGAATTGTGTGTCACACTGCATAAGACACACAGCTGCCATGGTTCTACTATGCCAGAAGATTTCAGGGTGGGGCTCGCCAGAGTCGTTTGGCGAGGTCTTATGGCCGTCGTGGCTCCATGTTAGAGTAAATTTGTGCCTACCTTCGCCTGGTTTAGAGAAAAGTTCTGCCTGCCTGTGTACCTATACCAAATACGACTGTGCTGGCAGATTACTCAAAAGGTTCTGCAATCCTCTCTCTCTGAACTCTCGTACTAGCTCCTGGACTTCACAATTGTTTGACATGGCTCCAGTCGAGCAAACTCCACGAAGTGCTTCGAGGAAGATTTCACAAGCCAATGTAGCTTACTTATAGAATTCTGTTACAGAATCTTTCATCATAGTGTAGTAATGACATCAAATCTGCTTGAATACCAGAAATCTCGCCACACCCAGCCTGAGATTTTCCCGAAATCTCATAATTATAGTTATGAAGAGTAGCTCACGTGCCGCCGCCGTCAAATGTATTTTGTCCCATCCATCTCATCCTAGGCTGCGACACAGTTCAAACTTACGACATAACAACCACTTTCCCCTTCGTCACAGGGTGAACCTGCGTCCCCTGACCAACCTTCGGCTTCCCATACGACATTCCCCAGTGTGGCGAGCAGCTATGCTGGGTATGTAAACTTTTCTTTCTTGGTGCTACCTTCAAGTCTGAGGACTTGGCCTGTCAACTTTTTGCAAGTAGTTCTGTGAGCCCATAGCACTGCTGGAATGTGAAGGTCCCAATCATCTCTGTTAGCATTACAAATCTTTGTCAAAGCATGCTTTAGGATCTTATTAAAAGCTTCGACAGTCCCATTGGCTTGTGGATGATAGGCTGTAGTTTTCTGATGGTATACTTGAAATTCTTTAGTCAGCACTGCAAATGGTTTTATTTAAGAAATGTGATCCTTGATCGCTCATAAGGACGCGAGGACACCCAAACCTGGACAAGATGTGATCGAAGATGAATTTCGTAGCTGTAGCAGCGCTACAGTTCTTGACCGGTTGGGATTCAGCCCAACAGGTAAGGTAGTCAGTTGCTGTAATAATATATCTCGCACCAGACTTCTTCTCGGGGGGGTTGATGGGGCCAACAAAGTCAATGGCCCATTTGTCAAAAGCTTGTAAGGTTACCTACGGAACTAGGGGCATTTCATCCCGCCGAGATGGTTTGCCTGTCCTCTGATAGACGTCGCAGCTGTGGCAATATTCTCTTGCATCCTTGTGAACGGTGGGCCACCATAAGCCGGCAGTCAAAATCTTCTGTGCTGTAGCTTTCCCTGCATAATGACCTCCTGCCAAGCCAGAATGTGCCTCGGCCAGAATCAGGGGTCGTTCATGCTCCAAAACACACCTGTGCAGTATTTCATCTGGTCCCATCTTGTACAGCTGGTCGGATATTAGGGTGAAGTCCGCTGCTCACACTACCAGCTACTTTTTCTGTTGTGTGGTCATTTCAGCAGGTGGAAACCCTGTAGACAAGTACTGAGCAATATCTTGGAAGTAGTCATCGACTATCTGGATGGAAAATAGTTGCGCATCAGGGAGGCCCTCATCCAAACTGGTGGGTTCTTCACCTGACTCGAGCCTCGACAAGTGGTCCGGTCCTAGGTTCAGTCTCCCAGGCTTAACTATGATTTTGAAGTCATATTCTTGGAACAGAATCAACCATCTGCATATTCTCCCTCCTAGCACTGGCTTATTAACCAAATATTTCAAAGCAGAATGGTCAGTAAACATCTTAAAATGTGATCCTAATAGATAATGTCGAAACTTCTATAGTGCATACACCATAGCAAGGCCTTCCCGCTCGGTTGTAGTATAATTTTTCTCTGCAGTGGATAATTTTCTACTG
>LPNX010444499.1:579504-696514 GCA_001517045.1 Pseudotsuga menziesii
CCACCAGCTGGGTCGTTCCATTCATGTGGGAAGAGGAAAAATAGTGGGGGACGCTTCCACTCTTCCACTCTCCCATTCTCCGTCGTTTCTGTTCATCCTCACGCACAGGCGGGGGGTCTTGCTCACTCTCATGAAAACATTTGGTTCACCTTCTCAAACACTGGGTTCTGCGTTGTTTTTACTCACACAGCAAGCTAGGAGCCGTTTTTCACTATCACCCATGATTTTTTTGTGTAGAGCCATTCACGCTCAGGGACTGTGTGTATGTGTGTTTCCCTCACCAACTGGTGGTGGCATGCATTATGTTTGCCCCTGTCCAGGCTGAGAATGGAATCTACTTCTCCATTTTTGGACTGTGTAATGTTCCTGTGACTTCATTGTGAGATGGGGATGTTGTTCTTCCCCTGAACTATGGTTTCTATTATTCTTCCCAAGATCTATGATTTTCTATGGTTGCAGCTACGCTTTGGGCTTCGGTGGGGTGTGAGTGAGTCATTTTGGCCACGATAGTGCCAAGAATGACTCAGGATTTGGTTTCCCCTGTCTAAGCTGTGAATTGTTGTTTGGCTACGTGTATGTAGTGGTTGGTATTTGGACTGTATTGGAGTTGGGATGAGGGCTTGGTTTGCTTGAAAAACCTACTGTGTTTTGGAAACCACACAGACAGAGCTAGAGAGATGGCTTTCTTCTCCACAACCCCTGAATAGCACTAGAAGGGAGGTCAGGGCCTGAGGGACTATGTAGCATAGAAGGGACCGATTTCCTTGTGTTGGGTGTGTGTGGGTGTCCTAGAAGTAAGGCTAGCTCTGGTGTCGATGTCCTTAGCTCTTCAATGAGCTCACCAGCTTAGCATTTATCCTTTCCCAGCTCCTTGATGGCCTTATAAACTCAACTGTGTTGGATTGGATGATCTGGTGTTGGCCTGATAAACCCAACTATGTTAGCTTGGATGTTTTGTGTATCCTTGGCTATGTGTAATCCTACTTGTTCCTTATTCCTTGGGGAAATCATGCCCATCTCGGGGGTGGAAGCTCTGCTGAGAGATTAGGCAACACACTAGCCTATGGTTGGGTGGAACATTGTAGCGACGTAGTTGGTTGAGGGACGAGTTCTTTATAAGATAAGTATTCCTGACCATTGGGTCTCTGCATTTATATTTATTGTTTAATGAATGATGATGAGCATGTTGAATGCTAGAATGAACGTATGTTTGCTTCCGTTGTATGATAAATAATTATGTATATGTGCATGTTCTAGTTCAAAGCATTTTATTTCAATTTTTATGTATCTTCATGTTCATGGGGTGGTTATCCCAGATGTTTAATGGCTTGGTAGCGTCCTCTTTGCCGGTCAAAATTGGGACAGTAGACCATAGAAGAGTATGCAAATAAGGTCTTGGAATTGTTGAGGTATGTCTGGTACATCAAGGAGGAAAAAGTGAAGGTCCAATGATTTATGAGTGGATTACATCAGTATTACAAAGATAGAATTGAGTTTTATGAACCTAGAACCCTTGAAGAAGCAATAAAGAAGGCTAAGTATTGCTATGAGCAAAGCAAAGGTAAACCTGATTACCATAAGGCATGGAAGAACAAGAAGAATGAGAAGTTTGACCAATGAAAGAAAGGTTTCAAACCTTCTAGCTTCAGGAATTAGCAGAAGCAGCCATCCCAAGCTGTGAAAGTAATTTCAGGAATTTCTGTTTCTATTTTGATTGACCCTGGTTCTACTCACAGCTACATTACTCCTAGAGTAGTGGAGATTTGTGCTTTTAAGAAAGTAAAGCATAGAAAATCTTGGTTAGTTCAGCTAGCCACTGGAACTAAAAGAAACGTTGGTGAAGTCGTAGAGAAATGCCCATTGGTCATGAATGGATTGGTCACTTGTGTAGATCTGAATGTTCTACCACTTGGTTCCTATGATGTTCTCATTCGAATGGATTGGTTAGAAGATCACAGGGTAAAGCTTGACTCTTACAACAAGACTTTTGAATGCATGGATGAAGAAGGGAACCCAGTAGTTTTGAAAGGAATTCCAAAGGTAATCTTAGTACGATAGGTTTCAGCAATGCAGTTGAAGAAGTTCTGTAGGAAAGGTTTCCAATTGTATGCAACTCATATTTTGGAGGCATCGAAGGCTGAAACTCATAGGCTGAAGGACTATCAGGTGTTGTAGGGATTCAAGGATGTGTTTCCTGATGAGATTCCAGGGCTTCCTCCAAAGAGGGACATGGATTTCATAATTGAACTTGTGCCAGGAGCAGCACCAGTGTCCAAGACACCCTACAGGATGAGTACACTAGAGATGCTAGAGTTGAAGATGCAATTGCAAGAGTTGTTGGAAAATAAGTATATCCAGCCGAGTTTGTCTCCTTGGGGAGCACCAGTTCTATTTGTAAAGAAGAAAGATGGTACACTCAGGTTGTGTATTGATTACAAACAGTTGAACAAGGTTACTGTGAAGAATAAATATCCTTTGCCTAGGATTGATGACCTCTTTGATCAAATGAGAGGAGCAAAGGTATTTTCCAAGATTGACTTGAGGTCTAGTTACCATCAGGTGAGAATCAAGGATGAAGACATTCATAAGACAACCTTCAGAACAAGGTATTGACATTATGAGTTTGTAGTGGTTCCAGTTGGTCTCACAAATGCACCTGCTACATTTATGTGCCTTACGAATAGTGTCTTCAGTAGGTATTTGGACAAGTTTGTTCTTGTTTTCCTTGATGACATTCTTGTTTATTCTAAGAATGAGGAAGAACATGAAGAGCATTTAAGGTTGAAATTGCAATTTCTTAGGGAGCATCAGCTATATGCAAAGCTAAGCAAGTGTGACTTCTATAGAGATAGAATTTAGTATTTGGGTCACATTATCTCAGAAGAGGTTATATCTGTGGACCTTGAAAAGATTGAGGCCATTATAAATTGGCCTACTCCAAGAAATGTGACAGATGTAAGATATTTTATGGCACTTGGAGGATACTATAGGAGATTCATTGAAGGATTCTCCAAGGTTGCACATTCCATCCCTTCTTTGCAAAAGAAGGGGATAAATTTTGAATCGATATTGAGGTTTGAAGAAAGCTTACAGCACTTGAAAAGTATTCTCACCGATGCACCATATTGAAAGTTGCAAATCCAGAGAAAGATTTTGTGGTGGGTACTGACGCATGCGAACAAGGGCTTGGAGGAGTCCTTATGCAAGACAACCATGTGATATGTTATGAGTCAAGAAAGTTGAAGGAGCATGAGAAGAACTATGCCACTCATGATCTAGAGCTTGCAGCCATAGTACATGCTCTCAAGATGTGGAGGCATTACTTGATGGGTAGAAGGTTTGAACTGAGGACAGACCATTGTGGTCTGAAGTATCTATTTGATTAGCCCACTCTGAATGCTAGGCAAGCAAGATGGCTGGATTTTTTATGTGAGTTTGATTTTGAAATCAAGAAAATAAAAGGAAAAGAGAATAAGGTAGTTGATGCACTCAGCAGGAAGGTACAGGAAATGCATGTGGCATCCCTTAGTATTTGCCAATCAGATTTGAGGTAGCAGATTGTTAATTGTACTACCGGAGATGAATTGTATGAGCTGGTAAAAGACAAATTGGAGTAGAAAAATCTTGAGAAGAGGCATGAGGGATATAAATTGGAAGAGGATGGACTTCTTACTTAGAAAGGAAAATTTTATATTCCAAATGTAGCATATTTAAGGAGAGTTGATATGGATGAAATCCATCAAGCTCCATATTCTGGTCACCTAGGATACCAGAAGACGGTTGCTACCACCAGAAAACAGTACTTTTGGCCAGGAATGAAAAAGGATATGGCTGAATACATTTCAAGGTGCATGAAATGTCAGTAGGTAAAGTTTGAGCATCAACACCCACCAGGTTCGTTGCAGCCTTTGCCAGTTCTAGAATGGAAATGGGAAGTTATTTCCATGAATTTTATTACAGGATTTCCGATGACTTGGAGACAACATGATTCCATCATGGTTGTGGTGGAAAAGCTGACTAAGGTAGCACATGTTATACCGATGAAGTCTATGCATAAGACTGATGACATTGCAAATATATTTATGAAGGATATTTTCAAATTGCATGTATTGCTGAAGGCAATCGTCTCTAATAGAGATGTCAAGTTCACTTCCAATTTTTGGAATGGGTTGTTTGTAGATTTGGGTACAAAGCTAAGCTTCAGCACTGCATACCATCCTCAGACAAATGGGCAGATAGAGAGAGTTAATCAGGTGCTTGAAGATATGCTTCGCATGTACGTGATGGACAAACCAACCAAGTGGGAAGATTACTTACACTTGGTAGAGTTTTCTTATAACAATGGACAGCAAGCATCTTGGGGGATGAGTCCATATGAATATTTGTATGGAAGAAGGTGTAGGACACCAGTGACTTGGGATAATCTAGTGAATAGGGTTGTGCTTGGACCAGAATTGCTCAAGGAAATGGAGCAAGAGGTTGTAAAGATCAAGCAGAATCTGAAAGCAGCACAGGACAGATAGAAAAGCTATGCAGATAAGCATAGGGTGAACATGGAGTTCAGTGTTGGGGATCATGTTTACCTCACAGTGAGGGAAAGGAAGAGTTCCTTGAAGCTTGGAAATTGTGCCAAGCTGTCACCAAGATATTGTGGGCCGTTTGAAGTACTTGAAAGAATAGGGCTAGTTGCATATAGACTTGCATTTCCTGCTAGCACTAGAGCTCAAGATGTTTTTCAAGTTTCTTTGCTTAAGAGATATGTACATGATCCTAACCATGTGATAAATTGGGATGTGATTCAAGTGGAACCCGAGGGAGAGTTCCAAATCGAGCCAATGTGCATCCTTGACATGAAGGTCACAATAATTCGAAACTGAGCTATATGGAAGGTAAATGTGCATTGGGAGCACTACGGACCTGAAGAGGCTACGTGGGAGCTGGAGGATGCCATGCGATTGGCACATCCATTTTTGTTCAATTCTTTGAAAGACTGATGTGGTACCAGTGTAACATTTTGTTCAAATTTTGTAAAGCACTGAGAACAGTGCTATTGAAGGGGGAGGGGAATGTAACACCCCTTTTTTGACCCCGATTCATTAAATATACATGATATATATATATATACATGATATATATATATATATATATATATATATATATTGTAAATAATCATGGTGTGGAGCTAAAGGCAAAATCCCCACCAGTGATTTGTTTTTTTTTATGTTTCGACAACTAGACTCGTTACCGATGGTATATCATGATATAAGACACACATTAAGTTGTGGAATCATGTAAATATGCAATTTTAATTAAATGAACCCCAACCAACTATGTCAATGCAACTATATTTAAAAGGGCATGATTTTCCTAAGGATGAGGAGGGGGAAATGTTAAACCTTGAGACTATGGGAGAAGCCATGTGTCAACCACCCATTTAAAAACTCCTTTTGTTAGTTGGGGCAGTTAATGCTGGGTAGTGGTGGGTGGCAGGCTTGCCCACACACACACTCCACTAGCTGGGTCGTTCCATTCACGTGGGAAGAGGAAGAACAGTAGGGTACGCTTCCACTCTTCCACTCTCCCATTCTCCATCGTTTATGTTCATCCTCCTACACAGGAGGGGGGTCTTTCTCACTCTCATGTAGATGTTTGGTTCACCTTCTCACACTGGGTTCTACATTTTTTTACTCACACAGCAAGCAGGGAACCATTTTTCACTCTCACCCACAATTTTCCCATGCAAAGCAATTCACGCTCAGGGACTGTGTGTATGTGTGTTTCCCTCACCTACTGGTGGTGGCATGCATTGTGTTTTCCCATGTCCAGGTTGAGAACAAAATCTACTTCTCCATTTTTGGACTATGTAATGTTCTCGTGACATCATTGTGAGATGGGGTTGTTGTTCTTCCCGTGAACTATGGTTGATGTCATTCTTCCCAAGATCTATGATTTGTTGTGGTTTCACCTATGCTTTGGGCTACGGTGGGGTGTGAGTGAGTCGTTTTGGCCACAATAGGGCCAAGAACAACTCAGGATTTGGTTTCCCCTGTCCAAGCTATGAATTGTTGTTTGGTTGCATGTATGTAGTGGTTGGTCCTCGAACTATGTTGGAGTGGGGATGAGGGCTTGGTTTGCTTGAAAAACCTGGTGTGGTTTGGGAACCACATATATAGAGCTAGAGAGCTATATTTATTCTTTATAACCCCTGAATAGCACTAGAAGGAGGTCAGGGTCTGAGGAACTGTGTAACAGAGAAGGGACTGATTTCCTTGTGTTGGGTGTGTGTGGGTGTCCTAGAAGTCAGGCTAGTTCTAGTGTCGATGTCCTTAACTCTTAAATGAGCTCACCAGCTTAGCATTTATCCTTTCCCATCTCCTTGATGGCCTGATAAACCCAACTGTGTTGGCTTGGCTGATCTGTGGCTGGACTGATAAACCCAACTATGTTGGCTTGGCTGTTTTGTGTATCCATGGCTATGTGTAAGCCTGCTTGTTCCTTATTCCTTAGGGAAAGCATGCCCATCTTGGGGTGGTAGCGCTACTGAGATATTAAGGATCATGTTGGCCTATGGTTGGGTGGAACGTTGCAGCGATGTAGCTAGTTGCGGGACGAGTTTTTTATAACATAAGTATTCTTAACCATTTAGTCTCTGCATTTATATTTATTGTTTAATGAATGATGATGAACATGTTGAATGCTAGAATGAACATATGTTTGCTTCCATTGTATGATAAATAATTATGTATCTGTGCATGTTCTAGTTAAAAGCATTTTATTTCAATTTTTATGTATCTTCATCTTCATGGGGTGGTTAGCCTTGATGTTTAATGGCTTGGTAGTGTCCTCTTCGCCAGTCGGAGGGTTGAGGACGTTACAGTTTGTAAATTTAAAGTCATCCTTAACAGGGTTCACATTACAACAATTGCCTAATTTCCCAGATATTTTCAAAAGGGTAGGCTCCAATTATTCCCCTACTAGGAAGGTCATCTTAGATGATACCCACTCCCATCTTGTTTTAAAAAATTACACCAGAAGCTATCAGGGCTTCCCTGGGTCTTTCCAAAGCCAAATGTGAGGCCCTGACCCCCTTCATCGAATCATAGGTTCTGCAAGTGTTCAAGAAAGTCGACCTAGAATCCAAGAATAAATTGTTCTAGACCATTTTGAACACGCCAATTCCCTCAGAGACCCTTATCACCCCACTCTCCTCCAAATTTTTCATAAATCCTATTGTATCAACCATCTCCCCATTGAGTCAAATCCTAGGTCTTGATAACAATAGCATGGTCTCTGAAGTAATGATAGGCATTCTCCTTTACCTGAGTCAATATGCATCAGGAATTAAGTTCGATGACTTCTTTCCAGAGAAATGAATTCTCAGCTTGAGAAGTTTGATTTGGATAAGCACTTTAGATACCAGGTGTATCTATTTTCCATCATAGTCAGTTCCAACTGGAAAACCCTTGAAGTCATGGATCCATAGGTGTTCAAAGAATGGCCCTGGTATGTCCAAAAGTTCCAGGATTGGTCTAACACCCTGGTCATTGACAGAATTCTCCTCAACATATACAAACTATTTGACCCTAAAGAGAGGAGGATATCAGAAGACATGAAGGATTCCTTGCAACAAGATTTTATTAGAGATTGGTTCATGATGCCTACATATTTCGTTATCAAGGTATATGGTTTTTCTACTACCCCTTTTATGCTACCAGTTTACCTAACTCCCTCATTATTCACACTAGAGTTGATCAGGTAGAGGATTTCTACTCATGATGAGCATTTTACTGCACACAAGAAGGACTCTTGGATCAAATACCCTATTAATTTCAGGCCCTTCGTTGTGAAGAATCCACCAGTGTTACCAATGGTGGAGAAATGTTTTTATGCTATGAATTTTCAGGTGACTCATGCAAAAAATTACGATCCTAAGGGGATCATTTTCCAGAGGAGGGTTCAGGTGCATAGGTCATCCTTTATTCACTCCATGACCTCGGCTTGTCCTAGGAGGAAAATTGTCTTGCCTATGATTTTGATTGGACTCCTACAGAGAAAATTTAGGCTCTTAAAGAAGTGCAAGGTATGGTCCCAACTACTCCCTTGCCCCTAAACGGTGAAGGTTGTAGAATAAGGTATCAGTCAAAGTTTGAGGATTTGGAATGTGATGAACAATCCCCTATTAAGAAGCCTAGGATAGACATAGGGCAGGGTGTAATCAACCTGGAGGAGGAGTTTAATTTTGAATCTGATTCCCTCAAAATATCCATAGAGGAGGAACTTGATTCAATGAACCCTACTGGGGGAGAGGTTCAAATAATATTGTGATCACTAAGCAACTATTGGTTGTAAAGCAAACTACCACACACTCAGAGAGAAAGCCTTAAAGAACCACACAATTAATGAATAAAGGGAGTGAGGAGTCTCTACTCAATTATCAAAAGTATTCTTTTTCCTCTGCTATTGAAGGGAAATTTAAGACTAAAAAACAAATTTCGCCTACCTATGGGAAGCTCAAAGAGAAATCCAAGGTTGATACTCAAAAGCCATCCAAGGACCTAAGAAAGCTATCAGAAAACAAAGTCTCTTTCACTACTGCTAGGAATCTTACAACAAACTCCATGAACCTAGCCATCGCTAATGAGGAAGGATTTTCAGAGGTCGAGTTTAAGATGGATCAGTTCTCAATCCAAGATAAGATTGTGTTCCATAATGGAGTTAGCGATCTCATCTATGCTAATCTGACTAAGGAGGTGTTATCCCATCTCAAGTTCTAGCAAAGGGTGGTTAAACCAGAGACCCAATTGAAGTAGGAAAAGGAAACAAATAAGGCATGGAACCTGCAAGTGAAAATCATGACAGACCAAGTGGAAGACCTAACAGCATAGAATTCTTTACAACAGCCCCTTGCATCTAATAATCCAGTGGAAATAGAGCGTGCTATTTTACCAGCTAAGCCGCTAGCGAAGATACATGCTTACAAAGAGGAAAGCAAGAAACCTATGAAATACATCCAGCTACCTCCTCAAACCGTGCAATTAGAAGGGGAGATTGAGGCATTGCAGCATGAAGTTTTGGATCTAAAAGGCTGCCTTACTGTGATAGAGGCTAACAAGTGCACATCGAAAGAAGAGAAGCAAAATATGCAGAAGAGAATTAACGAATTAAATGACTATAGAACCGTCTAGGAGAGATAACTCGCTACTCTGGAAATCAAAGATATGTCTGAAATGTCCCTGAAGGACCTGGAAATCACTCTATTGAAGGAGTCCAATCAAGAGCTGAAGGACATTATCACTACTAAGAAAAGTGAAGACTCTGCTAAAGAGATCAGTACACTGAAAGAGAAAGTAACCAGGTTTGAGGAAAGGGTCATAGGCCGAAATCCCCTGCAAGGGGATAAACATTTTTTTCTGGGATGCAGTGATAAAGGAGATTCCCTCATTAGAAAATCATTTCTTCATGGTCGATGAGCATAGACAGGATTCTATGGATGCAAGAAGAAGATGTAAAGCCCTGTAGGAAATTATAGCACAAATTCCTAGGGAGGAGGCCTAGAAGGTGGTTGTTGTTCTGAACTCAGCCTCTCGGAAGAAACTAATTTCCCTGGGGATTACTAATGGGATATCAGTTCTAGTGGAAGCAAGGAAGATGACCACAAAGCACAACATGTTGCAGAATGAAATTACTAGGATTAAAATTATTCAACAAGGGGTAGAAAAGTTAAAAAAATTGTTCCACCCCCTTTTTCAGAAAGGGTTGTCCGATTTTTGGTGTCTAGAGGGGAAGATGATCCCTTAGAGAAAATATGTCAAACTATTTCAAGAGGAAAGACTAAACCATGCAAATTTTGTGGGTATGAACAGTTGGCTAAAGGGAGAGGTAATCATCGATCAACTCAGTGAGGAATTTGAGCTACTGGAAACACTCATGACTGTCAAATCAAATCTCCCTACTATTGGCCATAGCCCCCTGATTGACCTGGATGTTATCCTAAAGGATCTATTTGAGATGGCCACCCTACAGATGAAAAATGGAAATATATACATAGAGTGAGCAATCATAGGCCTCGAAGGCCCACCAATAGTTGAGTCAGCCGTAGTCTGTTAAAAATATGCTCAGAGTTGTCATTTTCATCAAGTGATCAAGAAATCCCCAAATTTCAAGATTTCCCTTTTTGGTTGGTCACGTGCAACACAATGTGCCTTCCTAAAATGTTTTGTGGGATGAATCATCTACCACATCAAAGTTTGTTAGGATTTAGGACATACTTTCAAGTTTGATTCCCACAATGTAACTAATTTTGATGCCCTGTTTCGACATACGTATCGGGGGTAAATTGCATTATAAATGTAACCTCTATGGAGGAGGAAGGGTCCGACTTTCATATTTGAAGCCTCTGTGCTTGGATTGTAGCTCTGTAAACTTTCTTGGAAGTGTTAATGAAAAGTGTTTTTTTGAGTCTCTGAGATTCATCACAGTGTTCATATTCATTATCTGTTTCTTGTTTGCATCATTTTCATATGTGTAAATTCTGCTAATTCTTTCTAGAGAAAACCATGACCTATCTTGAGCCCGCTAAGGGCTTTTGTGACATGTCTTAAGCTTGGTAGGACTGTCATGAGTGCCTGAAAGTTCCTTGAGTACTGTTAAGTTTCCCAAGCTTGTGTATGAAGGTACCATGACCTACTGTGGGTTACTAAGGGTGGCGTGAGGGTGTGTAATTTGTTTGCAGCATAATTATGTATTGCTTGACTAGGTCGTGATCTATTAGTATGGATGGAATTCTATGTGAGGACTAGTATGTGGGTCACTACCCTTTATTGGACTAGTTATGCAACTAATGAGACCCCTGAGTTGTTTCCTCTCACCTATGTGTTGGCTACAAAGCTGGGAGCAAATCTCACAGAGGTAAAAAAGAATGGAGCCTACTCCTCCTTGAGGCCGGATGGAAAAACAAAAGTAACCATTGAGTTCAAAAATGAGAGTGGTGCATGGTTCCTCTACGCATTCACACAGTTCTCATCTCCACTCAACATGATGAGACAGTGACCAATGAACAATATTTTATCTAAAGGAAGTGAGAGGGTCCGATTTTTATACAAGGGGGGTATGCTTTGAATAGTAAACTGTAATGAACCCCCTCAGATCTTGCTGATTTTTTTGTCTTATTTGCATATGTAATTTGGTTGAGTAATTTCACAAAAACACTTGTCAAAAAAACCACTGAGTTGTCCCAAATAGTCTTAGATGGTTTGTGTATTCAATGTACTGCTGATATGTTGATGCAGGAGAATAGGCTCAAGAGGGAGAAGTCATTCCTTACTTCACAAGGTAAATGGAACTCTTAAGAGACCTAGAGTCTTGTACATTTATAATTTTCTTTATTTTGTAAAATATGAATAAAATGGATAAGGAAACTAGATCGTTTTCCACATGTAATAGTTAGGATTCAGTTAGTTGTGAGTCATAGGGTTAGCAGAGATCAATAAGGACTGTACACCTTTATTATAGGATTTGGAAATAGAATCCTCTTGTATTTAAATCAATTCAAGTTATTTTCTTAGCATCTTAGTTAGCTTACAGATATTTTTGGCTTGCACAACCTTAGGTTAGCTCACAAGGCTTAGGATAGGTCATACAGGTTAGAGGATAGGTCATAGAGGTTAGAGGATAGATCAAAGAATATTTGATTAGCTCATAGATCTTGAGAGGGAGAGAAATTACACATAGCATGAATGAACGAATGAGATGTGCATAGAATACTAAGCAAGGAGTGAACAAGTAGAATTATCTGTGTGTATTTGAATTTCTAGTGAATTGAATAAAGAACAGAGGATTAGACTCTACGTGTGTTTTTTATGCATTTCATGTCTTCATATAGTTATGTGAAAGTATGAATTCATCCTGTATTCACTCCATATAACCCTATATCTAAAAATCGTGTCTTTGCATTTCCATATTTATCGAATTGTAGAGAAGAATTGATCTTGTCAGTGATCACTTAAGTGAATATTTGTAGAGGGTTCAACCTTAACCAGTCACTCAAATAAAACAAGATTGTAGAGTGGGGATCAATCATGGGAAAGATAGATGGTTTATAGTGATATCGCCAAGAGAAGTTGCAAGATTTGAAGAACTTTTCATGTGCATGATATTCTATGGAATGCGCTTAATAAATTTTGGAATCCATCGTTGATTTGGTGGTGACACTGATCGAACGATCAAAATGCCATTTTGCTTCCTGAAAAGGTAAGTTTTTATGAACACTCAAACTGGTCGCAAAATTGAAAGATCAATGATCGAGATCGACGATGGGGAAGAAGAGTTGTGCGGAAACTCTTTTTCTAAAGTGTCCAAAGTTGAAAATACAACTTTTGATTCTCGCCTTCTGGAAATAATTACACTATGGAAGGGAATGTGCAAAAACCTAGAATTATGCTGTGGAATAAAGTTAGACAGTGTGGAAAGTTGTTTAACACAAAGATTTTGTTTCATATCTCAAGGGTTTTGAAGTATGTACACAAATTAGTGCTGTCATATGTGTATATTAAGTATAATATTCAGATCTTAATTTCTGTAGCGCTAACAGTGAAAAGTAAATGCAATACATATTTCTTTGCATAAATAACAAGTAAAATAAACCCTAAATATCATATTCTTATAACTTAATGATTGTAACAATAGTTCTAATGTGGAAACGAAAATCTGAAATTACTTTAACTCTAACCTGTAGCTTCTTGTATCAGAATGATTTATGGAAGTGAGCTTTGGTGTCTCGATTTTTCTTTGGTTCTACACTGACCTGGTCCTCAAAACAACCCACGTCATCTTATTCCCGTTATTATGCTGCAACGCCCTTCTTCACTACCCAAAAATGTTATGCATAGTCGTAACAAGAAGATTACCCAGAAAAGTTGTAGTAGATTCCTATAGGTGTCAATATGGATTGTAGCTCTCTTTTTGGATGTAACAACTCTTTATATTGTCCCAGATGAACCATGTGGACCACTGTATATGCGGACTGTAAATCGTCCTCACAAACAAGACTATGTCTTCTCCAACAGAAAGTAAATCATCCTCACAAACAAGACTGTGTCCTCTTTAGATGATGTCATGGCCCACGTGTGCAGTCCAAACTCAGCCAAAAAATGAAGAATACGACCTCCACAAGATGAAATCAGCTCTTTTGTTACTCCCTTTTTTTCAAAAACATAAAAACCATAAAAGACGAAAAAGAGGATATGCATGAATCTTTAGCATCTTATATCTAGATGGGCATGAAAATTTGTTGTATGTATAACCACAAAATGAGCCTATAATCCTAGGTATACTATAATATTGTTACTTGTTAGACTCATAGAAATACCCCCTTGGGCTAAACCTTATTATAGAATATGGTATGGGGATGGCGCTAGGGATTCCTTGTTTCTTATATTCGTATTTTAATTATTCCATAAGCGTTTCTAGATTCTATTCTATTGCTTGTCAATGATATTTATAACTAACATCGTAGGGAGGATCTATGGGTTAAATATAAATATATTTCTAATGTGGAGGTATCCCAACCTGTATACTAACTAATATATGTTGTTAGTATGATAGGAGATCAATATGTTGAAGTTGTCACCACCATTTTAACATATCAATGTATTTTTAGGAGTTAGAAATGGCTTCGATCACCTCATTTAATGGATTGTAAGGTATGGGAAACTTGATTTCCTTTAGATCTCAATAAATCTCACTTGGGAGTGATTAAATTAGTCAAAGGTGCAGTGCAATGGCCATAACATTATTAGAGATCGCTTGATTCAATGATTTCATATGCCACCTGTCGTTGACTCTCCAATGACCTAATTAAATAGAAATTGTGATGCATGCATATGTAAAAATTACTACACTTCCACCACTAAAATGTTTCATTGAACAATGCAAATACATAAATGATCTAGAGACTATAGATTGGCATCGCATGAGTAAATGTAACACCCTATATCTCTTCTAATTATTCTAATACTCCTGGTTACCAGCTAATTGATATGTCAATTAAGAAAGTAGATTTGTAAGGGATACCACCATAGAATTTTTAGCTCATATGATTTCCATAAGAAGACAGATCATAAATAATACCAAGGATAAAACAAGAAATAATTGTTTGAATGCATATGATAGATCTCTTAGTAAGGCAAGAAACAGTAATGAGACATAGCATTCCAGTAGTAACAAATAGATAAAAGAAAAATATCTTGTGTATAAATATAAGAGAGTGAGATTCTATGGAAATAGACTAATTTAGTACAATTATTTTATCCTTATGGTATCATTAATTATTGACATTGGAGCTTGAATGATATATAAGTAATTTCATCAAGTAACCGGTGAATCCACCTAGATAATGCAGTAGATATTGACTAGAAATAATACTATGTTTGGATAAGACAATCATTTTCAGTTAGGGATGATGGTAAAGGGAATACGTAAGGATATATTAGATGAAATTTTGGATCTACATTGCCATGTTTTTCTCTGATCTAGCTACAAGAATATTGTCATGGTTCACTAATTCATATAACTAGTGTTGTAGGAATTAGAAAGGTGTCCTTTCCATCATTAACACCTACAATACTAGGTATAATATACCTATAATTTGTTTGATAATTATAAAGAGATGGAGGGTTGAAATAGTAGGTTAAAAATTATACTTATAAGGAGATGGGGTTCACATCATGATATTCATATGGTCCATCAAGCAATTTATCAGATTATCATTAGGAGAATAGTTTCAATGGTATAATACTGGTCTAAAATACATAGGTTAATGGTTCAAATTCCTTTTATACTCTTTATAATATTTTCATATGATTGGAATAGGTTATAATGATAAAAATTCTTAATATTTAAAAGTATATATTATATAGGTTCTTGTAGGTTTTCTCCAAGTAGGACCTTAACCAATGTATTAATGAATTATTGTCAAACTTGTGGAGAGCATATAGATTAAATGCAACATCGTATATCTCTTCTCCTAATTATTCTAGTATCCATTGTTACCTAATTGATATGTCAATTAATAAAGTCGATTTGTAAGGAATATCACCATAGAAATTTTAGCTCATATGATCTCCATAAGAAGAGAGATCATAAATCCAACCAAGAAAAAAACAAGAAAAAATGGTTTGAATGCATATGATAGATATCTTTGTAAGGAAAGAAATAATAATGAGTCATATCATGATGCCAATAGTTACAAATAGCATATAAAAGAGAAAATATATATCTTGTGTAGAATCATAAGAGATTATGTGGAAATAGATTAATTTAGTACAATTATTTTATCCTTATGGTATCCTTACATATTGACATGGGACCTTGAATGATATATAAGTGATCTGATCAAGCAACCGGTAAATCCACCTATGTATAAATTCATGCAATAGATATCAAGTAGAAATAATACTATGTTTGTATATTGTATATTGTAACCTTAACATCTAACCTCAGATGAAATTAATGACACCCCTTATGTGGTAAGCTTATAAAATTGTTTACTAGTTCACTTGAATACATTGAAACAAACTCAGTACTTCCCCCATCCTTCTATAAATAAACATCACAATCAATTTATTATAATCCATGGTTATTACATTATTTAACTTCATGTCATCCACCACAATAGGCTAATATACACAGTCAATTTCATGGTATACCCTTTCAACCTCCTTATTTTTCTCAAGTCATTTTCCTTTTGAAATCAATTCATCAAAGGATTATTAATGTAAGTATGAATATTTGGTTGATCACAACCATTTTTCTTCATATGCTCCAGTACTAGTGCAAGATAAATGACAACTTTGCATCCTTTGCAATTATGTCCATTATTCAAGGTAGTATATGTTACTTCATTAATTGGTGTCAATCATTTTCAGTTAGGGATGATGGTTAAGGGAATACTAGTTAAGTATAGATTAGAACTATATATCCATATTTGTCTTTGATATAGCTACAATATTGTCACGCTTCACTAATTCATATAACAAGTGTTGTAGGAATTAGAAAAATTAAAGTTGTCCTTTCCATCATTAACACCTACATTACTAGGTATAATATACCTATAATTTGTTTGATAATTATAAAGAGATGGAGGGTTGACATTGCAGGTGAAAAAATATACTTAGAAGGAGATGGTCGGGGCCACATCATATTCATATGGTCCCTCAAACAAGTTATCATATTATCATTAGGAGAATAGTTTCAATGGTATAATACATATATGAAATACATAGGCTATTAATGACGGTTCAAAATCCTTTTATATTTATAAGAATTGCATATGGTTGGAAGAGGTTATAATGGTAACAAGTCTTAATATTTAAAATTATTATATAGGTTCTTGTAGGTTTTCTCCAGGTAGGACCTTAACCAATGTATTAATGAATTGTCAAAATTGTGGAGAGCATGTAGATTATATGCATTAACACCGTATATTTCTTCTCATAATTACTCTAATATCCCTCGTTACCTAATTTATATGTCAATTAAGAAAGGATATTTGTAATGCATACCACCATAGAAATTTATAGCTCATATGATCTCCATAAGAAGAGAGATCATAAATACAACCAAGGAAAAAACAAGATAAAATTGTTTGAATATTGCATATGATCATAGATCTCTTTGTAAGGAAAGAAAAAATAATGAATCATATAATGATGTCAGTTATAGCTAGAAATAGAAGATCAAAGAGAAAATATATATCTTGTGTAGAATCATAAGAGAGTCTATGGAAATAGACTAATTAAGTACATTTATTTTATCCTTATGGTATCCTTACTTATTGAGAGGGGACCTTCAATGAATATATATAAGTAATTTGATCAAGTAAGCAGTAAATCCACCTACATATAAATTCATGCAGTAGATACCAAGTAAAAATAATAATATGTTTGGACATTGTAACCTCAACATCTAACCTCAGATGAAATTAATGATATCCCTTATGCAGTAAGCTTATATAATTGATTACTAGTGCACTTGAATACATTGAAACAAACTCAGTACTGCCCCCATTGTTCTACAAATAAAAATCACAATAAATGTATTACAAGCCATGGTCATTACATTATTTAACTTCATGTCATCCACCACAATAGGCTAATGTACATGGTCGATTTCATGTTACTTCTTTAATTGGTGTCAATCATTTTTAGTTAGGGATTATGGTTAAGGGAATACTAGTTAAGGATAGATTAGATGAAATTATGGATCTATATAGCCATCTTTTTCTATGATCTAGCTACAAGATTAACATGGTTCACTAATTCATAAAACAAGTGTTGTGGGAATTAAAAATTAAAGATGTCCTTTCCATCATTAACACCTACATTACTAGGTATAATATATCTATAATTTGTTTGATAATTATGAAGAAATGGATGGTTGACATTCTAGGTTAAAAATTATACTTAGAAGGAGATGGGGGTCACATCATATTCATATGGTCCCTCAAACAAGTTATCAGATTATCATTAGGAGAATAGTTTCAATGGTATAATACAGGTGTGAAATACATAGGTTATTAATGTCGGTTCAAATTCCTTTTATCTTTATAAGAATTTCATATGGTTGGAAGAGGTTATAATGATAACAATAATTAATATTTAAAAGGATTATATAGGTTCTTGTAGGTTTTCTCCAAGTAGGACCTTAACCAATGTATTAATGAATTGTCAAACTTGTGGAGAGCATATAGATTATATGCATTAACAATGTATATTTCTTCTCATAATTACTTTAATATCCCTCATTACCTAATTTATATGTCAATTAAGAAACGATATTTGTAAGGAATACCACCATAGAAATTTTAGCTCATATGATCTCCATAATAATAGATATCATAAATCCAACCAAGGAAAAAACTAGATAAAATTGTTTGAATATTGCATATGATCATAGATCTCTTTGTAAGGCAAGAAAAAATAATGAGTCATATAATGACGCCAATTATAGTTACAAATAGCAGATCAAAGAGAAAATATATATCTTGTGTAGAATCATAAGAGAGTCTACAAAAATAAATTAATTTAGTATAGTTATTTAATCCTTATTTTATCCTTACTTATTGACACAAGACCTTCAATGAATATATATAAGTAATTTTATTAAGTAAGTGGTAAATCCACCTACGTATAAATGCATGAAGTAGATATTGAATAAAAATAATATTATTTTTGGATATTGTAACGTCAACATCTAACCTCAGATGAAATTAATGACATCCCTTATGTGGTAAGCTTATAAAATTGATTACTAGTGCACTTGAATACATTGAAACAAACTTAGTACTGCCCCCATCCTTCTACAAATAAAAATTGCAATCAATGCATTATAAGCCATGGTTATTACATTATTTAACTTCATGTTATCCACCACAATAGGCTAATATACATGGTCGATTTCATGGTATACCCTCTCAACCTACTTATTTGTATCAAGTCATTTTCCTTGTGAAATCAATTCATTAAAGGATTATTAATGTAAGTATGAATATTTGGTTGATCACAACCATTTTCCTTCATATGCTCCAGTACTAGTGCAAGATAAATAACAACTTTGCCTCCATTACAATTATGTCCATTATTCAAGGTAGTATATGTTACTTCATTAATTGGTGTCAATCATTTTCAGTTAGGGATGATGGTTATGGGAATACTAGTTAAGGATAGAATAGATGAAATTTTGGATCTATATAGCCATCTTTTTTCTCTGATCTAGCTACAAGATTTTCATGGTTCACTAATTCATATAACAAGTGTTAATGTAGGAATTAGAAAAATTAAAGGTGTCCTTTCCATCATTAACACCTACATTATTAGGTATAATATACCTATAATTTGTTTGATAATTATAAAGAGATTGGCGGTTGACATTGTAGGTTAAAAATTATACTTAGAAGGAGATGGGGGTCACATCATATTCATATGGTCCATCAAACAAGTTATCATATTATCATTAGGAGAATAGTTTCAATGGTATAATACAGGTCTGAAATACATAGGTTATTAATGCCGATTCAAATTCCTTTTACTTGATAAGAATTCCATATTGTTGGAAGAGGTTATAATGATAAAAATTGCGAATATTTAAAATCATTATATAGGTATTTCTTGTAGGTTTTATCCAGGTAGGACCTTAAGCAATGTATTAATAAATTGTCAAACTTACGGAGAGCATATAGATTATATGCATTAAGACCATATATTTCTTCTCATAATTACTCTAATATTCGTAGGTATAAATGCAGTAGATACCTACTAGAAATAATAATATGTTTGGATGTAACCTGAACATCTAACCTCAGATGAAAATTAAATCCCTTATGTGGTAAGGTAAAATTGATTACTAGTGTACTTGAATCTATTGAAACAAACTCATTGTCCCCATCCTTATAAAAATAAACCTCACATTCAATGCATTATAAGCCATGCTTATTACATTATTTAACTTCATGTCATCCACCACAATAGGATAATATTGTGTTTCCTTTTGATGCATTTCTTTGGTTCCCTCCTTCCTTTGGTCCACCTACATGACTCCTAGTACCAGGGTTGTTCCCATTTTCATTGAAAACCTTAGGAGAAAACTCAGGTGTTTTTGCTATCTATACCAAAAAAAAAGGAAATTAAATTTACCAAAAAGAAAAAAAAATATCAAACTAAAAGAAGAAGAAAAAATGGGACCCCTAACATAACTTTTCACATTTTATCTCCCGTGAATAGTTTTTCCAAGAAAGGGCGGCATTTTCTTTTTTCACGGGCCAACGTTTACTTGCTTTGATTCTGGTATTCAACACCACGAAAGCTAAAGCTAAGATGTTGGGATATATTGAGGTGATTTGCATGAGTTGAACTTCATGAGGTGTAACTTAAGTATCAGTGCATTCTTGTTCTGCGTTCTGCATTATTGCAAGTAATTTATCAATGATTTCATGAAAACAACGTAAAATCTGAAAACAACAAACACTGAAAATATTTTGTGGTTTCTTTATTGACAAAAATCAATATAGTTGTTCCTCTGCTACAAACATTTAAGTGTAATACACATTCTTTGTTTCATTTTGTAAAAAAATTATCATATGCTTAGTAAGTGTAATATGCATTCTCTGGTTTCTTTATTGACAGAAATCAAATAGTGGTTCCTATGCTACAAAAAAAATTAAAATTCTGTAAAAAAATTTGGTTTCATCTAGGGCTAACAGTGGATTGTAGTGTCATTTCCTAGCTGAGTCATGGAGTGTTTAAAATTCATTTAGCTGGGTTGTGATTGTTTTGTGAGCACTAGAGTTGGACTGCACTTTCCCACTGTTGCAAGACCGTTACCATGTTAATCTTTGGGGTTTCTTGTATAAACCTTGTCCTACTTGCAGCCTCTAAGGATGAGGGGTATTCACTCTTGGAGACTGAGATATATTGTTGGTTATTGTACGTGTATAACCTAACCCTACAACACTCTAACTCTCTCTCTCTCAGGTTATGACACCTATTCCTTTTAGCAGATAGTCTTCCCTTTTAATTTTGAAACTTGTTAGATAGATTAACTATTTAAACAACTTTCAGTTCACAATTGAGTGATGATGGACTTTATTTTCCTGGTTAATTATGCAGGATTTGTACAAGCGGATACATGAAGGTAAGTGATTATTTGTGATTGAAGTATATCATTATTTTTATTTAATTTAAATTGTTTTTTTTAACAGAAATGAATAGGTTTTGTATTAAATAAGACTGTGGTTGAGCCACCCAATAGGTTACATCTGTGAGTTCTTTGCAAAAAACAAAATTCCCCATCACAAAAAATGGGAATACTACTTTTATTTAATTTAAATTGTTAGAACATATTACTTTGTGCTTTAATAACAATGTAATAGGCTATGGCTAAGCAACACTTTAATCATTTAAAAAAAACAGGAAAAGCATGTTATGACACGAAATCAAAAAAAATTGATTGTGAAATTTTCAAAAAGAATGCGTCAAAATGATCAAATGGGAAAGAAAGGGACATGCATATCATAAGGTAAATATTTAGAAATAGAACAATGTATTTCTTTATGTAGTTATATAAACCTTATTTTTATTGTATGATGATGTTAGGCATATGTTTAATAACATTATTGGCTACAATTACAAAGAAGAGGAAAATAAAAAAAATAGCAAAGAAGATTAGTACAGCTTCTATGCCTTTGAATGAATCTACTAGTCCTAACAAAGAAGACAATGGCAAAGATACATTTTCCTCTTTTCAGGAGGACGAGCAACATGAACAAGGTAAGCCCATTAATTCAGATTTTTCTAGTTCCTTATAACTATAAATATTATGATTAATAAATCCATAACACCTTTACGTGCCCTTATTTTATAGAAGATGTTCACAAACAACCATGCCATATAGATAACAGTGTAGAAGGGAAAGATCCCTTGACACAAAAAGAGGCGGAGTAACATGAGGAACAAGGTAAGGTAATTAATGTATAATATTGTAGTTCTTCATAAATAATTTTTTATGACTTTGAAATCCATAACACCTTTACTTGCCCTTCTTTTATAGAACATGTTCACAAAGAACAGTGCCAACAAGATATTAATATACAAGGTGACTATCCCTCTACACAAGCATCAACATATAAATTCAAGAAGAAAGGTAGAGGATCAACTAAATGTACAGAAATCAATAACTTGGAGGAAAAGATCTAAATTCATATCAATGAAAGGAACCAACCAATTGGTCCAAACTCTGTGAAGCTATCTTCATTACTAGGTGTGCTCGCAAGGGAAATGGTTCCAGTCAATTATTTTGATTGGAGGAAGGTTATAGATCAATTAAAGGAGGACTTATGGAACATTATTAATGTGAGTATTAGACATTACTTGTATTTTTTTTCAACATTTCTATTTTGTATGATTTCGAACTTTATTTTCAAACCATGTATGGCATCTAAAGACGTAATTCTTGTATATTGCAGGAAAAATTCATAATCCCTCCGGTCCTTAAAGAATATTGTATGAAATACATTGGCCATAAGACAAATAGTCATAAATATCAGTTGCCAAAAAATACTGCGACCCTTATGATTAAACTGAGGAAATATTAAAAAATGTTCCTCCAATTAGGATAAGTGGAACAGTGTGGAGAGAATTCATCCTATCACGAGCCACCACTGAATTCCTGGTAATCAAAAAGTTTACATATTATATAATCAAGTTTTTTAGAATGTATATTGGCTTGTAATGTTTAATTATATATGTTATTTTCAATTGATTACTAGGATATAAGGAAAAAAAACAAGGAAAATAAAGAAAAGGAGAGGGACTTGCACACCTATGGAAGTCGAGGTTATCAACGGGTCAAAGATGATATGGTATGTAGTTGTATTGATATTTTATCCGATATGAGAAATATTAGCATATTTTAGTTTCATTTAAATGTCACAAATTAACCATATTATTTTACGTGTTGCAACTAGAAAAAATATATAGCCTCTGATGATACAACTACAAGCATTACTAGGGATGACTTATGGATAAAGTGCCATCAAAAGAAGGATGGAACTCCAATAACACCAGTTCTAGGAGAAACAATAGTATGTTCTCAACCTTTTAATTTAGATATTGATTAAAATTTCATTTTACATGTTGGAAATGTTTTCTTCTATGATCTGATTTAATTNTTTGTATCTCAATACTTTACAACCAAGGATGATTCCATTGCAAAGGTACTGGGGGTTGATGCAAGAGGACGATGTTGTGGCGTTGTCTTAGGAGTTACACCAACTAACTTGTTTGGAAAAATTCCATACAAGGAGGCTCTAGTTGTAAGCCAAGAAACAGTGAAAGAAAAAATAGAGGAAATATCATCTTTGAAAACAACAATAAGTGAACTATTGAAAAGAGTAGAAGATATGGATAGAGAACATGTGGTCAACAAAGAAAGTGTTAGTGTCCAATTCTTTACTCTTGTGTCAGTATACATATTTTCATAGTAATGATCTGAAGGATAATGTCTTAATGCTCATATAAACAATGTCCTATTGTACAAAATGATCAGGCTAAAATCACGCATGTGGTGGAGGTTAGTTGTTTATTTATTATTTGAATTTTTTTTTATCTTTTGAATATATATATATTACATTTTTTTTCCTTGACAGAGTAATACATGGGACATAACAACCCCTAGGAATAGACTAATACAAAATAAATTAACTTCAATGCATACTCCATCATCCCTAGTAAGTATTGGAAAATTTCGTAATTTAGTTCAATTATATTTTATTTTATCAATATACTAGAAATCATTGTCTATTGGGTGCACAGTCATGCATCAAAATATGATGAACATTTGGTACAGAAAACACCAATGGTTCCATCCAAACTGCAAATTGACAAAATGAAAACACCAATTCAGGTAAGATTGTAATTATTTAATCTAGGATAATCAATGTTTAAATTGTTATTTCCATGCATCTTTCTTTGCCTCATTTATTTGCAGGGTAAAGATAATGCAAATGAGTTGACACCAACTCCCCAATTGGGGCTGGTAGGAAAGAAATGCTTTCTCATTGCATTAAACTCAAGGGTTAAATTTGCAAGGGCGAAAATACATCATACTGACCCAAATGCAATGGTACACTGTATCCCTGTTGGAAAAGGCTATTGTATTGTGAATCCGACAGAAATTTTAGATTCTCTATTTGAAAATATACCTCTACCATGTCCCAGTAGTGCATTATGTAATATAGCATATGCTTTGTTGAGCTTCATTCCTTGGCATAAGGATGACTTTGAACTATGTAATTAGTGGTTATATTGTGTGACTAGTGATTTCAGTGATGTTGTATCAACTAAGAATAGTTGATTTATTGAATAGTTATACTTGGATTAGGACATAGTTTATAAATTTTGTGTAGTTCAGGATAAATCCACTTAAGGAAAATTTTGGGCACAAGTTGCATTTATATTCCATGAGCACAATTTCTGATTTTGTAATACATCAGTATTATATAATCTCCGTTGCATGTGAAATGAGATGTTGTGTTGTGAATATGTGGAATGAGCAGTCTGTATATCATATTTTCATTAAGTTTTCTTTTGTAAATTAGTTTATTGGTAAAATATGTATATAAAATTAGTTTTTTTTTCTTGTAAACTAAGTATGGAATTATTGGTAAAATCTGCCTAACTGGCCTTAGAGAAATGCATGTCACAACTCGTTGGATGATGATAAAAATATTCTGAGAGTGTGGATATCTAGAGTGTTGTATGGTGCATCCAACCATATCATTATCCTGACCATAAATTCTTTCAGGGAGAATATATCAATCTACTAAAAGTGCCTCTCAGCCATATTTGCACTGCTATAGAAAACTGCCTGCCAAGGAGAGAGAAAGAAGATCCAAAAGATGAATGTGGTCTTGATGGATTCACCTTGTTGGCCTCTACCCAATGTGCATCTCACTTTCCAAGTTTGAAGGGAAAATGAAATCAAATTGGTGACCTAGGGTTTGAAGAGAATTGGTTAAGTGTTAGACAAAGAGTTTGAGAGACCACTTGGAAATGCTCGCAAGGGGGTGTTTCTTTTATGATAAAATTCATCAGATGATATGGTCCTGTTCATTGTTGAGATGGCTATTTATCCATCCTCTTATTTTTTCTTATGGTTATATGATAAGGAAAATATCAACCTCCCAAAATAGAAGAAAATTTTTATTTTGCATACTGAAGACAAAGTAGCCTTAAGAGGATGCCTTCCACAAATTGTTTGTTGAAGAAAATGCCCACAACACATGGGGATATTGTAGGCTGTTGTTTTGTCTACTCAACCATGGTCTCATTTTTTCTAGAGAGACCCTGAATTAGAATTTATGGACCAATCACTGTGGTTTAAGGAAATTAGACCAAGCAAAGGAGAAAATAAAAAATTGACCAAGTATGGAATTATTGGTAAAATTTGCCTAACCGGCCTTAGGGAAATGCCCACCACATGTCATAGGATGATCATAAAAATATTCTAATACTGTGGATTTCTAGAGTGTTGTATGGTGCATCCAACCATATCATTAGCCTGACAAAAAGATATTTTAGGAAGAAGATATCAATCTGCCAAAAGTGTATATCATCCATATTTTCACTACTCAAGTAAAATGCCCGCTAAGGAGAGA
Organism: Pseudotsuga menziesii; assembly: GCA_001517045.1. Classification (NCBI taxonomy): domain Eukaryota; kingdom Viridiplantae; phylum Streptophyta; class Pinopsida; order Pinales; family Pinaceae; genus Pseudotsuga; species Pseudotsuga menziesii. The sequence goes on from LPNX010444499.1 coordinate 604,712, forward strand.
GAAAGTTCCAAGGGGAGAGAAAGAAGTTCCAGAAGATGAAAGTGGTCTTGATGGATTCCTCGGTTTGTCATAAGAGACCCTGAAGAAGAATTTATGGACCCACGACAACTGTGGTTTAGGGAAATTAGACCAAGAATAGGAGAAGATAAAGAAATTAGCCAAGTATGGAATTATTGGTAAAATATGCCTATGTGGCCTTAGGGAAATTCCCGCCACAACTCATTGGATGATGATAAAAATATTCTGAGAGTGTGGATATATAGAGTGTTTTATGGTGCATCCAACCAAATCATTAGCTTGACCAAAAAGTCTTTCAGGAAGAAGACATCAATCTTCCAAAATTGCCTCTCAGCCATATTTGCACTACTCCAAAAAAATGCCCATCAAGGAGAGAGAAAGAAGCTCAAGAAGATGAAAGTGGTCTTCATGGATTCACCTTGTTGGCATCTACCCAATGTGCATCTCACTTTCCAAGTTTGAAGGAAAAATGAAATCACCTTGGTGACCTAGGGTTTGAAGAGAACTGGTTAAGTGTTAGACAAAGTGTTTGACAAACCACTTGGAAATGCCCACAACGGGGTGTTCCTTCGATGATAAAATTATGGAATTATATGGTCTTCTTCATTGTTGAAATGGATATTTAGCCATGCTCTTCTTTTTTATTGTGGTGATCCGATAAGGAAAATATCAACTTGCCAAAATAGAATAAATATGTTATTTTGCATACTAAAGACAAAGTTGCCTTAAGAGGATGTCCACCACAAATGCTTTGTTGAATAAAATTCCTGTAGCACATGGGGATATTGTAGGTTATTGTTTTTTCTACTCAACCATGGTATCGGTTTTTACAAAGAGACCCTGAAGTAGAATTTATGAACCTCCAACAACTGTGGTTTAGGGAAATTAGACCAAGCATAGGAGAAGATAAAAAGTTGACCAAGTATGGAATTATTGGTAAAACCTGCCTAACTGGACTTAGGTAAATGCCCTCCACTACTCATAGGATGATGATAAAAATATTATGCGACTATGGATATATATAGTGTTGTATGGTGCATCTAACCATATCATTATCCTAACAAAAAAAGTCTTTAGGGAAGAATATATCAATCTGCCAAAAGTGCCTCTCAGTCATATTTGCACTGATCCAAAAAAATGCTCGGCAAGGAGAGAGAAAGTGCCAAGGAGAGAGAATGAAGCTCCAGAATATGAAAGTGGTCATGATGGATTCCTTAGTTTGTCCAAAGAGACCATGAAGAATAATTCATGGATCTACCACAACTGTGTGTTAGGGAAATTAGACCAATCATAGGAGAAGATAAAACATTGTCAAGTATGGAATTATTTGTAAAATATGCCTAAGTGGCCTCAGGGAAATGCCCGCCACAATTCATTGGATGATGATAAAAATATTTCGAGAGTGTGGATCTCTAGAGTCTTGTATGGTGCATCCAACCATATCATTAGCCTGACCAAAAAGTATTTCAAGAAGAAGACATCAATCTGCCAAAAGTGCCTCTCAGCCATATTTTCACTGCTCCAGAAAAATCCCTGCCAAGGAGAGAGAAAGAAGCTCCAAAAGATGAAAGTGGTATTGATAGATTCACCTTTTTGACCTCTAACCAATTTGAATCTCACTTGCCAAGTTTTAAGGAAAAATGAAATCACCTTGGTGACCTAGGGTTTGAAGAGAACTGGTTAAGTGTTACACAAAGAGTTTAAGAGACCACTTGGAAATTCCCACAAGGGGGTATTCCTTTGATGATAAAATTCATCAGATGATATGGTCATGTTCATTGTTGAAATGGATATCTATCCATTCTCTTGGTTTTTATTTTGGATATCTTTAACATTAACATAATTTATTTTCCACATTGTAGCAAGAATAACAAAAAGACAAAAATTAAATATTTAAAGGAATAAGATTGCAGAAAGAAACAAATTAATATGCAATAAATAAAAATATTAGTAAGTTGATTTCTTAAATAAATTGAGGCCAAGATACATTTATCTATTTTATGAAGTGTAGTTTCTAAGCTTGCATTCGTAAGCATGCATTCCTCGGTATGCATTCCAAAGCTTCCATTCCTTAGCTTGCATTCCTCAGCATTCATTTCTAAGATTGCATTTCTTAGAGTGCATTCCTAAGCATTCATTCCTCGGCATGCATTCCTAAAATTGCACTCCTAAGCATGCATTCCTCGTCATGCACACCAAACCAATCACGATTGGAGCAACTGAGTTTGGGTCCTCGCATACTATGGCAACAGATGAAACATGGGCGTCTTGCACCATGGAAACAAACACAGGGGACTTCTATACCACAGAATCAGGAGAAGCGCAGGGTTCCCAGATTGAACGGTTCACGGTGAAAAAATTCCAAGATAATGCTGATGAATGGAGTGATGCAAGCATATGGCCAACTGGTATGTTAAATGTCCTTTTAATAACATGACTGGATAGGTTAATTTTTGGGAATTTTAATTAGCAAAATGATGAGATAGATGATGCCATCTATAGTTATGATCATTGTGCTATGGAATTTCATATTTTTGGGAATACAGTTCATCTAGACCCCAATTTGGTTGCGAGAGAAACCAAAATTCCACGAAGAGAAGGGGAAATGTTAAACTCATGGAAAACCCCCAAGGAAGAAAAGATTTAGATGGCCAGTAAAATTTGTGGGAAATTGGTCGTTGTTCCCAAAAATGGTATAAAAATGGAATATGTTTCTCAAGGAATATACAAATCCCTAATTCAGATTATCCTTCGGACCATTATGAATCACCACAAGTGGCATGATATTTTGGGTGATTGCATGAAGCTGGTCGTACACTGGGTTGAAGACATGGCCATATGTGTCCCTCATCTATTGGCTAGGAATTGCACTCTACATTACAAGATAGTAAAATGAAGAGGGTCAAGTTCAGTTACCTGGGCACACTGCAAACAATTATTGATTTATGTTGACCCGGTGTTGTAGGGTCAAATTATATTAGAACATACATTAGGAAGCCTAAAGAAAATAAAAAAAAATGAGGACTTACCTCAACTGTCTTTAAAGAACAATGTAGAAGCAGTTTCTATTGTCACTACATCAACAATACATGAACAACCTTTAGAGGAAAATAGGGAATCTGTGGGAAACGACATGCCTTCACTTTCCCTTGAAGAAGATGGTGTTGTCACAAATTTGGTTGGAATGCATGGAAATGAAAATGCAGATCAATGGGAGGAATTTGTGAACAATGATATGGACCATTCACCGACGAGTGATGAAAACCTAATTCAGGCCAAATCTTCTTTTGATGGTAGATTTCTTTTTTCTTTATTTGATACATTTCAAAGAACAATATACCTTGTGGGAGGATTTATCCAAAGCTAGCAAAGAATTGTGCATAACTAAGGATGTCCAAATTCTTGATTTGGTACATAGTGTTAAAATTTTAGAGAAAATAATTGTGGAAACTGAAAAAATAATTGGCCAAAAGGATAAACTTATTAAGAATCAACATTCTAAATTTACCGTAGTTCTAGAAAAATCAATTTCTGAACTTGGCAGACTGAAAGACATGTATCAAGCTCAAAAGAAAAAGGATGAGAAAAAATAGGCCTGATGTTTTGAACATGCCACCACTGAAGACTGTATTTGGTGAGGAAGAAAAACTTCAACAATAATTGAAGCAGAAAGAAACATTTATTGCATGTTTGAAGGTTGAGTTTGAAAATGCATTGAGAGAAATGATCATTAAACAACAAAACGAGACTGCAGAATATGAAATAAGATTGGAAAAATTGAATAAAACAATTAAAACAAAAATGAGTTGCTACACAGAATAAAATTGAAAGGATTTCAACAACTCTCGGGGCTAAAAGTGTTAGAAGAGGAAAAAATAAACAGTCAAGGGTAAACAAGTATGCACACTAGAAGAATCAACAGTCAAGGGTAAACAGGTCTGTACACCAGAATAATAAATAGTCAAAGGTAAAAAGGTCATCACAACAAAATAATCCAAATTCGAGGGTAAAAAGGCCATCACACCAAAACATTTTGGCAGTACAAAGCTAGGTGATGTAACTATGGAGAGATTAATATAGTTTCAAAAGTCCTTGATACAATGAGATAATACCTTGAATGAAGTTGCTTCAACAATAAATGTTGTAGAGTTTACATTTGGCTTATCATATCCAACATTGGAGAAGAAGATAGAGGAGAAGGATCCCGAAATTAGAGACCTTCACCAAAAACTATTGGAGAAGAGAAAAGCACTACATTTGGGATGTGATAATGAGACACAAGATTTGAAATCCCAAATTAAATATTTGCATGATAAACATGTGGAAGAAGCAATTTTGTATACTCCATCCGATAGAGATTTGAGGGCATAAGAGCTCGAGAAGGAGGTACAACATGTCCATAGAAAATTAAGTGAAGTTCAATCTGATCTGAAGTGGACAAAGGATGATCTTAAAAGAAAGGAAGATGAGCACTCAAAGCAGAAAACTAATAATGTATGTTGAAGAAATGCCTAGAAGAAAAAGATAGATTGCACACAAAAGTGATAAATCTTGCAAACAAAGTGAAAGAGCAAGAAAAACAATTAAAACATATGGCCGATGAATATTCTGTAGAATTGGAGGGTTTTGGAAAAGGCAAGAGAAGCTATAGTGAATTTTATCATTCTAAAAAGGAGGAATTGCAAAAACCTCCCAAGCATCCTTGAATTCTAAAATAATATGGTGTACATTTGATGCCTATGTGCATACTAATATTGTTGTAATATAAAATTTCACAATTTCTCGGCAATGCATATATTTTGATATATTTAATGTGTTTCTAATGTGTAATACAAGTGTAATGTGTAATCCATATGTGCATTTTTCCTATCTCTAAGAGATTTTAATGTGCAATCCATACTGAGAAGTGTGTATGAAACTACAAATGATGAAATATATTCTACAAATGAATTGACATATGAAATATTCACGGGGACTTCACTTAGTGAACCTCCCAAATAGCACGTGCGATCGTAGGATATTAAAGAATACCCTTAATTTCGAGAGATATTGAACCAAACCCTTTTTTTTGAAACCCCTCCCCCCAATACTTAAAACCTCCTCCCCGNATTGGATAATGGAAAAGCACTACATTTGGGACGTGATAGTGAGATACAAGATTTGAAATCCCAAATTAAAGTTTTGCAGAATAAACCTATGGAAAAAGCAATTTTGTATACTCCATCTGATATCAATTTGAGGGCACAAGAGCTCGAGAAGGAGGTACAATAGGTCAAGAGAAAATTAAGTGCAGTTCAATCTAGGGATAATTTTAGGGGCGAATTTTATCCCAGTGGGCTATTTTTCCATGTTTTTCTCCCAAAAAATATTCGTCATTTTGTATTTTTTGAAGCCCTGTTTCGCCCAATTTTGATGGGGTAAATTCTTTTCACCCTAAAAGTCGCCAAATTATTATATAAATGATATAAAATCCTTAGAAATTAAAATATATTTTGAGAAATATCTCCAATCATTTTATAGTTGGTGTTTTAAGAATTGGTAATATTCGCCAACATTTATACACTTTTAAATAAGTATGGTTCCTTAAAATCATCCCTGGTTCAATCTAACTTGAAGTGGACAGATGATGATCTTAAAAGAAAGGAAGATGAGCACTCAAATCAGAAAAATAATAATGTAAGGATGTTGAAGAAATGCCTAGAAGAAAAAGATAGANCTGAAGTGGACAGATGATGATCTTAAAAGAAAGGAAGATGAGCACTCAAATCAGAAAAATAATAATGTAAGGATGTTGAAGAAATGCCTAGAAGAAAAAGATAGATTGCATACAAAAGTGATAAATCTTGCTAACAAAGTGAAAGGGCAAGAAAAACAATTAAAACATATGGTCGATGAAGCTTCCATAGAACTCAAGGGTTTTGGAAAAGGTAAGAGAAGCTATAGCGAATTTTCTTATTCTAAAAAGGAGGAATTGCAAAAACCTCCCAACTTCCAAGCAACCTAGATTTCTAAAATAATATGGTGTACATTTGATGTCTATGTACATACTAATATTGTTGTAATATAAATTGCCAGTATTTCTTGGCAATGCATATATTTTGATATAGTTAATGTGTTTCTAATTTGTAATACAAGTGTAATGTGTAATCCATATGTGCACTTTTCCTATGTCTAAGAGAGTTTAATGTGCAACTCATACCGAGAAGTGTGTATGAAAGTACAAATGTTGAAATATATTCTTCGTAATATGTTCTACAAATAAATTGACATATGAAATATTCTTGGAATATATTCTAGAAATGAATTGACAGATCATCATTTCATGTTATATTGAATAAATTGCACTATAACATAGACATACCAACCTTTTCTACAAACTCTTGTACTCATTTCTGTAAATTGTATGATCTATAGTAAAATCCAAGTCATCCAAAACAACAATTGATAGTATTTTCCAATTTTTCATGGCTAGAACTAAAAATGCACACCAATTCCAATCGAAGTACACTATACATATGAAATTTGGAATTTTACATACAAAAACCTAATTAGACTAGTATAGTTTTAATTTCAGACATAAATTAAACTTCTATTGTGAAATAAGAATCATCCAGCACTTGAAATGAGAACAGAACAACTGTAAATGTTGGTTTCTTGTTCACGAGCATCATAGTTTGGAAACCAATCTCATGGCTCTATAAGTTTGTATCATCTGTATCTTTTTTTTTATAATATAAACCATCATCGTTCCTTACAGAAATTAATAAATGAGAACATAACATATATAATACATTCCGAGGAAAAAACTAGAGAGAATTCAAAAATATAACTAGATCGATACTCAAGAAAGTTTTAAAAGGAGCCCAAGAGCATTTTTATTATATTATGCTTTCATTATAGTGCAGATGGATAATTTATAGTTGAATCAGTACCATTAAACAACTTCTTCAATAATAATTGTCCCTACTACCTATTAAATTCTATTTATAGACCTCAAGGGTCGGATTGACCATGTTACAAGTGGATTTCATTTCAGTGAAACTGAAATGTCAATTCACCCATGAGCCAACTCGTCCTCTGCTATACTTTCCTAGATTCAAACAAAGATACCAACTACTATGTAACAAGAATAACATGACAGTGCAACAGAGGGGGGAAAACAAGGTTGAATTGGACATGTTTCAACACTAGGGATAGAAAGGGAGTAGAAGAGGAAGTTGCATTCCAGTTATCTGGATTAGAGATGCGAGTAGAGAAGTATTATAACATAGATGCACAATGCATGAGAGGTATCATACAGACAAAAATGAAATACAATTGAAAGAAGAAAACGATAATGAAGAGAGAAATGTTGAGACAAAAATGGCTCAATAGAAAACAACATGCAATACCCATCTGGGGTGGAGAAATTAAAAGTTGGAATTGAAGAAATCAATCCTGCTATGCCACTGAGAGGGAATGCTTGGGTTGTTGAAGAGGGATAGGGTGTTGAATTAGTGTAGGAAATACTTTACTGAGTGATGGGAAAGGAATGTCAAACAAAAATCTAGCCATGCTCTTGGTTTTTCTTATGGTGACCAGATAAGGAAAATATCAACCTAGTAAAATAGAATAAAAAAATTATTTTGCATACTAAAGAGAAAAAAATGGCTAAGTGTTGTAAAGGGGCTAAGGGATGCCCCCATTAAGGTTGATTCCCACACTAAGGATGATGCTCGCATGGCATGACATGGCATAGATAATTATGTGCCTTAAGTTGAAATCATTGTTGCATTATGACACCGTTCTAGATAAATACGACAAATTAGTGAAAATTAGGAAATTGGCTAAGTATGGGAATATTGGTCCAAGTAGCCTTAAGAGGATTCCCACCACAAATGGTTTGTAGAAGAAAATGTTCGCACCACATGGGGATATTTTAGGATGTTGTTTTATCTACATAACCATGGTCTCAGTTTGTCCAAAGAGACCCTGAAGAAGAATTTATGGACCTTCCAAAACTGTGATTTAGGGAAATTAGACCAAGCCTAGGAGAAGATGAAAAATTGACCAAGTATGCAATTATTGGTAAAATATGCCTAACTGGACTTAGGGAAATTCTCGCCACAGCTCATAGGATGACTATAAAAATATTATGAGACTGTGGATATCTAGAGTGTTGTATGGTGCATCCAACCATGTCATTCACCTGACCAAAAATTCTTTGAGTAAGAAGATATCAATTTTCCAAAAGTGCCTCTCATCCATATTTGCACTACTCCATAAAAATGCCCACTGAGGAAAGAGAAAGAAGCTCCAGAAGATTAAAGTGGTCTTGTGGATTCAACTTGTTGGCCTCTACCCATTTGGCACTTCACTTGACAAGTTTGAAAGAAAAATGATATCACTTTGGTGACCAAGGGTTTGAAGAGAACTCGTTAAGTGTTAGACAAAGAGTTTGAGAGACCACTTGGAAATGCTCACAAGGGGGTCTTCCTTTGATGATAAAATTCATTAGATTCTATAATCCTGTTCCTTGTTGAAATGGATATCTAGCCATGCTCTTGGTTTTTCTTATGGTGACTAGATAAGGAAAATGTCAACTTGGAAAAATAGATAAAAAAAATTATTTTGCATACTAAAGACAGAAAAGTGGCTAAGTGTTGTAAAGGGGATAAGTGATTCCCGCATTAAGGTTGATTCCCACACTAAGGATGGTGCCCACATGGAATGGCATGGAATAGATGATGATGTGGCATGAAGTTGAAATAATTGTTGCATTATGACATCGTTATGGAGAAATGGGACAAATTAGTGAAAATCAGGAAATTGGCTAAGCATGGTAATATTGGTCCAAGTATCCTTAAGAGGATGCCCACCACAAATGGTTTGTTGAAGAAATTCCCTCACCACATGGGGATATTGTAGGCTGTTGTTTTATCTACTCAACCATGGTCTCAGTTTGTCCAAAGAGACCCTGAAGAATAATTTATTGACCTTCCAAAATTGTGGTTTAGGGAAATTACACCAAGCTTAGGAGAAGATCAAAAATTGACCAAGAATGGAATTATTGGTAAAATATGCCTAACTGGCCTTAGGGAAATTCCCGCCACAACTCATAGGATGAAAATAAAAATATTATGAGACTGTGGATATTTAGAGTGTTGTATGGTGCATCCAACCATATCATTCGCCTGACCAAAAATTCTTTGTGTAAGAAGATATCAATCTGCCAAATGTGCCTCTCAGCCATATTTGTACTGCTCTAGAAAAATCCCTGCCTAAGAGAAAGAAAGAAGCTCCAGAAGATGAAAGTGGTATTTATGGCTTCAACTTGTTGGCCTCTACCCATTAGGAATCTCACTTTCCAAGTTTGAACGAAAATTTGTATCACCTTGGTGACCCAGGTTTTGAAGAGAACTCATTAAGTGTTAGACAAAGAGTTTGGGAGACCACTTGGAAATGCTCGCAATGGGGTGTTCCTTTGATGATAAAATTCATCAGATGATATGATCATGTTCATTGTTGAAATGGATATCTAGCCATGCTCTTGGTTTTTCTTATGCTGACCAGATAAGGAAAATATCAACTTGGAAAAATAGATTAAAAATCTTATTTTGCATACTAAAGACAGAAAAATGGCTAAGTGTTGTAAATGGGCTAAGTGATTCCTGCATTAAGGTTGATGCCCGCACTAAGGATGATGCTCGCATGGAATGGCATGGCATAGATGATTATATGGCATGAAGTTGAAATCTTTGTTGCATTATGACATCGTTATAGAGAAATATGACAAATTAGTGAAAATAAGGAAATTGGCTAAGTATGGGAATATTGGTCCAAGTAGTCTTAAGAATATTCCCACCACAAATGGTTTGTTGAAGACAATCCCCGCACCACATGGGGATATTGTAGGCTGCTATTTTGTATACTCAACGATGGTCTCATTTTTTCCAAAGAGACCCTGAAGAATAATTTATCGACCTACCAAAATTGTGGTTTAGGGAAACTAGACCAAGCCTAGTAGAAGATAAAAAATTGTCCAAGTATGGAATTATTGGTAGAATATTCCTAACTAGCCTTAGGGAAATTCCTGCCACAACTCATAGGATGATGATAAAAATATAATGAGAGTGTAGATCTCTAAATTCTTGTATGGTGCATCCAACCATATAATTATCCTGACCAAAAAGTGTTTGAGTAAGAATATATCAATTTGCCAAAAGTGCCTCTCCACCATATTTGCACTGCTCTAGAAAAATTCCTACTGAGGAGAGATAAAGAAGCTCCATAAGATAAAAGTGGTCTTGATGGATTCACCTTGTAGAACTATACCCATTGGGAATCTCACTTGCTAAATTTGAAGGAAAAATAAGTGTTAGTAAAAGAGTTTGAGAGATCACTTGGAAATGACCAAAAGGGGGTGTTGCTTTGATGATAAAATTCATTAGATGATATGGTCATGTTCATTGTTGAAATGGACATATATCCATGCTCTTGTTCTTTTCTTATGGTGACCAGATAAGTGTTTTAAATGGTATAAGTGATACCCACATTAAGGTTGGTGCCCGCACTAAGGATGATGCCTGCATGGCATGGCATGGCATAGATGATGATGTGGCATGAATTTTAATCATTGTTTCATTATGAAATCATTCTGCAGAAATACGACAAATTAGTGAAAATCAAGAAATTGGCTATGTATGGGAATATTGCTACAAGTATCCTTAAGAGGATTCCCGCCACAAATGGTTTGTTGAAGAAAATGCCCGCACCACATGGGGATATTGTAGGCTATTATTTTTTCTACTCAACCATGGTGTGAGTTTTTCCAAAGAGACCATAAATAATAATTCATGGACATGCCAAAACTGTGGTTTCGGAAAATTAGACAAAGCCTAAGAGAAGATAAAAAATTGTCCAAGTATGGAATTATTGGTAAAATATTCCTAACTGGCCTTATGAAAATTCCCGCCACAACTCATAGGATGATGATAAAAATATTATGAGAGTGTATATCTCTAGAGTCTTGTATGGTGCATCCAACCATATAATTATCTTGACCAGAAATTCTTTCAAGAAGAAGATATTAATCAGCCATATGTGCACTGTTCCAGAAAAATGCTCACCGAGGAGAGAGAAAGAAGCTCCAGAAGATGAAAGTGGTCTTTCTGGATTCACCTTGTTGAACTATAGCCATTGGGAATATCACTTGCCAAATTTGAAGGAAAAATGAAATCACCTTGGCAACCTAGGGTTTCAAGAGAACTGCTTAAGTGTTAGACAAAAAGTTTGAGAGACCACTTGGAAATGACCAAAAGGGGGTGTTCCTTTGATGATAAAATTCATCAGATGATATGGTACTGTTCATTGTTGAAATGGATATCTAACCATGCTCTTGATTTTTCTTATGATGACCAGATAAGGAAAATATCAACCTGCCAAAATAGAAGAAAAATATTATTTTGCATACTAAAGACAAAGAAAAAATGGCTGTGTTTTAAAGGGGATAAGTGATGCCTGTATTAAGGTTTATTTCCGCACTAAGGATGATTCCCACATGGAATGAAATGGAATATATAATGATGTGAAATGAAGTTGAAATCATTGTTGCATTATGGCATCGCTCTCGAAAAATACAACAAAATAGTTAAAATCAGGAAATTGGCTAAGTTTGGGAATATTGGTCCCAGAAGCCTTAAAAATGTGGTTTAGGGAAATTAGACCAAGCCTAGGAGAAGATAAAAAATTGACCAAGTATGAAATTATTGCTAAAATATGCATAACTAGCCTTAGGGAAATGCCTGCCATAGCTCATAGGATGATGATAAAAATATTCTGAGAGTGTGGACTCTCTAGAGTGTTGTATGGTGCATCATGTTAACACTCTATTTGCAAAAATCAATTTATGGGCGTGACAGAGCTCGAAAGGGGTCCTATTCATTTGAAAATTATGTGATCACCCTTTAGATTATTAGAGGCACATTTTCCATGTTTTGAGACCGTCAGATAATGAAGAAGAGCGATGACAAAAAGCGGTCTTGGCCAAAAATGCAAAGGAATGGTTAAATTTGGCATTCGTGAAAGTTTGTTAAATCGGGAAAACAATGAAAGGTCGAGATCAAGGCAAAGCCCGATCTATAGCCCGAGACAGTTTTGTTGAGAAAACATGCTCGGTAGAAGGAAATTTCCCAAATGACAAAACAGGTTAAAGGGTGGAAATATCTAACAGAGGAGATGAGAGCATGAGCAGATCTACAACCCCAGCTAATTTCGTGAGCCAAACTTGTGCAGAGGAAGTCACGATTCCAAATCGTGAAAACTGGTACCGGCTGCAAAGAATCAATGGTCATGACAAGAGCAGAGGTATATCGATAGCTCTTTTCACGACCTAAAATAGCGCAGACAATGGTCATGACTATAGCTCTTTTCACGACCTAAAATAGCACAGACAACATCAGGATCCCAATTCTCAAAGAGGTGATAGGACCCACTCAGATCGACGGTTTCTTGGAAAGGTTGATCACGATCAATGGGTAAGAACATGCCTCAGTCTAAAGCTACTTGTCGTATCAAGAGAGGAGAAATGGGCGGTAGAAGTAGTGAAACGTGGATAGTGGATGTGAAAGGTTCCCCAAATCAAAGGGCTGAGGAGGCCTCAAGGCCACAAGTTTCATATCCAGTGCAGAAATGACAGTGGAAGGGACGTTCATACACATAATCTTCCCCCTAGCTGATTAACTGATTCCCCTAATGCCATTTGTAGCATGCGTACAGGTGAAAGAATTCCTATGGCAGAGTCATATTTCCTAAAGACAGGCGGCTTCTGTGTGAATTGGCCTGCAGAAGTACGAAAAATAACCTGTGAATCCGGTATTCACATGGGGAAAGCCTAGGACGAAGGGGGAGACCATTCTCTTTACTATGTCACAAGAGCAAGGAAGTGTAGGAGCATCCACTTCATGTGCTTGCAGCATGGATCAACTATACAAGGTGGCATCCAAAAATATTTCCCATAGCAAACGGTAAGGTGCCACAGTCGATGAAGCGACGTCACTAGATTCCCAGCAGGTAAAGGATCACCATTCCCATGCCGCCACACATGTCGGAACCAAAGACACTTGATGGCAGAATGTGTAGGAAATGTTGACCAGTCATTGCAAAATTCAATCTCAAATCCTTATATATATTTCCTTTGGAATGTCGAGGATGAGCTAACATATTTCCAGAGCCCAAGTTTCTGTTTTGTCACGAGTCCATATAAGTTCAAATGGTTTGGCGATGGAGATATGGTTTGAAAAGCTTGTCCATATGGGTGTGCTGATGGTTGGTGAGAAAATTTCCACACTTACCAGTCACCTTGGTGTTCCATGCCAAGGATGACACCAGACATCAGGGCCTAGATGTAAAGAGTTATGAGAGATACACATGCCTTCAGATACTTGCACCTCCAACGACACATTTCCTGGACACTCACTCCCCGTAGGTGTTTTTTCAAGAGCCCCTGATTCCATCGCTGCCTCCAAAGCCTCCACATAGGGAGATAGTCCTAGACTGCTCTCTATAGGAGCATTTGTTCGGATGGGAGCATCAAGTGTCTAATACCTGCACAGCCCAGTTTGTGAATTCCACTTGCCAAGGGTCATGGGGTTGGTGGAGGTATGCTACACCTTATTGTTTGTGGGAGAGCCCACCTCACTAGAGGTGAGGAGTACAAGAATGAAAAGCCATCGCAAAGGCTAGCCTCGACCAGGAGCAATGCGACCCTTCTTCCACACCCCACTCCCAACAGTGTTACCCAGAGAGGAAGGGAGCTGCGGATGATGTTGAGCAGCGGAAAGATGCAAACTTCCTTGCCAATGTGTGCCCATGCAAAAAGCTACATTTGAACATGGTGGAAACATACACTTTAGATAGAAAAAGGTCATTATGATGACTCATCAAGCCGACTAAAAGGTCCAAAACCCAGTAAATGGTGACTCACCTAAAAGAAAATGGAAAGGTGTCATACTCATAACCCACAACAGTAGCCGAGCACGTCAGGTTGTCACTTGGGCTGAATGCACCCACTGGCTCCATGATGTTTGTTCATATTTGTAAATCATGGAAATAGTTCCACTCTCTAGACTATTAACGTTTGATTGTGATTGGGAATAGATTTTAGGTTTGTTTCGGAGAGTAATACCCGGGAAGAGTTTTCTTACACAGTTTTAAAGTTTTGGGGTAGGAGAAGGCCACTAGATCAAATACTTTCAGAATTTTATTCCCTGAAGAGGCATGAGGGTGAGGCCATATCTAGTTTTAACAGAAGATTTACAAGATTTTATTATAACATGCCCAAGGAAGTCCAACCTCTTGAGAACACTGCTAAGATCCATTATGCAGCCACCTTTCCTCCTGAACCGTCCTTACTTCTTTTGGAAATAAAATCAACCACTTTGCAGCATATGTTTACTGATTGTTTGGAGGTTGAGGAAAACCTTAAGATGTCCAAAAAATTGTCAGGTCAGGACAGTGGTGGTGAAATAAAAGATACTTTAAAATTGGTTGGGCCCTACAAATAGAAGGGGAGAGTCCCTATTCAGATAAAGCTTTCCCTTGTTAGGCAGGAAGATGATCATCCTGGTATAGAAGCATATGGTTCTGTAGGCCTATTTTCCACAGATTGCAATTCGCTCAGCACTTGGTCTGTAAAGGACGATTTTAAAAAGGATTTCGATGTACCTATGTACAATGAGTATGAGGAGGAGTATCTAGACACTATACCTAAAGAGCTGGTTACAGAACCAAGGTCTCCCAATGGAGAAAATCAAGCTGTGATGCAAAGTCAGAAGGTTGAAACATGAAAGGATGGTGAATGTGCTAGAGGTGATAGCCTACCCTTGTGTTACTCCTCTTTTGAATTAAGACGACACATGATTAAATCCTATAAGAAGAAACAGAAGTTAGAGGGTATGGTGCATTCCATAAACTTATGTGGAAAGCAAGATGATAAAGAGGAATAGTCATGCAATCCCTCTCCGTTCATCGATACATAAGGAGTTTGCGGTGAGGTTCTGATTCACAAAGAAAGAGGTAGCATTCCTCAAATAAATACATTTTTTAATTTTCTGCCTTCAGGAATATCACCCCATAAAGGAGGAATGTGCTTACTCATTTTTGTTGAATAAAAAGAAGACATCCATGCTGAGGCACATGAAGAAAGTGAAGCTCTAGTTGCAGGAATTTTGAGTGAAAGGGTGGATGTTTCATTGGAGAGAAATTCTGTGGGCCCTTTTGTAAGATCTCTCAAGTATCAGCCTGACAGCTCACTAGAGGAAGGGAGTTGTGGACAGCTTTCCTATGAACAGACGGCAAGATATACGGGAGGTTGTCGTGTTTTCTCTAACCCCATAGTAGAGTACATGGAAAGGCTAGGTAATGGTAATATCTGGTCACATATCTGCTATAAAGATCAGTTTATTTGTTATGTCCTTTTCCCATTATGCATTTCATTCCTATTCATCAAACATGAAAAGGAATCAAAATTGTTAAGCAATATGCTTCATTGGCTTCATTGGAAGTTCGATTTCACTTGATTGGGATTATGCACTAAATTAGGTAGAGTGGGTGGGAACAAATAAGATCGAAAATGATCGAGAATTTCCTTCATTATTGTTTTAGTTTGTTTTCATTTTCAGTTGTAAGCACAGGTTTGCAGTCACAACTGTTCTCAATTTCAGAGTATGGCTAAGAGCATGGTTTGCAGAGTGACATAACTTCACTAAAACAGTAGCCCAGAGAAAAATGAAGCTTTCAAAGGAAATATTGGGGACGACCCAATGGATTTGGAACTTGTTCTATGAGGGTTCTTTGCTACCTCACTGGGAGGATAGCATCCCTCGTGGAGCCAACTGTTAACACTCCATTTGCAACAATCGATTTATGGGCCTGACATAGCTTGAAAGGGGTCATATTCATTTGAAAATTATGTGAGCACCCTTCATATTATCAGAGGCACATTTTCCATGTTCTAAGACCATCAGTTAATGAAGAAGAGCGACGAAAAAACATGATCTTGGCCAAAAATGCAAAGGAATGGTAAAATTTGGCATTCACGAAAGTTTGTTAAATCAGGAAAACAATGAAAGGCCAAGATCAAGGCAAAGCCCGATCGACGGCTGAGATAGTTTTGCTAAGAAAACATGCTCAGTAGAAGGAAATTTCCCAAATCGTGAAATGGGCTAAAGGGCAGAAATATCTAACGAAGGAGATGAGAGCATTAGCAGATCTACAGCCCTAGCTGATTTCGTAAGCCAAACTTGCGCGGAGGAAGTCGCGATTCCAAATCGTGAAAAGTGGTACCAACTACAAAGAATAAATGGTCACGATGAGAGTGGAGGTAGATCTTCGGCTGTCGCTCTTTTCGCAACCTAAACTAGAGCAGATAACATCAGGATCCCAATTCATGAAGAGGTGATAGGACCCACTCAGATCGATGCTTTCACAGAAAGGTCAATCACAATCGACGGGTAAGAACATGCCTCAGTCTAAAGCTGATCGTCGTATCAAGAGAGGATAAATGGGTGGCTAAAGTAATGAAATGTGGACAGTGGACATGAAAGGCTCCCCAAGTTGGAGGGCTGAGGAGGCCTCAAGGCTACAAGTTTCACATCCAGTGCAGAAATGACAGTGGAAGGGACAGTCATATGCGTAATCTTCCCCCTGGATGATTAACTGATTCCCCCGATGCCATTTGTAGCATGCGTATAGGTGAAATCATCTCTATGGAAGAGCTGTATTGCCTAAAGACAGGTGGCTTCTATGTGAATTGGCTTCCGTAAGTAAGTAAAATAACCGGCGAATCCGCTATTCACATGGGGCAAGGCCAACACGAAGGGGGATACCATTCTATTTCCTACATGACAAGAGCAAGGAAGCATGGGAGCATCCACTTCATGTGCTTGCAGCATGGATCAACTATACAAGGTGGCATCCGAAAATATTTCCCACAACAAATGGGAAGGTGGCGCAACCGATGTAGCGACATCACTAGATTCCCAGTAGGTAAAGGATCAGCACGCTTGCGCCCTCACACATGTCGGCACCAAAGACACTCGATGGAAAAATATGCGGGAAATGTTGACCGCTCATTACAAAATTTAGTCTCAAAGCCTTATATATTGCCTTTGGAATGCCGAGGATGAGCTAACATATTTCTAGAGCCCAAGCTTCCATTTCATCATGAGTCCATAGAAGTTCGAAGGTTTTGGCGATGGCGATCTGGTTTGAAAAGCTTGTCTGTATGTGTGTGCTGATGGTTGGTGAGAAAATTTCCACACTTACCAGTCACCTTGGTGTTCCATGCCAAGGATGACACCAACCATTAGGGCCCAGATGTGAAGAGTTATGAGAGATACACCTGCCTACAGATACCTACACCTCCAGCGACACATTTCCTGGACACTCACTCCCCGTAGGTGTTTTTCCAGGAGCCCCTGATGCCATCGCTACCTCCAAATCATCCACATAGGGAAATATTCCTGGACTTCTCTCTATAGGAGCATTTGCTCAGATGGGAGCATCAAGTGTCTAATACCTGCACAGCCTGGTTTGTGAATTTGACTTGCCAAGTCTGATGGGGCTGGTGGAGGTATGCTACACCTTATTTCCTGTGGGAGAGCCCACCTCACTGGAGGTGAGGAGTACAAGAATGACAAGCCACTGCAAAGGCTTTCCTCAGTCAGGAGCAATGCGACCCTTCTTCCAGACCCCACTCCTAACAGTGTTACCCAGAGAGGAAGGGAGCTGCGGATGATGTTGAGTAGGGGAAAGATGTAAACTGCCCTGTTAGTGTGTGCCCATGTAGAAATTCACATTTGAACACAACAAAAACATACACTTTGGATAGAAAGAGGTCATTATGTTGACTGATAAGGCTGGCTAAAAGGTCCAATACCTAGTAAATGGTGACTCATCTGAAAACAAACGGAAAGGCGTCATACTCAGAACCCACAACAGTAGCTGAGAAAATTAGGCTATCACTTGGGTTAAATGCACCCACTAGCACCATGATTTTTGTTCATATTTGTAAATTGTGGCAATAGTTCCACTCTCTAAACTATTAACATTTGATTGTGACTGTGAACAGTTTTTAGGTTTTTTTCAGAGAGTAATCTCAGCACTGAAATAGTATAAATACACTCTCGATAGAGGGAGATAAAGAGTTGGTTGGTTGGAAAACTTTCAAGGGCTGAGGCTCTCCATTGTAGTTAATATCTAGTTTCCATGTTATGAATAAATTTGCAGAGGAAGGATTATCTTTCAAGGCAAAGATTCTTGTGCCGTTGCTTCTTTCAATATGTAATTTCTTTACATGAAATGTTCATCTCATTTTCATTCCAGTTTGTTAATTTATTTCATGTCTATAATGAAGTGTATATCATTTTGGAATTCATACATGCTATGCTTCATCTGTTGTTTCAGATATCCATTTAATTTTTCTTCTAAAGTTACGTAGAATTCATCTTGTTGGTGCTCTATGTGATGGATTGTTCCCTCTCATCTACTAATCACCCGCTAAATATCTCCTGATTGTAAGATTGACGGCTATCTTGCCTCTGTTTGTAAATTGATGCCATTATTTACCTCCTGCAATATGTTCCCTACCCATACCTTTGAATCCATTTCCCAATGGTTCCTTACTCTGATAGTCCCACCTACATCTTACATTAACACACCCACCCCATTCAGGAGTCTGGCCTCCTGAGCGTTCTTGATTGAACATCCTACATGAAGTTAACCTGAAAACAAGTGAGAGATCCCTCTCTGACTGCACGGGGCCAGAGGCGTAGTCTAAAGTGGTTCTGTTGTTTCATGGGAGAGAACCCTTTTTCGCCCGACCTATGGGCTCAATACCGGCACTAACACATCCAACCATATATACAAGGCTATAATAAGAGGTTTTTCAGATAGTTTGAAGACAGTATAGAAGCATCTTCACAATAACCCACATGCTAGGAAATGTATATGATCGTTTCAAACTTAGGAATTTCATATATAATAAAAACATTATTCGAAAATAAAAACCAATTATAACATAACAATAATATACCAGACATAATTTAATGCAACAAATACATAATTCATATGTATTAAATAGTGGAATTCACCATATAAATTACACCTAACAGTATACAATTTTATTAATAGATGTAAAATGTTTACACCTCCAAATGTGGTACACTAGTCCTCATCACTAATCCATACAATTTCAAAAACTATCCAAGATTCTTCCTCTGGACCCCAAGGTAACAGCAAAAGGCTGATATTGGTGCAACCTGTACTTACTTTTCCCATATTTATCAACTAGCTTCCATTCATTAGTAGTTTACAGATCTATACTGATCATCTCCTTCACCATTACGATGAGCTCCATGTTTTCATCATAAGAGAACTCTGGAAAATTTGTACATATGGATTTGAAGTCGAACGACATCTCGAAATCTATAGTTAATTTATCAATCAATGTTTTTCCAAAGAAGGACTGATGTTTCATGTCATCAAACTGTTTGTGATAAAATTGTTAGGATTATTAATCCTCCCTTGTCAAATTTGGCCATATGTCTAAATCAGGAGTCATGTCTAAATCGGGAGTCCATCTAGTCTATTTTTAGTCACTAGCCCCATTGGTTCCATTTGTCCTAAATGGGACACATGTTTCAGTTACTAAAGTGTGGGGAACACTAATTGAGGCCTACTGCCACTGATTTCACTTGCATGCATCAGTTTAGGAGCCTCTTAGACCAATCCCTACAACTTAGGAGCCATTGGGAGTGTCGATGCCAACCAAGGTCAGTTGAGTTGAGTTGGTGACTAGTCAAGCTAACTTAAAAGTAAGTTGCATTCAGTTCTAGTCCTCTACATTCAGTTAGCCCTAGGTTTGCATGGCTACATGCAGGAAAGGTGCATTCCTCACCTACCACAGTTAGTTAGCCTTAGTTAACACTGAATTAGACACTTGGGTTATGTTTTAGAACTCCGATGAACTTCGGTAATGATTCATACAAGTTCTGTTAACTATTGGGTCCTCAGATAATGATTTAGACAAGGTCTTAGTTACCTACAGTGAAGTAGAGTCTAATAAATTCAAATTTCAGCATGGATTCGAATTGCACATGACTATTTAGACATTCTATTACATTGTAATTTATAATCTAATTACTTTTTTATTAATTTAAGCATTCACAATTTCAATCCATTTTTGCACTGTTTTTGTTAGTACCGGGATTGAGCCCCAAGGCTGAGGGAAGGGCCCCGCTCCTAGGTAACAGCAGAACCACTTTTGAAGAGAGAACTAGCCTTCTGCTCTTCCAAGAGGGATCTCTCACCAAATATTAACAGTGGACAGATATGTGGAAGTGAAACTATAAAATGTGTGTAGGATTGGTTGAAACAAGGCATAAAATCATTGGGTGATGGGGTCAAGAAAGGCAGCAGAACTTCCGTAGGTGAGCTCACCGCAGAGGCAAGGTAGCCATTCAACCACAGTCAGGTTATAATGATCTTGTGGAAAAAGAAGAACATGAACAAACCATTAGCATAGAGCATTGGAAAATGAATTATGCACTGACTTTGGAAGAAAACATTGGTGAACATCCGAAACAACAGCTGGAGCACAGCTAGTGTGAGTTCCAAACTATTATATCCTAAGTTAGAGATATGAAGGAAAACATAATGGAAAAGATAAACAGGAAAAAAATTCACATAAGGAAAGAAGCAATGGACTGCGACATAAATGACATAGGAAGCCCTATATGAAATGCCGACCTCGGCTCTGCAATTCTTTATTAAAACATTTGGAACAGACCCTATTTACAATAGATGAGCCTCAGCGCTAGAAAGCTTTCCAAATCAACCAACCTCCTATCTCCCTCTATTGGGAGTGTATTTATATTATTCTAGTGCCAATACTATTGAAATAAAAAATGTTGCAAGTGACAATCAGACGTCAATGGTCTAGAGAGTGAAACTATCGCCATGATTTACAAATATAAAAAACATTATGGCACTGCAGCACGTGATAACATGGGCTGACAGCACGGATTTTTCTTCCTCCCCACTTCGTGAAAGCGATCCCCATGTTGCATGTTGACAGTCTATTATCCACTTAGGCCATTTCGGATATGCCTCTTTGACTAGCCTACTTTTTCCAGGCC
Source organism: Pseudotsuga menziesii (assembly GCA_001517045.1). Classification (NCBI taxonomy): domain Eukaryota; kingdom Viridiplantae; phylum Streptophyta; class Pinopsida; order Pinales; family Pinaceae; genus Pseudotsuga; species Pseudotsuga menziesii. The sequence goes on from LPNX010444499.1 coordinate 625,906, forward strand.
ATGTTGCTCAAAGGATGACAAGAAGACCCATGTCCTACTGCCCGATGATTTTCCCCGCCCATCTTTCATCTGGTGACACGGTTATAGGAGGAGGCTGAGAAAAAGGTGTTCATGCACTTGGTGATGATAAACGACTTAAGAATATTATCATCCTTGTACCGCTTGCTCCCTCCTATGAGGATGGTTTTCTTGCAGGCCATGCAACTGGGTGTATGTTTGACCTTCTCCTCGCCCACGACAAAGTAGTCAAGTGGAGATTCTAGGGGCGCTGTCGAAGGCTCTGGACCTACATGGTCCCAAAATGAGCATTCACTCCAACATTTTTGCCACTACTGTGAGATGGCATTTTGGAGGTCATGATTGCAACTAGGAGTGTCAGAGGGATGTCGCTGAGATGTCAAAACCCATGCACAACACATCCAGGAACCAGGCTATGTAGAAGTGGGTGAACCTCCCTCGGTGTTTAACATATGTGCCCCAATGGTTGGAGATTTTTTGGTGTGGATAACTAGGATGATAAAGAAACATATATTTATGTTCGCCTACCAAGAGTACCCTTTGTCGAACTAACTTCTTGAACCACACAGCCATGGACGTCTGCGTAAGGATTCAACACTTCTCGAAATTCAACCTTTACACCTTACCCTTGATACCTTTCCATACCTTAATAACTTCATAATATGGTACTATATAAGGCAAGCAGAAACGACCTAGAAATGGCTATACTCTTGAATATCGGTCGATGTGACAGCAGCATGTGTGACACCAGGGAGGGGATATTCTCTCTTAACGTTTAATTATATTATCTGATATGGGAAATATTTTTGAGTGCTTTCCCACATGGCTACCCAGCTGGCTTAAAGGATGTGGATTTGACCTTCCTTACCCTTTCACTCACTGTGAAGGTGGCATCGGGTTGTTTTAGTTTGTGGCCTCTCTTGACCTCGTGTAAATGCCAAGTCTATCACTTCAACAAACCAAACCTCCAACTTCCTTATTGCTTCTTCTAAGTGAACCACATGCCGAACCTATGAACCAGGAAAGTTAGCATCGTTGGACATGACCTTCGTCTTAGGCCAATTACGAATGGCATCGAAGAAATCGGTCAATCCATAGGGATGTAGATCACACGTGTGAATGTCTCCTCCGTTTTCATCTCCGCATTCGATGTGATGCTTGCAACATGGAGGTATTCTCGGCCCTCCTATTTAAGGAATCTTCTACACCCACTATCCACATTCCATCTTTTCTTCTCTGGATACAACTAGCAGTTTAGACCGAGGCTTGTTCTCCATCATCGATCGCGATCGACCTCTTCATGCAACCGTCAATCTGAGTGGGCCCTACTAATTTTCGCAATGCGAAATCCTTGTCTTCAACCATGCTATTTTTCATTGTGAAATAAACCATGACTGTAGATCTCTTCCCCTCTTTGTCGTGACCATTGATATTCACGGCCGGTACCACCTTTTCACGATTTGAAATCCCAGCTTCATCCACACAATTCTAGTTTGCGAAATCGACTGAGACCATAGATCTGCTTCAGATCTCATCTCTGCTTCAGATCTCATCTCTGTTGTTGAATGCTTCCAAACTTTAACCATTTCGCAACTTGGAAAAATATCCTACCATCGAGCATGTTTGCTCAGTGAAACTATTTTCGGGCCGTTGATCGGGCTTTGTCTTGATCTCAACCTTCCATATGTTTTCCCACTTTAATGGACTCAACTAAAGAAAAACTTTGACCGTTCTCTTGCGTCTTGGGCCAAAATCACGATCTATCATCGCTCTTCTTCCCTATGATCCCAAATCGCTGGGTTATAATGCTCATCTCTATTGTCCCTGCTGCTGCAAGTCTTCACCTTCAAAAGAGTCTATCACCGTAGATTGATCTCTCTTCATTATCTGACGGTTTTAAACTGTGGACCATGCACCTCTATTAATCTGAATGGTGTTCACATAATGTTTCAAAGGAATGGAATCCTCCTTGAACTTCTGTCAGGCCCATAAATAAACTGTTGAAAATGGAGTGTTAACAACCGACTCCATGAGGGATGTTATCCTCCCAGTGAGGTAATAAAGAACCACCATAGACCAAGTGCCAAAACCATTGGGTTGTCTTCAATCTTTCTTTGAAGTCTCCATTCTACTCTGAGCTACTACTGCAGCGAATTCATGCCACTCTCGCAAACTATGTTCTTTACTGCAAACCTATGCTTGCAACTGAAAATGAAAACAAACTAAAATAGTAATGAAGGAAATGCTCGATGATTGCTGAGCTTATTTGTTCCTACCTACCCTACCTAATTTAATGCATAAGCCTGATTAAGTGAAATCGGACTTCCAATGACACCAATCAAGCAACTTGCCTAACAGTTTCATTTTTTCTTTGCACTTGATGGATAGAAATGAAATAGATAATGGGAGAAAGAAATGACAAACAAACTGATCTTCAAAGTAGAGATGCAACCAATCACTACCTTTACCCAGCCCTTCCATGTACTCTACTATGGGGTCATACAAAACACGACAACCTCCAGCATATTCTATCATCTGCTCATGGGAAGGACATTTGGAACTCCCCTCCTTTGGTGATTCATCAGGATGATACTTGGAAGATTGTAGAACAGGGCCTACAAAATCTTTCTTCAATGGAATATCCCTCTTTTCGCTCGAAATTTTTGCAACGAGAGCTTGATGTGCCTCAAGAGGGAGGTCCCCCTTTTCTCCAGCGAAATCGAGTAGGCATATTCCTCCTATGTGAGGTGAAACTCCTGAAGGTGAAACATTGAAAAATGTATTTATTTGAGGGCTTCTGCCTTCTTCTCCATGAATCGACACCTCATCACCAACCGTCAAAGTATCAGTAGCCAGAGAGGGATTGCATGGCTGCTTCTTCTTATCGTCTTCTTTCCTGTACAGGCTTCTGGACTACACCATCTCCCCTTCTTTTTGTTTTTTCTTAGATGATTTAATCATGTGGTGTATTAATTCAAAAGAGGCATAACACAAGGGTATGCTATCACCTCCAGTGCCCTTATCGCCCTTTTCTGCTTTAACCTCTCGACTTCATGTTGCATCTTGATTCTCTCCATCAGCAGGATTTGGTTCAACATCTAGCTCATCAGGTATAATATGCAGGTACTCTTCCTCATATTCATCGTATACAGGTGCACCGAACTCCTTTTTAAAATCATCCTTTACGGACCGAGGGCTATTTAGATCACAATCCCCAGAGAACAGGTCTGTAGGATCATATGCTCCTATACCGGGTTGATCATCTTTCTGGATACTAGGAGAGAGCTTTAACAGGATAGGGACCTTCCCATCCTGCTTGTAGGACCCAACCAATTTTAATGTACCTTTTATTTCACCACCGTTGTCCTATTCTGACAAATTATTGGACATCTTAAGGTTTTCCTCAACCTCCAAACAATCAATAAACATATGTTGCATAGTGATTGATTTTCTTTCTAAAAGAACCAAGGACAGCTTAGGAGGAAAGGTGGTTGCATAATAGATCTTAGCAATGTTCTCAAGAGGTTGAAATTCCTTAGGCATGTTATAATAAAAGCTCGTGAATCTTCTATTAAAACTAGATATGGCCTCACCCTTGTGTCTCTTCAGGGAATAAAATTCTGAAATTATTTGATCCAGTGGCCTTTTCCTACCCCAAAACTTCAAGAAGGTGCAAGAAAACTCTTCCCAAGTATTGATGGACTTAGGCTGCAAGTGCTTTAACCATTCTTTGGCATCTCCTTGTAAGGACTGGGCGAAATTCGTCATGCATACATCATCATGTTCTATATCAAAAAGATCAGAGAAATATTTGAAGGCTTGTAAATGTTTCTTGGCAGTGAGGTCTTTGGACTCTCCATCAAACTTGGGGAGGTACTTGTAATGTTTTGCGGGAAAATCATGGAGGATAGGAGGCAGTTGTAGCGGCTTATACTGGCTTGGAGAAATGGGAGAGACAAGATTAGGCACAATAGCTACACTATCATCCAAGGTTTCATGGATTTCACAGGGGTGACCTTTGACATTGTGAGCCCCCAGATAAAAATCTAGGTCATGACCAGATGTACAAGACGACGCAACGCTTTCGGTTCGTAAAGAAGGATAAACAGGAATATATTCACAGCTCTCTTCAGAATGAGTCAAACCATAGAAGGTTGTTTTGATAAACGTAGGGAAAGATAAGAATAAACTTACAAGATATAAAAAGGCGTCATGGAAGAAATGCAGACTCGAGTATCTTGACCTTCCACCATGCATTTTTAGGCTTTATAGCGGTCCATTTTTCTAGACGGAGTTTTCCAGCTTTCCTCGGCCATTTGATTTCTAGGTCATACCACCAGCGGAGTTGTTGAAATCTGAATCCTTCAAGAGTGGAGTCACCAGGTGAAAATTTCTCAACCTTCTTGATGTCTTATCCTTGTTCACCATCAACAATCAGATCTAAATCCATGTCATTTTTCCCAGGGATGTTCTTAAATTCGTCCCCGACAATGACGCCAGTTTGTTAGCACTGGGATTGAGCCCCAAGGCTGAGGGAAGGGTCCACTCCCAGGTAACAGCAGAACCACTTTTGAAGAGAGAACTGGCCTTTTTCTCTTTCGAGAGGGATCTCTCGCCAAATGTTAACAATGGCCAGATATGTGGAAGCGAAACTATAAAATGTGTGTATGATTGGTTGAAACAAGGCATAAAATCATTGGGCGATGGGGTCAAGAAAGGCAGCAAAAATTCCGTAGGCGAGCTCACCGTAGAGGAAAGGTAGCCATTCAACCACAGTCAGGTTGTAATGAACTGGTGGGAAAAGAATAACATGAACAAACCATCAGCAAAAAGCATTGGAAAATGAATTATGTACTAACTTTGGAAGAAAACTTTGGTGAACATCCGAAACAATAGCCGGAGCACAACTAGTGTGAATTCCAAACTATTATACCCTAAGTTCCAAATATGAAGGAAAAAATAATGGAAAATATAAACAGGAAAAACATTCACACAAGGAAATAAGCAACAGACTGCGATATAAACGACACAGGAATCCCTATATGAAACACCAACCTCGACTCAGCAATTCTTTATTACAACATTTGGAACAGACCCTATTTACAACATATGAGCCTTATCCCTAGAAATATTTCCAAATCAACCAACCTCCTATCTCCCTCTATTGGGAGTGTATTTATATTATTCTAGTGCCAAGCCTATTGAAATAAAAATTGTTACAAGTCACAATCAGACGTCAATAGTCTGGAGAGTCGAACTATCTCCATGATTTACAGATATAAACAAACATTATGGAGCTGCAGCACATGATAATGCAGGCTAATAGCACAGATTTTTATTCCTCCCCACTTTGTGAAAGCGATCCCCATGTTGCATGCTGACGGTCTGTTGTCCACTCAGGCCATTTCGAATATGTCTCTTTGACCAGCCTGCTTTTTCCAGACCATGTTGCTCAAAGGATGACAAGAAGACCCGTGTCCCACTACCCGATCATTTTCCCAACCCATCTTTCGTCTGGTGACACAGTTATAGGAGGAGGCGAAGAAAAAGGTGGCCATGCACTTGGTGATGATAAACGACTTAAGAAGCTTATCATCCTTGTACTACTTACTCCCTCCTACGAGGATGGTTTTCTTGTAGGCCATGCAGCTGGTTGTATGTTTGACCTTCTCCTCTTCCACGACAAAGTAGTGAAGTGGAGATTCTAGGGGCAGTGTCGGAGGCTATAGACCTACATGGTTCCAGAACGAGAATTCCCTCCAATAATTCTGCCACCACTGTGAGATGGGATTTTGGAGGTCATGATTGCAACTATGAGTGTCAAAGGGATGTGGTTGGGATGTCAAAACCCATGCACAACACATCCAGGAACTGGGATTTGTAGAAGCGGGTGAACCTCCCTCAGTGTTTAACATCTGTGCCCCGGTGGTTGGTGATTTTCTAGTCTGGATAACCAGGATGATAATTAAACATGGATTTATGTTCTCCTACCAAGAGTACCCTTTGTCGAACTAACTTCTCGAACCACACAACCATGGACGTCTGTGTAGGGACTCGACACTTCTCATAATTCAACCTTTACACCTTACCCTCGATACCTTTCCATACCTCAACAACTTCAGAAGATGGTGCTATATAGGGCGAGCCGAAACGGCCTGGAAATGGCTATACTCTTGAATATCGGTCAATGTGACAGCAACATGTGTGACGCCAGGAGGAGATCTTCTCTCTTAATGTTTAATTATCTTATCTAATATGGGAAATATTTTTGAGTGCTTTCCCACATGGCTACCCAACTGTCTTAAAGGATGTGGATTTGACCTCCCTTGCCCTTTCATTCACTGTGAAGGTGGCATCAATTTGTTTTAGTTCATGGCCTATCTTGACCTTATGTAAATGCCAAGTCTGTTGCTTCAAAGAACCAAACCTCCAACTTCCTTACTTCTTTCTTCTAAGTGAACCATGTGTCAAACCTGTGGGCTGGGAAAGTTAGCATCGTTGGACATGACCTTCACCTTAGGCCAATCATGAATGGCATCGAAGAAATCAGTCAATCCATAGGGAGGCCGATCACATGTGTGAATGTCTCCTCCACTGTCATCTCCGTATTGGACGTGATGCTTGCAGCATGGAGGTCTTCTAAGCCCTCCAATTTGAGGAATCTTCTACACCCATCGTCCACGTTCCATCTTTTCTACCGTCATCTTTTCTTCTCTTGATACAACTAGTAGTTTAGACCAAGGCTTATTCTCCATTTTCAATCACGATTGACCTCTTCATGCAACCGTCAATCCAAGTTGGGCCTACTACTTTTCACAATGAAATCCTTGTCTTCAAACATGTTAGCTTGCATTGCGAAATAAACCATGACCGTAGATCTCTTCCCCTCTTTGTCATGACCGTTGATATTCGCGACCAGTACCACCTTTTCACGATTTGAAATTGCAGCTTCATCCGCACAAGTCTAATTTGTGAAATCGATTGAGACCATAGATCTACCTTAGATCTCATCTCTGCCATCGAATGCTTCTGACCTTTAACCATTTCACGACTTGGACAAATCTCCTACCATCGAGCATGTTTTCTCAGCGAAACTATTTTTGGGCTATTGATCGGGCTTGGTATTGATCTCGACCTTCCATATGTTTTCCCACTTTAACAGACTCAACTAAAGCCAAACTTCAACCGTTCTCTTGCATCTTGGGCCAAAATCACAATCTATCATCGCTCTTCTTCCCTGTGATCCTGTATCGCTGGGTTATAATGGTCATCTCTATCGTCCCTGCTACTGCAAGTCTTCACCTTCGGAAGAGTCTATCACCATAGATTGATCTCTCTTCATTGTTAGACGGTTTTAAACTATGTACCATGCACCTCTATTAATCTGAATGGTGTTCACATAATGTTTCAAAGGAATGGAATACTCCTTGAACTTCTGTCAGGGCCATCAATAAATTGTTGAAAATGGAGTGTTAACAATTTCATTCTTCTAATTGCTAAGTAAATTGTGTGATATATCTTGTGAGTTGTGTATTTTTCCACATATCTATGTGCTCAATTTAATATTGTATCAGAGCCTCGGTGGACAAGGAACTTCTCCTCCTCATATCTCCATCTAGATCATTTCTTTTGAGCAATTTTCTCCATTCCTACTCTGCACCAGAAGCAGAAGGTTTACCACTTAATACCCCAAGTTAAGGAATTGTTGATCAATTATGTTGGGTGTGATGAAAACCTAAAATGTGCAGGGTGTCGACGTTATTTTGTTTGTTTCATTGTGTGATTTACAGGTTATCAGTTCTTCTCACTACATTTGCTACAAGCATCTCTTTCTTCTCATTGTATTCGCTACAACATCTCAGTCATTTTCTCTACACTCAAAATGGCTCCTCCAATAGAGCAGATCACTTCCTTCAACTACCACCAGTGGAAGGAGGACATGGAGAACCATCTTCACACCAAGAATCTCTTCAGACTCACAATGGATCAAGAGGAAAATCCAATTCTTAATCATGACAAAGAAAACTACTAAAATAGGCTTGATGAAGCCTATGGATGATTGTCTCTATCAATCCCTCGAGATATTCTCTTCCACATCAAGGGATTGAAGACTCCCAAGGAAATTTGGGACAAGATTGCCTCCTTATTTGATAAGTAGGATGAGATGAGGGTCCATAAGCTAGAGAATGAGCTCTTCTCTCTACATCCATCCAAATTTGAAACACTAAATGAATTGTTCACAAAATTCAAGAACCTAAGATTCCAATTGAAGCTATGCAAGGTTGAGAAGGAGGATGATCAACTCATCCTTGCCATTCTCTCAAAAATCAGTGCATACTACTCAGTCTTTGTATCAAATTTTCAAACAGTGAAGCGCACCACTCCAAATTGGAAGATGCCCACTCTTGATGCTTTCATTGAATCTCTCTCACACAAGCATGACAAGTTGATCCAAATGGGCATCATTCAACATTCCAGAGATAAATCATTGGTTTAAGGAGGACCTAAGGTAGTGAATCATAAAGGGAAGCAAAGAGATGAGTCTCCTATGAAGAGAGAGCATTCAAATGAACCTTTAGGTTCGAAGAGAAGAAAGAAGAATGGCAAAGGGAAGACCCTTTGTTCCTACTATGGAAGGGGATTTCATCCATATAGCTCCTCCATGAGAAGACAAATTGATGAAATCACTCTTCTTCTTAAGAAACATAACATTACTGCACCTGCTAGCATAAGGAAGGATGACCAAATAAAAGACACTGAAGACACTGAAGATTACTTCAAAACAGTTCATGCACTGAAGGCTAGTTGCTCAACAACACATGTCTTCCTTATTGATTCTGGAGCTTCCAATCATATGGTTGCATCAAGAGAACATTCTCATCTTTATAGTATTTTGATGGTCCTAGTATTCAACTGGGAAATAAAAGTAAAGTTCAAACCAAAGGGAAGGGATCTATCAAGCTTGAACATGGAAGGTTCAAATATGTGTTATATGTCCCCTCCCTATATTCAAATTTGTTATCTATGTACCAGATGACTCATAATGGCTCTCCAAAGCGAGTGATATTTGGCCCTGACTCAATGGAGATCACAGATATATCTACTGGGAACATCATAGCAAAGGGTGTTGCAAATCATGCCTCCAAGGCATATGATTTCTCATACTTCATGCCTTTTTCGGAACTAGTGCACTCTCAAAGGGAAGGTAAAAGCATTCCATCTCCTTCTCTTGCAGTTTCCACTAGTATTGCAGAACCATTTGTATCGGTTCATGAGATTAAGATTCATTCAGATTCAGATTCAGATTCAGTCCCTACTTCCAAGAAGGAGGCGAGGAAGATGACTGGAAATCCATCTGACATTCAGAAGATAGAGAAGCTTGCACTATGCCATGCAATCTTACCTCCTTCAGAGAGATGCAACAAATTACATGTAAGATGTCACACAACAAGGTATGATCAGTCACACTGCCTTAAGGAGAATAGAGAGGATCATACACCTCTTCATCTAGAAAGAGGCAAAAGTTAAATTCCTCCTTCCTTCCATCATCATTTTGGTAAAAGAAGGATAATTCTACATGCCAGGCCCCATAACACCTATGCATAGAACACCATTCATACTACTTCGCTACATCACAGGGATGAAGTTTGCAGCAACATATGTCCAACTTTTTAAAACTTGAATCCATATTCTATCTGCTTAGATAGAGGGGGGGATTTTTTCCCATGTGTTTTTTTCCCTGGCTCCTTGTATTGAGTAGTTACTTTACTTTACTTGATGTAATGGGTGACCTATGGTCTTAGTTACCAGGTCCCATAGACTGTCCAAGTTAGAATTGAGGGGGGGTGTTAGGATTATTAATCCTCCCTTGTCCAATCTGGTCATATGTCTAAATCAGGAGTCATGTCTAAATCGGGAGTCCATCCAGTCTATTTTTAGTCACTACCACCATTGGGTCCACTTGGCCTAATTGAGGAACATGTTTTAGCTACTAGACTATGTGGAACACTAATTGAGGCCTACTGCCACTGATTGCACTTGCATGCATCAGTTTAGGAACCTCCTAGACCAATCCCTACAATTTAGGAGCCACTGGGAGAGCTGATACCAACCAAGGTCAATTGAGTTGAGCTGATGACTAGTCAAGCTAAGTTAGGAGTTAGTTACATTTAGTTCTAGTCCTCTACATTTAGTTAGCACTAGGTTTGCATGGCTGCATGCAGGAGGGGCGCATTCCTCACCTACCACAATCACCTAGCCTCAGTTAACACTGAATTAGACACTTGAGTTGTGTTTTAGAACTCCCATGAACTCCAACAATGATTCAGACAAGGTCAGTTATCTATTGAGTCCTCCGATAATGATTTAGACAAGGTCTTAGTTACCTATAGTTAAGTAGAGTCTAATCAATTCAAATTTCCTCATGCGGATTCGAAATTGCATGTGGCTATTTAGAAATTGTATTAAATTGTAATTTATCATATAATTAATTTTTTATTAATGAAAGCATTCACAGTTGCAAGCCATTTTTGCACTGTTTGATTCGTCAATTACTGAGTAAATTGTGTGATCTATCTTGTGAGTTGTGTGTTTGTCCACGGATCTATGTGCTCAATTTAATACTAATATACAACTGATTAACATGTAATTGTATTCTTTCTGAGACCACATTCCTCCTTTCTCTTCCCAGAAGAAAGGGAGTCCTCTTCTAAATAAAGGATTAAACAGTTCAATGAATTCCTTGATTTGATGATGCATGACATCAATTTTCGCTTCAGCTGTTTCCAAATGATGATATTTATTTACCACTTTACTTGCCCATGTGATAATCAAAACCCTATCATGGATATTTCCTTTCTTTATTTCATCTTCTGTCAAGTTGTTCAAAAACTTGATTGCATTATTAGTTGTTTCAATAGGCTTCTTATTTAACACCTATTTAATTACCATCAAGACATTTTTTCTAGCAGCTTTTGTAACAATATCCTTATCAAGAATAAAATCAAAATAAGGCCTGAGCTTGGCTGCTTCTACTATCAGTATATCCCAGATGAGATGTTTTTCTCCCTATAAGGCTGACTGTCTTGTAACCTATTTTTTCAATTTGTTGTTCTTATCCACTAGTTCTTTAAATTCGCCTTCCAATTTGTTTCTTTCTAGTTCTCTCTTTCCAGCTATGTCCTACAAATTTTTATTTTGGTTCTTCAAACCAGTGATTTCCAACTCTTTAGGAATTACCTATGACATAGCCTCGACTCTACCTTGTTCACTAGATCCAGCCACATGAGGAATGATCCTCAATTATAGTTCCTTTCCTTTCTCCAGCAACCTTCTTTCCATTTCTTCTAACTTTTCCTTCATGTCTTTCTCACTTTCTATTACCAAGGCCGTGTATTTTTTCCATTTATTTTCTTTATCAACAAACTTCAATAAGTTTGCTTGACAATTAGTCAACTGATTATTCAGGTTCTCCTTTTCTTTTTCTATCTCAGCTAGTTCAGGACCCTATATTAGCTGGGTGGCAAGTATGTGAATATTCTTTTTCAATAACTATATATCTTTTTATTTCTCATCCAGCAACCTTTGGATGCGACCAGCTCCCTTATCAAATTGTCCTCCAGTAGCCAGCAACTCATTTTGCAGCTTCTTTATCTGAGTTTGGTGGGCCTTATTTTCCACCTTTTCTTGCCTCAATTAGTTCTCAATTTTACCTTTGAGTATCTATAACTTGGATAATGCCAGAGTGATCTTTAGTAAGTGAGTAAACAAGATATCTCTTATCTACTTGTGTAGATTAATCTACTGTGTTTACATACAATAGATTATTCTTTATTTTTATTCAAGTAAAAATATGCTGTAGGTTAAACTGTGTTACATTATAGATACATTCCTTTGTAGATAATTAGTATCTATTTACAAAACAATAGAAATATCATAGTCAAGCTACTTTGTTATATTAATCTAAATAGAGACATAAACTACAAATACTTAGTTTTATTTACTAATAATGTCAACTAAGCTAAGACTAACAAATACCATAAACCAAGTAGATATACATTAAAGTATTCAAAATATAAAGAACAAACTAAACTAAGTTATAGAATCTATGTTTTTACTTTTCAAAGGAACTTTGAGTAAATTCAACCTGTTAGCTTAAGTAAATAAAATAAAAGAATATGAAATAAATAAATATCTATCTAAGAACAGAACTATTTTATATTTATCAAATAGGTTATACCTGTAAAGGTATTCTACAGGGTCGAAAACCTAAATTAAAATTATTATTGTTTCAAATAAAAACAGTTAAGCTATAATCAATTTGTTTGGATCATTATATCAATAAATAAATTTAAACTATTGTAGACTGGTTACAGTCCTTATAACAAATATATAAATAGATATAAATTTAAGAAATCTCAATATACACTAGTAATATTATTAACCTAAAACAAGATTTTACAAGTAATAGAACCTATTTAAATAAATTAAAAGAATTTATTTAAACAAGGGTTTCAATCAGGAAAAGCCTCACTCGTATTCTTGAGCCAACAAATAAATATTACGAATTACTCTATGACGGAGTTACAGTTACAGTCTTAAATAAATAACCATATCATATACACAAAATATAATAAACAGTAAATTTCTTTATTCACAGTCGAATAGGGTAAAAACCCTACTTGCACAGAGTCACAAACAGTATTACTGCAAAAACGAGTCTAAGCTCGAAGATAAACTGTCTTAAAAACTATTGCATTACATTGACAGGCCATAAGGCTAGAAATTAAAACTATTTACAACACCCAGCTCACGGCCGGAACTACCCATCGACTCAGCGAGGGTTTGAGACATAATAAAACCAACAATAAATTTTAAAAAGAAACTGCATAGCTAATGGCGAAGCTGGATAAGCTTCCAAGCTCAGTGTTACACCATCGACAACCCTGTTACAAGTAGCGCAAGAACCCAAACGTTGAACACAAGGCTTACCGAATCAGAGCCACGGCATTCGAAGACATCCAACATTGTTCTCTTCATGATTTGCAAGTGGAGTCTCAAGTTCCTGTAAGGAGTATACAATAGAGAGTGTTATTTACAAAACTCTTAAAATGTTGTAGACCCTACTGTAAAAACAACTATGCTGTAAATTCTTCTATGTTGAAAATAACACTAAATAATTACCTTAATAATAATGTTGAACATTCTAGCGGAGAGACTGTCATTAACTGTAATCCACTCATATGAATCTCCAAACCCTATGACGATGGAGAAGCACAACCAACAGCAATTAAAGCTTAGCTTATCACCGTAGTGACAGACCACGAGGAAGCACGATGGAGCTATGGATAGGCTGCAAGTAAGTGCAAAGAAAACTTCAATGAACTCTTGCAAAATAAAGAACCCATAGTTATGGAGTTTAGCAACAAGACCCAGCACTGAATAGTACAGCAACATTAACCCAAGACTCGGAGCAAATTGGAATAGGAAGGAACTCATGGCCGCCATGAGACCTTGCAGAGCATCCCGAAGGCCAGCGTGAACTATGGAGGGAAAATGACAAAGGGTTAGGGTTGAAATGAACTTATATCTCCAATAAATGGACAGGAGGTGACCACGTTCCCACAAGAAAATCAAACCATGCATGGGTCGATTTCTATAGTTCACCTACATTCCAATATTTCCAATTATTCAAACAATGATTTGTTACCAAACTTGCATAAGCTATAATGTTTGCATATATAAATATCCCATCGTTAATCATATGTCAACTTATCGTAATATTGAAAGCTCGATATTGGCATTTGGATAAACCACAATATGTTAACGTTGACATAGTGAAAGGTGTAATCACTTAATCAATTGGTTAATCTCGAAATCAATCATGTATAGAATCTTTTAAACTATAGTAAGCTTATATGCTAGAAAATCAATGTTAAGTTTGCACGTTTTATAATCCTTTTAAACCAACAACTCAAGTGGTGATAAATTATAGAGTTGAATAACATAGTAAAAAGTATCATCATGAATTATTCTACAAGTTCAACTTTGGTTTAAACTTGCTTAGAACCCTTCGAACTATTATAGTTATATATGCTTGTAAAACAATGTTGGATATGCATGGTTTATAAAACAAACTTATCACTCTTAATCCAATCAGCTTGGGGTGGGTTTAATTTATGAAATTGAATAGAGTTGAATGGCTTAGCATTAGAATTATCAACATGACTTTTACCAAGTTCGATGTTGATTAAAAACTTTCATAGACACTAGGTGCTTTACAACTTGACAATGCTAGAAGTTTACCTTATTGTGTATGTTAGAGTAGTTAGTTTTGTAAGTATACAAGATAACATGTATTTCTTATAAGGTAAAAATTTGATCTACCATAATAGCTAATGCAGACATGAATTTAATGTAAGAAAGGTGTTATAGTAATAATAAGAATTACAGTGAAATAACCTTATGCAAGTCTATAATCATTGAGAACAACATTGATTGACTTAGGTTTAAGAAAAGAAGACAAACATTACTCCATGTCAATGATGCAGTGATTTTACACTATTCAAGCTTATATTATCAAGGAGTTTTACGGGCAGTAAGTTTCCCTACATAATGTAAATATCGATCAGCTTGGTACTCAAGTAAATAATATGATAATGTATACGATACAATAGTACATGCAGTACGACTTTGACGAGGAAGCTAATAACCGGTTAAATGAGCAACTGATTTGTACATATAAGTAATAGGTTGATACTTACTATACTAGTAAGTTAAAAAGGAAATCAAATTTTATATTCTAATGAGAATCTTACTATCAGCATTGGTAGAAGCTCTTCCATGTATAAAATCCAATAGTACAATAAGTATAACAATTGCAAGATAAGCATGATAAAATAGAATTTAACATGCAACAAAGAATACAAGCTTAGAGTCACAGTAAGTATCATTGGTGTCGCTAAGTTTGATAAAGAAAGAAACTCTTTTATTTGAACTTTGCTTACAAGAAAAACTGGAGAAAACCAACTACTTTACCTCATTGAAGTTGCTCGGAATTTATCATCTTATTTACTAAGCATATTAATTGCAAATAGAAACACTTCTTGATACTTTATGAATTTAAAACGTCTACTTGTTCGAGCATACCTGTAAACCTATAAGAACTATTGATCTTTCTGCATTAGCATAAATGCTAAGTAATCCCAGGATTCAAAGTTAGATTCCACCTACTTGCCATAAAGTAGACTCATTAGTAAGCTAAAAGAAAATTGTATGCAAATACATATTCCTTATGTTACGAAAAGGAAACTGCTTAGTTAAAGTAATTTTAAAATGTGTAATACTAATCTTTAGATTGTTTCATTTTCCACTAACCATTAGTTGTTAGTAAACCGAATATTCAACATTTTATGTTATCTCAAACTTTTAAATTTTTGTGAAAATTTGGGGTTTTGACAATTCTAGACACTGTATATCCCATTCTATTTTCGGATAGTATTTGGTTTGCCACTTGCCTTTGTGTGATCTCAGTGATTTATTTTCATTGTATCCGCCCAAGCTAGGGTTCCAAGTATTCCTTAGTTGGTTGATCTTTGGTCTTATTAATCTGTTTACTTCACTTTTCTTACTTTATACAGTTAGTTTAATTCAAGCATACTCAAGTTTTGTGCATTTAGGTGCATAGTAGTCTTTGAGCATTTTAAAAAGTGAAAAGAAAAAATTTTAGAAGGTTTTTTCATTTGATTTTCATAGAGTAGTTTTATTTTCAGTTTTTAAAATATGATCTCAAAAAACATAGTCTTAGTGTTCTCTTTGTCGTTGTATTTTCATCAATTTACATTTACAAAAAGAAAAAAAAGAAGCTTGTGTTTTAAGTAGTGATAGTTTGCTTTGGAAGTATACACCATTGTTTTTACATTTCTTATCGAGTCAAAAAACATCATAGTCTTTCACTCCACTTTCCTTCTGAGTAAACAATAGCCCTTAAAATGAACGCAATAATTAAAATTTATCAGTAATTTTTATTTTTTGGGGCCATACACCTACTAGCTTAGGCTAGACTTGTGGGATAGGAGTGTAAACTTCCCATAAGTGTTTAAATTCAGACATAGTGGGCCATTTGATAGGTAAATCCTTCTCTTTATCGATAGTATCTGGGAAGCTCCTCTCAAACGGGAGTCAAGCACGAGGCCGCGTGGAGGCATTGGACTGAGGAGATAACCCTCTGATTCCTTGTCAAAACATAAATCAGGATTTTTACGCATCTGGGGATTCTGTCCTAAACAGAGTTTCGAGCTCAGCTACCCTGCCCATGCATATGAATTAGGATTGTGATTGTCCCCCCAGACTATCGATATAGTTAAGGTAGCCTCTAGTCTCTTGACATCTACGGTTCATACCTAGGTAAACTAGAAGGCTATTTCTGGTTCACCTTGGATGGGCTTGGAAGGTAAACCTTATTGAAAGTGTAGGAGGGTGGTGGGTGATTCCTCCGCTTGTGCCTAAGAACCTCTTCAATGACGCCAAGTAAATGTTCTTCATATTTCTTCGGGAAAGAATATCTTTTACCCTTGATAACTGTTGAGACTTTAGGAATTTTCATAGTGATTGCTCTGTGGTTTGCCTATGTCTAGCTGACCTTAGGTTTTGATTTTTTAAAATTTACAATCATGGAGGACCAACCTATCAGAAGGTCATGAAGGTTGCAAAACCTTCCTCCTCTCATCACATTGGAGCCTCCACCTCCACCTCAAAGGCGGAGATTGGACACAAACGGTTCATTTGAACCAATAGGAGTAAGTGAAGTTCTGGGTGAACCAGAAATTAGGGCTAACTGATTTGATTTTAATACAGCTGAGATAGAAAGATTGCAGGATGATAAGTTTGCAAGTAATTTTAACACACCCTTGACTGACTTAAATGATCCTGTGATCGTCCAGGTTCGTCCTTTTGATCCACTTGTGTTTGGTGTCCCTGTGGGCAGGATAATGTCTACTATAGGAGAAAGCTCTTTTGTTTCCACCTCAGCCACTCCGGAAGAAGGGGTACTACCTCCCCCGATGGGTACCCCTAGATCTAGCATACCTACTACACCCCTAACTCTAGCGAGCCGAGTGGTCCAACCATCGATTCCCACAAGCCTAGTAGGTGCTTCTACTGGCATGGTTACTTGGATTCCTAGTATACTTACTGTTTCTTCCTCCTTTGCACACACTGCCCAGAGCGATCCGGTAGGATCCTCAGCTTTTGTCCAAGGATTTCCTCGGAATGGGGGGAATATTCCCCCATCCACTCCATACGTAGGCCCATCACCCTCTTATGTAGGAGTGTAGTTTGGAAGCACTAACCCTTACAGGAAAGGTTTTCAAACTCCGGTCTCGGCCCCATTCACGAGCTCTCCCTTTTCGTTGTTTAGCGGAGGGATACCTGCTCCTGTTTTTCAAACCCCAGTTTCAACTGGGACAGCCTGAACCTCTTATACTGCACCTCCCACCCATAATCCTATGGCTTACAGATGGAATCTATTTCAAAGTAATCCATCCACTTCGCAACCGGCAGTAGGGGGCAACCCCACCTTTACATATGGGAATTTGGGGGAAATTCCCTCTAATCCCCAGACTGGCACTTTTAGTGCTCCGGTTTAACCTAAGCTTCATTTCCTGGCAACGTTAAATTTTCTAGATTTGTCTAAATTGATAAACGGCCCAGTGAGGCATGACCCCTCGTGGCCACCTATCCCCACCTAATTTCCATTGGACATCTCAAAGTTCAAAGGAAAATTTGGTGAATATCCTAGGGCTCATCCCACCACTTTTCATTTATGGTGTTCTTCCAATTCACTGAATGAAGATTTAGTTAGGTTGAGGTTGTTCCAAAGAACCTTAATGAGTACTATAGCAAAATGGTACATTGAGTTTCCTTCTGCTGCATTTAGTATTTTTTGGGACTTGGATAATGCATTTCTTAGCCACTTTCAGCTTTCGGTTCGATATGATTTTGGAATGAAATTGTTATCTACCTTCACGCAAAACAAGGCTACCCACATCTCATATCACATCCAAGAGTGGAGGAGGTGAAAGAGCCTTATTAAAGCCACTATTCCTCCTAAGTTTGTATTAGAGTGGTTCCTTAAATCCCTGTTGCCTTATATATCTAAGGACGTATCCACTTCAAGAGTGACGAATGAGGAAGAATTTGTCCTCAAGGCCCAACAATTGGATTTGATTTATTCACAATCTGGGATCTTGTATGAGATTATCCCTAAGGCACCGAGGCCTACCCACGATGCAGAGAAACCTAAGCCTAGACCGCATGCCGATGGTGTGGTTGGGTCCGTAAAATCTTCCACTGTAGAATCTTTGGCCAAACAGCTCCATCAGCTGTCTATCAAACATTCTACGGTGAAGGCAGAAAAGGCTGCCCCCTCACCCCAAAATGCAAATGTTTTTACACAGACCTCTCAGAAGGGAAATTAACAACCTGGTGGGAAAAAGAAGAGAGGAAAGAAAGGGGATGGAAATCAAAACAAGCAGAAACCCACAAATAGTGCTAATGGGGGCAAGAGAGAAAATAAAAAGGTGAAATTCCTATGTAAGTTGTGCCATTAGGATCACATCACCCATCTTTGTCCTCTTATGGAACAAGCCCAGAAGCTGCTAAAAGCTCACCAACCAGTTGTCCCGAAGGATCCTTTTCCCCAAGGGAAAAATTATGCTTCAGCTTCTAATGTAGCAGGGGGCACTCCAGGTGCCCCTGACCCAAGTTATATCAACATGGTTCGATCTTCAACTTTGCTATAGACCAGGAATAAAAACTATGAAAAAGAGACTTCTGAGAAGGGTAAGTCTATAGGTGAAACTTCTAATCCTCTCACGATCGAGAAGCCTGCTGAAAATATGCCTAAGATACCGAAAGGTGTCTTTAAGAAGACCTTGCATAACCTTAATTCTAGGGCTGCTTCAAACTACTCAGTGGTTAAAGACTTAGCCCAAACCTTGTGTGCAATGTTATCTTTAGAGGTACTACAGAGTTGTCCTGCTTAGTGGAATGCACTCTTAGTAGCCTTAGGAAGCATGGACTCGTCTAGTCTCATGGCGAAATTTCACTTATTTGATGTTAAAATTTTCCTACCTTACCATGTAGCCTTATCGATAGATGTCATCCATGGTGGAAAGACCATTGGAAGGGCAGTTGTTGACGAGGGTGCTTCTACATGTGTTATGTCCTTGTCTTGTTGGAAAGCTCTCAGATCCCCAGAGTTGGTTTCGTCAAACACCCTACTTACTGCTTTCGACGGGAGGTCATTTCGTCTGCATGGTATCCTACTGGCTTTTGAAATTAAGCTGGTAGGGAAGGTAGTTTCTATTGAGGTAGAGGTGATTGATGCACCCTTAGATTATAACCTACTTTTGGGAAGAAGTTGGACTTATGCCATGTCCGCTATTGCATCGACCGTCTTTTGGGTGGTAGTGTTTCCACACAAAGGGAAGTTGGTTACTGTTGACCAACTCAATTTTACCCGGAAAGGCGCCATGGAGTCTAATGAGTCCACTGTGCCATTGGTTGATCAGGTGAAACCTGCTATTGAGAGCTTGGGGGCTAGAATGTATGCATCACTGATGGGCACATTTGATCTTCCAGCCCTAATTAACCATATAGGTTCTACTAGTGTGGGGAATTCCATAGCCACGGTTGTTGATAGGACTGTTCCTTGGGTTCTCCCTTCCCCCCATGAACCGGAAGTGCCCTTATCGGCAGTGGAATTGGCTTACCAAGCTATCACTCAAACAACTGTTGATCTCGTTCCAAACCCTCTCACAGTCTCAGAGGACCTGGAAGAAGTCTATTTGCCTGCTTGGGAAAAAAACTCTTTGCATTCTACGGATTGTTTAGATATGGTTTTACCGTCTGATGAAGCCATTATGGAAGCCATGTGTGGATGTGATAAGATCTGCGAAGATGTTCATCATCGATCCTATTTTCTTCCAGAACTAAGCAGGATAGAGAATCAAGAGTTTCATATGAGACTGAAAGATGATGTTGATACACCCATCAATCCCTTACCAAGGAAAGGAATGTTTGTTGAGGGGAATATGGCAAATATTTCCACTACTATCCCTATCAACATCTCTGTAAATCTTGATGTCATGGAAAATATACATATCAATGCAAACTGCTCTCCTGAGGAGATTGCAATCTATACGTCCTTGTTTAAGGATTTCCACGATGTCTTTTCCTGGTCATATGAGGAGATGTTAGGCATCAATCCATCAATATTTGAGCACGAGATCCCAACATACCCTAACGCTAAACCTGTTCGACAAAAGTTAAGACCTGTTAACCTGCGTAAAGCGGCGGCTGTGAAGGCTGAAGTTGAAAAAATGTTGAAAGCTGGTTTTATTTATCCCATAGCTCTGACGGAATGGGTATCCAACCTTGTTCTTGTTGATAAGAAGCAAGGGACCATACGCGTCTGTACTAACTTTCGAGATTTGAATAAACCCTGTCCTAAGGACAACTATCCCATGCCATTTATAGACCAAATTATAGATTCTTGTGCGGGAAGTGAAGTGTTCTCATTTATGGATGGTTTCTCCGGATACAATCAAATTCAAATAAAACCGAAAGACCAACATAAAACTACTTTCATTTGTCCTTGGGGTACCTTTGCGTACAAAAAATTGCCCTGTGGATTGAAAAATGATGGGGCAACCTTTCAATAGGCAATGAACTTTTTCTTCCATGATATCAAAGCCATTGTCGAACCTTACCTTGATGGTCTACCTATGCATTCTTGTAAAAGAATCAATCATCCAGATCACTTGTGTCTAATCTTTGAATGATGCAGATACTATAAGATCCGCTTGAATCCCCACAAGTGCATGTTCTATGTCGAGTCAGGGAAACTTCTTGGATTCATTGTCTCTAATAAAGGCATTCATGTGGATCCATTAAAAGTAGAGGCCATTGTAAATTTGCCTCCTCCTTATTCTATCAGGAAACTTCAGAGCCTGCAGGGGAAGTCCAATTTTCTTCGACGTTTCATTGTAAACTATGCCAATATTACCAAGGGTTTCATGCGCCTTTTAAAAAAAGACACCCCATTTGTATGGGATGAAACTGCACAACTCGCTTTCGAGGCATTGAAAAAATATTTGTTGTCAACACCTTTACTGCGTCTGCCAGATTACTCTTGGGATTTTATATTGTATCTGGCCGCATCCAAGTCTACCATTGGGGTAGTCCTGGTCTAGGAGAATGATAAGCTCCATGAGCATATAGTTTACTACCTTAGCCATGCTTTAACCGGACCTAAACTCAGGTACTCACACTTCAAGAAATTGGCCTTAGCAGTTGTTTATGTTGTTCAGAGGTTACGTCACTACATTTTACTGAGGACTAAAATAGTAGTGGCAGATGTTAATCCTTTTCAATATTTTTTGTCCCAATGGATTATTGGAGGAAAATTTAACAAATGGATAGTCATTCTCCAAGAGTTTGACTTGGATTTCCAGTCCGGTAAGTCTAAAAATTCCTTAGTTTTTGCTGAGCTTATAGTAGAATTTCCAACAGAAGAAGATGTAGTCATTGAAGAAGACTCAATCCCAGATGAGCATATCTTCTTGATATCCACCTTTGACCTTTGGTATGGAGATATACTTATCTATCTCCAGGCTTTAAAGTATCCCGTAGCTTTCTCATGGGAGGAACAACGTAAACTACGCCTTCATGCCAAGAACTACCTCATCATAGGCACCACCTCACATAGGAGGAATATGCCTACTCAGTTCCACTGGAGAAGCAAGGGACCTCCCTCTTGAAGCACATCAAGATCTCGTTACAGAAATTTCAAGCAAAAAGAGGGATGTTCCATTGAAGAAAGATTATGTGGGTCCTCTTCTACAATATTCTAAGTGTCAGCCTAACGAATCACCCGAGGAGGGGAGTTCCGAATGGTTTTCCCATGAGCAAATGACAGAATGCGCTGGAGGTTTCCCCGTTTTCTATGACCCCGTAGCCAAATACATGGAGGGGCTGGGCGAAGGAAACAATTGGTTGCATCCCTGCTTTGAAGATCAGTTTGTTTGTCATTTCCTTCACCCATTATCTATTTCATTTATGTCCATCAAGCACAACAAAAGAACAAAACTATTAGGCAAGTTGCTTGATTGGCTTCATTGGAAGTCTGATTTCACTTAATCGAACTTATGCACAAAGTTAGGTAGAGTAGGTAGGAACAAATAAGCTCGGCAATCATCAGGCATTTCCTTCATTACTATTTTAGTTTGTTTTCATTTTCAGTTGCAAGCACAGGTTTACAGTCACTAGCATGATTTGCAAGAGTGGCACGAACTCGTTGAAGCAGTCGCTCGATGCAGAATGGAGATGTCAAAGAAAGATTGAAGGAAGCCCAATGGTTTTGGCACTTGGTCTATGGGGGTTCTTTTCTACCTCACTGGGAGGATAGCATCCCTCATGGAGCCAGTTGTTAACACTCCATTTTTAATAGTTGATTTAGGGGACTGGTAGGAGTTTGATGAGGGTCCCATTCCCTCGAACTTCATATGAACGCCCTTCAGGTTATCAGAGGTGCAAGGTAAAGAAGAAAATGGCAGGTGCGTTGATGGCATTAGATGGGACTCATAATCAAAGGCTGAGATTGACCAAAGGGTGGATCAATGGCTCCAAAAAATTTCACGCAAGAAGACATGCTCAACCAAAGCCACTTTTCCAGATTGCAAAATGGGTTAAAGATTGGAAACATTCGATGGCTAGGATGAGAGCCAAGTCAGATCTATAGCCTCAATCAATTTTGCAAACCATACTTGTGCGGGTAAAGCCACAATTTAAAATCATGAAAGAGGGGTACCAGTTGCGAAGATCAACGTTCGTGACAAGAAATAAAAGAGATCTATGGCCACGGTTTGTTTCGCAATGCAAACTGGCAAGGTTGAATACCAAGATTTCTCATTGCGAAAAGTAATGGGACCAACTCAGATCTACGGTTGCATGCAATGGTCGGTCACGATCGACGGTTGAGAACATGTCACGATCCAAAACTACCCGTGGTATCCATAGGAAAAAAGTTGGCGGCAGAAATAATGGGACGTGGATAGTGGACGTGAAAGATTCCTCAAATCGGATGGCTAAGAAGACTTCCAAGGTACATATTTCACATCCAGTGCAGAAATGATAGTGGAGGAGACATTCACACATGTAATCTACCCCCATTGTATATTGGCCAATTTCTCCAATGCCATTCGGGATAAGCCTAAAGCGAAAGTCATGCCCAGCAACGCCAATTTCCCCGGATCGCAAGCGTGGCACGTGGTTCATTTAGAAAGAAGCAGTTAAAAAGGTGGAGGTTTGATTTGTTGAGACAATAGAATTGGCATTTACACGAGGCCGAGAGAGGCGACGAACTAAAACAACCTGACACCACCATCACAGTAATTGAAAGGGCAAGAAAGGTCAAATCCATAGCCCTTGAAACCAGCTTGGCATCCACGCGGGAATTGCTTGGAATCTTATCCATATTGGATAATACGATTGAACATCAGAAGGAAATATTCCCACCCTGGAATCACACATGTCACCATAACAACGACCGATATTCTAAGGGTATAGCCCTTTCTAGGCCATTTCAGCTCGCCCTATATAGCACTATCTTTTGAAAATATTTGAGGCATGGAAATGTGTAGACAAGAAGAAGTAAGGGGTTGAATTCGGAGAAGAGTCAATTTCCCTCACGGAAAACCATGGTGGTGTGGTTCGAGAAGTTAGTTCGACAAGGGGTACTCTTGGTACGCAAACATAGATCTGTGTTTTGGTTATCCACACAAAAAAATAGCCAACCACCAGGGCACAAATGTTAAACATCAAGGGAGGTTCACCCGCTTCTACACAACCCAGTCCCCAGAGGTGTTGTGCATGGGTTTTGATACCCCAATGACATCCCTCCAACACTCTCAGTTGCAGTCACGACCTCCAAAGTCTCATCTCATAGTGGTGGAAGAACTGTTGGAGCGAATGCTTGTTCTGGGACCAGGTGGGTCTGGAGCCTTCGACACCACCCCTAGAATCTCCACTTGACTAATTTGTCATGGGTGAGGAGAGGGTCAATTGCACACCTAGCTGCATGGCCTACTGGAAAACCCTTCTCGTAGGAGGAAGAAAATGGTATAAGGATGATAAGCTTCTTAAGTCATTTATCATCACCAAGTGCATGACCACCCTTTTTCCAGCCTCTACCTATAATAGTGTTACCAGATGAAGGAGGGGTCAGGAAAATGATAGGGAAATGGATTCGGGTCTTCTTGTCAGCCTTTGAGTGACATAATCTTGAAGAAGCGGGCTGGTCGAAGAGACAGAAAAATATATCCGAAGCGGCTTGAGTGGACAATTGACCGTCAGCATGCCGCATGGGGATCGCTTTCATGAAGTGGAAAGGAAGTAAGCTTTGTGCTGTCAGTCTGCGTTATCACGTGCTGCATCTCCATAATGTTTGTTTATATTTGTAAAACATGGCAGTAGTTCCACTCTTTGTACTGTTAACACATAATTGTGACTTGTAACAGTTTTCAATTCGATAGTCTCAGTGCTAGAATAGTATAAATACACTCTCGATAGAGGGAGAAAGGATTTGTTTGGATTGGGAAACTTTCTAGGGATGAGGCTCTCCGTTGTAAATAAGATTTGATGCCTTTGTTATGAATAAAGTTGTAGAGGAAGAGTTGTTTCTCATGGCAGAGATTCACAGTGTCGTTGCTTCTTTCAATATGTATTTTCCTTTACGTGAAAAGTGCATCATGTTTTCATTCCAGTTTGTTGATTTCTTTCATGTCTGCAACTTCGTGTATAACAGCTAGGAATTCATACTTGCTATGCTCCTGCTGTTGTTTCAGATATTTATCAATTGTTCTTCTAAAGTTGCATGGAATTCATCTTGTTGGTGCTCCATGCGATGGGTTGTTCTCTCTCATCCTCTAACCATCCACTAAATACCTCCTGATTGCAATATTGATGGCTATCTTTCCTCTATTTGCAACCCCACGCCATTCTTTCCCTCATGCAAATGTTCCCTACTTAGGTTTTTGACTCCATTTCCAATGGTCCCTTGCCTTGATAATCCCACCTGCACCTCACATTAATACACTTTGTCCCATTCAGGATCCTGTCCCCCTAATCATCCTTCATTGAATATATTATGTGGAGTAGAATGCGAAGACAAATGAGAGATCCCTCTCTGACTGCGCGGGGTCGGAGGCATAGTCTAAAGAGGTTCTGCTATTGCCCGGGAGCAGACCCTTCCCCTCAACCTTGGGGCTCAATCTCGGTGCCAAAACCATGAATCAGCTTCAAATATACATTAGGATCAGACTTGCATCGAACAAAATTCAGTGCAGTAGAAATCCATCAATATTGGCATACCAAGCCCTGGGGGCTTGCTTGAACCCATACAATGATTTCTTCAACCTACACACTAAATATGGATTAGATACAAAAACTTTTGGTTGTTGCATGTAAAACCATTTATTCATATCTCCATTCAGAAAGGAACACTTTACATCCATGTGATGTACCTCCCACTGCTTCAAAGCTGCAATGGCTAGGGAAAGCCTTATGGATTCTATCTTTGCCATTGGTGCAAAGGTCTCATTGTAGTCAATACCATGTACTTGAGAGTATCCCTTGGATACCAATATTTCCTTATATTTCAAAGGTGAACCATCAGCAAAAAACTTAGTTTTGAAGACCCACTTGCACTTCACTAGCTTTCTCCTTGGGGGGAGATCAACCAATTCCCATGTGTTGTCCTTCTGAAGCGAGCTGAATTATTCTTTCATGGCTGTTTTCCATATTGGATCATGTGCTGAATATTCATATGTCTATGGATTAGAATCTATCATCAAATAACACTTCTCAGCAAAGAGAGGATCTTTCACACAAAGGGCACTCTCAAATTGAGATCTAATCCTCCTAGTGTCATTAGGATTTCTAGCTAGTTCCCCAGCTGCATGAATGGTCCTTGCTTCCCACTTTGGTATTGTAGGGATTTTAGGATCTGAAATTAATTAATAATTATCATACATATAAGAATCAGCAAACTGATTAGTCTCTTCACTTACAATCAATGGATGTGGTGGTGAAGAGGACTCTCCAACTTCAACTGTTGCTAAAAGATCTTCTTTGAACTGAACACTTATTTCAATGAAAGATTTGTTTGTGCTCAAGTTGATCAGATTGCACCCTTTTTAATCTTTAGAATACCCAACAAATAGGCACTCTTGGCTTTGGGGTTGCAAAGCCTTCCTCTTTTCAGTTGGAATACTAGACCAAGCCTTTGAGCCAAAAATCCTGAAATGGGTCACATCTGGATTGTTCCCACTCCAAGCTTCAAAAGGAGTCATACCATCAAGATTATTATGCAGCACCCTATTATAGATATAGGATGCACAATTTATATCTTCAGCCCAAAACTTTGGTCGCAAATTTTTAGCCTCCATCATACAAGTTGCCATCTGCTTCAGTGATTTGTTCTTTCTCTCAGCAACACCATTTTGCTGTGGTGTGTAAGGGATAGAATGTTGCATCTGGATACTTGCATCTTTGCAATATTGGATGAACTCAGAATTGACATAATCACCACCATTTTCATATCTGAAGATCTTGATTTTCCTCCCAGACTGGTTTTCAACCAAGGCTCTAAAGACTTTGAAGAGGTCCAAAACTTCAGACCTGTGCTTTAGGAAGTGAACCCAACAATACCTAGAAAATTAATCTATGAGGGTGAGTGCATATTTGGCTTGAATAATGGAGATATGAGGGAATGGACCAGAAATGTCACTATGGATCAACTCAAGATGTGTAGAGGTCCTCTCATGACTAGCTCTCTCATACTTGTGCTCTGGGTGTTTTCCTAGGATACAACCTTGAAAGACTCCCTTAGAAAACTTGATGTTTGGTAAACCTATGACCATTCCTTTTTCACTCAAATTAGAAAGATACTTGTAGTTAATATGGCCAAATATTTCATTCCAAATCTTTCTTTCTTCATTAGAATGAGTAAGAAGAGAAGAGGGCTTTGAGTAGGGTAGAAAATGGGAAAACTTGTATACCTTCGAAGTGTGATCAACAACACCTTTTATTATGACTTTACCATCTGAAATCTCAGTGATTTCAAATTCATTGGGGGAGAAGATGACTTTCTTTGGAGACCCAGTGTGAGTCATCTGATACACTGACAAGAGATTAGAGGCAAGACCTGGAACATACAAAACATTATTGAAATTACCATGGTCAAGATAAATCCTACCCTTTCCCATACTGTCAGTTAGAGATTTATCTCCTAAAACTATTGGTGGACCTTTCGACATGTCAAGAGAAGAGAATATCTCTTTTTTTGAAACCATATGTCTGGAAGCTCCAGAATCAATAATGAAACAAGGTGAGCTTGAGGTGCCAGCAACCAAGGCATGTACTCTCTCCTTGTCTTCTGAATTTGATCCTCCTTCCCTCTTCGTTGAGTAATCAGGAAGGGAGATGTTGTTCTTCTCCAAGAGTTGGGACAACATGTCTATCTACGTTTTCATACAAGATCTCTCAGGATGATATCCCTTACTGTAGTATGCGCACTTGCTCATTTCTCCTTTGTTCTTGTTCTTCTGGGGGTTCTTCTTGTAGCCTGAGGACTCCTCTTGAGAATTTTCCTTTTCTCTCTTTTGCGCAAGTGGATTTTTAGATTTTTCTTACTTTTTGAATCCACCTTCGAATCTCCAACAATGAAAGCTTTGTATTTGGAAGGTTTGATGGTGCCCATCATCGCCAATTTATCTTGCTCTTGAGTGAGGGATTCCATGAACTCAACAAGCTTAGGCATCTTCCAGGTTCAAGATGTCAATTTAGTGTCATAAAAGGTCGAAAAAAACACTGAATAGTTAGGACCAAGCTTGAGAGAATGGTCAAAACTAGTTTCTCCTCCTTCTTTTCAATCCCACATTGTTTTAACTACAAAACAAGGGCCTTAAACTTGGTAAAATAGAGTTGCAANCTTGATTTGATGTCCTCTCATATCATATATATTTCCAAAAATCTCTTCAAGCTTCTCCCACACCTCATTAGGAGATTTCAATGAATCAAGATGGAAAAGGAGGTCTCTTGAAATACTTAGACACAAAAGACCATAGGCCTCATCCCTCATGTTGTGCCATTTGATTTTCTCTGCAGCTGCATTGGGTTCTACCTCAGTAGCCATGGTAACCCTGTAGAGACCTTTATCTCCCAACAATATCTCCATCTCATCTTTCCATTCAAATAAATTGAATGGAGTCAATGATCCTTTGAGATTGGTCCATATCACAGCTCCTGTGCCCTTCAGTCAGTAGAATGTGCACCCAATCAGTGATTTCAAACCTGCAATAACAATTTGGAAGGATATAAATCAATCCACAAATGATTTTATACCATGTGGAAATTGAACCCAAGAGATAGATCAATTACACTCACAAAATTCCTAATCAAACATGCAAAATTCACACAAAAGGAGACAAAAATTGGAGCATAAATTAATCCTGTATTGAATAAGTGTACATTTTCCAACCATATGAAGTAATAGGCTGCTCAAATATATAATTACATGAGTTATTCTAAATCACTAGGTTTCTATTCGAATTGGCCAAAAAGCAAGCTTACTAAAACAAGTCAAATCCCCCATAGGTGCAAAAGGGAATTTCCAGATCCATGAAGATCCTCATGGATTAGATAAAGCAAGTGGGAAAGCTAATATGTGGTGGAAATACAAATAATTCATGCTTTTGTATGGATAAAGGGAAGGAGGATGATGTGGTCAAAAAACAAGGCAAGTTCCCCTAGACTAGCTTTTCCTTTATGCCTTAAAATAGATGTAAAGCAAGGCAGCTTTCGGAAAAAGTAGATATTCACTTTAACAAAATAGGAATAAAGTAGACATGCTAAATATGTTTCTAGGATGATTTTAAAGTGCTCCATGACCCAGTTTACAAGTATTGACTTCTAGGAACATGTAGAAGTCAACTAGCATAGAGAGGGAATCTAGGATTCTAGGAATAAGAAAAAAATTATTTAATTAATGTCAAATATGGGTAACTATGGGTTTATTATTCTAAAAATATTACCGTAATGAAAAGAACACAATTAAAATTTTCCCTTTTACTTATGTCTAATCAACAAGATCATAAATAGATGTAAATAACAAATATGAAGAACACTTGTAGTTGAAATTCAAATCTGAAATTGGCACAAGATAGTTATGGTTGGAAACTTCATATTTTAGTTGAATGATGAAGTACATACCATATCCTCCTATAAAGTATAGAAAATACAACCATGCCAAATTCCCTAGATAGGGTAAATCATCGAACCCTATATCCTCTAAGAAGAGCAAGTGGTAATTCCCTCCAACACTATCTCCAAGCCAATATGTCCTCCTCTTTCCTTCTGCGCTAGAATTCCACCTTTGATTTTTCTTCCAAAATCCTAGTACCTAATATCTAAGGGTAAAAACTTGACCTTATAACTCCAAGATGCTTTGAGAAACCCCAAAGAGACCAAGAAACCCTAACTCCCAATAGAGAGAGAAAAACAAATACAAATGAATACATAGAGAGAGGGAGAGAGGAAAAGTGTGTTTATTTTCTATGTCACATATCTACAAAATAGTGAGAAAGAATGAACACATAATTTATGATGATTTTTGATGTCTTCTCCATAATATCAAATTTTGGTCACAACAGAAAACTCCGATACCAAGGCGTCCTCTTTCTCTTCCATAGCTTCTCCTAGGGTTTCCTCATGAACTCATGAACCCTAGTGAATCTCTCCAAAAATAAAACTACAAAGATAAAGGTGTAAATCATGATATGATTGTAAATACTCTCTCCTTCCTCTAGTTATGTATGAGGCAAGGGAGGCCAATAATGCAATGTGGGAACAATCCCTTGTAGGACACATAAGTGAGATGTCCACTATACATTACAAGTGTCAAGCTCCAATGATGATGCAATGCACAATAAGGACTCCAAGGCATGTATCTACACAAATAAAGTCCACACCACTCGATATAGAGCCTTAATAGTCTCCATATTTTCTCCAAAGCAAAGTACTCCATTGGGGAATCTACCCCTTGAAAGAACATTATTAAAACCTTAAGTGTCCTTGAGCTATCTACAATCCTCTGAATAAGAATCCAATATACCACATGCTATATAGGGCTTTAATCCCTCCTCCATGATGACCAATTCTCTACATCCCCTATAGATAATTCTCCCACCAAGTGTATTCTCCATGTGGTCATCATGAGCTGCATCCACCATCTAGGAAAGACATCTCTAATTCCCAAGAGATGAAAATTGGTCTGACAATCAATTAAGTTCAAGCATTACACCCTCTCTGATACCATTATTGAGATCCATAAGAGAGAAAGGATTGAATGGAGCCAACTGGAAAATCCTAAATCAACAAACCCTAAATTTGCACAAAGAGATGATAAACCAACACTAGGGGAAAAGATAAAATTTCATTAGTGCACGATAGATGAAACAAGAAAGTGATTTTAGAGAGAAACAAACCAAGAATGCCAAGGAATGATACTTGAAATAAATTCCTTGAACAATAGATCACACCATAAAAGAGAGTGCAATGTGAGATATGGTGCACGTAATCTAATAGAATGAGTCACTTTTATAAGAGAGAAATTGCTCAAGTTGTTGTTACAAATTAATTTGAAGTGTATATTTATACACAACTAAAGATTTAGGGAACCCTTTTCAATATTATGGGTCGACATAATTACTAGGTGGGTGTTGACTCTTAACCACTTAGGAATACAATAAAGAAGTGTTGAGGCAAACCCTAGAAACACACCATTATACAACAATGATGATTACAAAGTGGGGCCATGGATGTATGTGAATATTACACCATCATTTCAACACCTTCTATGAGTTCATTTGTGTTTCATTCTTGTCTTCTGGGCATTCCTTCTTTGATTTTGCTCATGTTTTCCATCGGTCTAAGGTTTGACTATTTATCTTTGTCATCTAGTGTTTTTTGTGCATACTTTATTTTAGGGCTCTATGCCCACCAGTGGTTTTGATATTAGGTCATCAACACTTCAGACATACTTCTTAGAGTATAGAATAAATTGCTACAAACTTTGATATCAAACATTTGGAGAACCGCTAATTTTATTTTTGCTTGATATGGTTCAAAATTACATTTTCAATTTTTAAGATAGAATGAAAACATTGAGACAATATGTTGAGAGAAATACTCATGTTTTTACAAATTCCAAAAATGAAAATTATACATTAAGCTATTTATTTCATGGGATTCATTAATGAGGGAGGGTGCATAGAACTAGTATCACCTACTTCATCATGTTGAAAATTAGAATATCCCTAGAAAATAGAGGTACCCCTGATTGCACAATTTCCTTGTACATTTTCTCCATAGTAATTGTTATTGTGAGAACTTCTAGAAGCAACAAAAGTCCATATAAGAGATCATTGTTCTTATACGAACCAAGGATAAATATAAAATCCATCTCTTCTTCATGGAATAACTTGATCACCCTATCAAATCATATTTGGCATACTTGTAATTCCCACATAGTATCCCCTTTTCTTCTAGGCACACCATATCCTCTGTTTCTCGACCTCCTGGTATTGGTACCTGATCCACTGTAAAGAGTACCTAAAGAAGGTAAAAGACATGTTCCACTCTAAACCTATCCCTGTGCATATGGTTTATCTTAGATTGTAGAAGCAAATGAAAAATATACATACCCATTGCAACTAATCAAAGGACAATTTCGAATAATAGTAAGGGGGAAGGAGAAGAATCAAGACTTGAGATGCTCCCTATATTATTTGATGATAAAATATTCAAACAAGTAAACAAGATTACATAATATATTTTTAATGAACGTCATCAACCACAAACTGTTGAGATTAATGATAATCTTAGGTTTGGGGGTCTCAAGGGTTAGAGTAAGGAAACTAAGAAAAAACAAACTTTAGTTCAATATTGATTGAACTTTTTAAATTTTAAGTAATCATCATTAATGAATCATTTTTCCTAATGTTCCCTGAAATGAAACATATGTGGGAGATTAGGATTTTTTGTATATGGTCAACATCCTCTTATGTAAGATCTGGTGTTTAATTTGTTTGCATTCCTATGCTCTCAAGATTTAGGTATGCATACATACTTCTATTTTCCAATTCAACTAATAATTCTAAAGTGTAATTGGTGAAAAGGTAGTTTAAAATAAAAAATAGTGGTCAGCTCAATCTTTATCATAGAGCAATGTTGATTATGATTAAATTTAAACTTTAGGACTACAAGGGATATTATGTTGAAGGATATGAAGGAGCAAATGTATGGAAATAAAAATTGGTCTTCATTAGGAATGACTAATCTTGTTCCTTTATTTGATGTATCTAGAAATAAATTAAAGCTTGGGAATGCATATGAATCTAACAAACCAAGGTCAATGGAGTATTCATGTGCATAGTTCTCAAATACAAACATTCCACATTTGGAATATTTTACTAAACCACACAATGGAGGTAATAGTGCAACCTACCATGTGAACTCTCAAAATATAACAACAATTCAAAGGACATCACCATTGTCTTCTATTGTTAGTTCCAAACATAGAAATGATTCATAATTATATGTATCAGGAACATATCCAATGTGTAAAACAATTTTTTTTTAAAATCTATATGGGGATTATTCACAAACATTTAACCCTTATCGTTCAACATAGTTTGATGTTACCAAAATGGCAATTGGATGCCAAGCTTCGTTAGTCTTTCCTCATGATTATGATATAATACCCAACCTTCCCCATACACAACTAGCATATCCTAAAGTGACCCTTCAAAGAAACTCGAAAAAATGATAGAAGTATTTCTAAAATAACATCAGCTTCCTATAACATTCCATTCCAAAAAATTTGATCGAGGTGGTGTCAAAACCCCAAATTTTCCGAAAAATTTAATTTTTTTTAAAATACAGATAATTTCCATAAATGCAGTCAATTGAATGTTTAATTAGTTATATGTTAATGAATTCATTAGCTGAATTATCTGCTTGATTATGTTTATTTTATAGAAAAATTCTTATTCAGTTTAATGACTTGTTTTTCTTTGCGACCACAAGGTGGAACTGTCAAGATATTATGGGCTTACTTAGCTTTCGAGCTAACGCAGAAAGTTTTTCTGCTCTTACAGACTTACAAGTAAGAAGTTTGGGTGCTTCTTGTCAATAATTCTAAACATTCAGAAATAAGTTCGTCGCACAATAATAACTCAGTAAAATAATATAAATGATATTCAAAATTCAAGTGCTTTATGAGGTAAATCCATTAAATCATCATTCCTTTTAAGATGCTACGGAAAATGAGATTTAGTCTATCAGTACTGACGACAACTGTTTTCTTTCTAAGATACGTAAATTTATAGTTCTTAATGCTTACTGAACTCTTCGATGTCTATCATAGTCATCCAGTGTAAAAAAAATGCCTTAATCTTTCTTTGCATACATATTAAGAATGATCGGGTTAATACATTAAGGATCTATTTTACAAGTGAACTTACTCCCTTTTCATCCTGATAATTTTTTTTGATTACTTATTGCAATAGGAAAGTAATGTGTAAAAGTTATCATGTTTCCAACTATTAATCCATCCTCCCAGCTTGAAGTTCTAAGGAATTATATCTTATATACTACCTCCAATCAGGCTATAATAGTGTTGACAGAACAAGTTCCTCTGCCCATAATTTACTTGGAATTTATTATTTAGTTAAGGTATTTAATTTATAAAGACTTCAAAGTCAAGCTCCTTAAGCTATTAAGACTTATCATGCTTAATAGAAAACCTTACCGGTTTACTAAATAAATATTTAAGAGTAAAAGCCTAACACTAGCATGAAGGGTATATACCATAATGTATTTTGATGGGTCGTTAATTCTTCATGCCGTTGGTAAGATTTATAGCATAGTTTATATATTAACGATCATTTTGTTATCATGTGCCATATAATAGGTTGACTTCGGGATAAGGATCATGGTGGAACCTTTGAAGACAGCAAAAAATGATTGGTAATGTCATCCTCTTGTGATTGCTCGTCGAGACTATGGAAAAATACCCACTGCATGTAAATCATTTGCATGGAGACGTGGCAACACCGTGGCCAAGCGTTGTATGGTTATAATGGCAATCTCAAACCCTAGCTTGACATTCTTTCCGTCACCTTTGGGCCCATGCTCTTGTCTACACTATTGCTTGCATTCGTTGTCGGCAGTCTCCCTGCTTGTTGTTCCTCCTCGTAAGCTCGTCCTAAATGTTTAATGGAGAGGTGTTGTCATGAAATTGTTTATTGCTTGGTATAGGATAGTGATACTTTCTCTAGGGTTTCTCCATCGCAGCTCACTCGAACAAGAACCTTTGACTATAAAAATGCTCCTTCCTCTTTGGCTTGATAGTGAGAATCGAGGTCTTGCTTTCTTGGGTTACTGGAGGCATAGGGTTTGTAGTATATGTAATTTTTGTTCAAGATGGTTGCAGCCCAAGAATTTAAACTTGCTTGGCCAGTTACTTAGACCCCTATCGCCATTGGATGCTTACCCTGCTGGTAAACTCATTTCTAGCTGTAGATGAAAGGTGTACTTCTCCTTGCGTTGGTAGCCGTTCTGCTGCTCATGGGTGGTCATGTTTCAGTTAAAATTTGAGGTAAGAAACCTTGTTTAACTCATTCGTTATCTTTACAGATTGCTTTATTTACATGGTTGTTTATTTTGATACAAGGTTTATTAATATTATTTTTCTTCTTTATTAACAGGTGCCGACCTGTCCCTCTCTGCGTGGTTGGTGCAAGACCGTGGCAACTTGATGGTTTATGGTAAGCCTTAGATATCCATGTAAAATCCTCCTTTTTTGGTCCCTTATGGGACAGTTGTGGGTTGGTCACCATGACCTATAAACCTTGCGGTTTTGGTTCAAAAGGGTTGACCATTTCACTATTTTTTTATTGAAGTTAAACCCTTCACTTGATGCGAGGCCTCCGGCTTAGGCCGTGACTGTAAATTGTTGGTTTTTATTCCCGTTACTGTGTAAATATATGTAAATGATGGGAAGGCTGCAAAAGCCTCACTCTGTAAAATTTTGTTTGAAGCCGTGAGTGCATTAACTGAATTAGACTCCTTCAGTTTATCATCTCTGTTGTATATTTTGATTCTAGTAGGGTTTTACCCTAACTCGAAGATATATAAAAAGGATTTACAGTTTCTTTTTAAATAAATACCTTTTATTTATATTGCACTTCAGTGGTTTGTCGGGTTATTGTTTATGTTGAATACGGATGGTTTAGGCTCAGTAAATCGAGCATATTATTACTCTAATGGTTTATTTCCTGCGCGTTATTTCAAATGAGTTTTACTCTGTAATATTATTTAAATTATTAACTGCTAGGGTTTCTGTACATTGTTTTTATATTAGTTTACTTTATTATAAAATAATTTGTAAATGTTGTTATATAATTTTTAACCTTCGTAATATAAGAATTTCATGTTTCTTGTGGTGTACTTAAGTAACTGTCGGTTACCTCTTTTGAGTACAGAGTTTATATTTTATTTCATGTTACTATAATGAGATAAGAACATTACTTTAATTACATAATAATACTGTTCCTATAATTTGTATATTACCTGCATACTTAGTCCATATAAAGTATATAATAAGAAAGTATTTTGTAAGAATGTTATCTTACCTGTAAGTACTATTGCTCCTATTGTTATTTATACTTAGTTTATTTTGTAAGTGTATAGAGAGATAGTATTTTGTTCTTTATTTCTTATGCCATCTGTGCTAAATATTTTATAAAAGTTCTCTTAGTATTTTATTTTATATTATTATGTTATGATGTTAGTATATATAAAATAAAACAATTAATAAACTATCTATGATCTATCTCGTAAATATATTGTAATATTCGTTTAAACTTTATGAGAGATAGAATAATAGCTATAGATATTGTTCGAGCTCAGCTAGATAAAAAAAATGAATGAATTAGTTATATTAACAGCCGTAAGTAAATTATGAAACTAACTAGTTTCTCTGTAAAAATAAATCATAGTTTAGCTATTTTTATTCACAGATTAGTTGCTGTACATTCAGTAATTAAAATCTGGAAAGAAATAACTGTAGAAAAAAAAACATTTCTATTTATTCTAACACTGCTTACTTTATCTATTATACTCTTTCCTCGGTTTCAAAATAATATAGTAAAGTTTCTGGAATAAAAGCTGTACAGAAAATCTGTTTATCTATCTGAACCTAGTTCTGTTAGTAAAAAGATATAGCTTATTTTCCGTTACTAAAATGTGACAATCACAGTCTAAGTTTAACCCTAACTTTACTCCATTTACAGAATGCTAATTCTTCTGATAACAAAATATAAGTAATCATTCTCTTACTCAAACTAACATTGCATCATACTCCCTTCCTATAATTTCACCACCTGTGCTAGAGTACAATCTGGATCACTCAGATGAGAAAAAACACAGGTAGGATTTGTTTCTCATTAAGCATAATTTCATTACTAAACAAACTGAGTTATCCTGTCCTCTAATTTTCTACATCATAATCTACAAATGCATCATTCAATCATACACAGATAATAACACAGAAATTAAATAATAACATAACCTGTTCTTAGAGCTTGGTCAACAACAGCAATGGGAGGTCGTTCCTCCCTACCAAGTCCTGGAGAGTGCTCAAACAGCGACTCCTCAGGACCCCCGAGCTTGCTCTGGTCTCCCTGGCTTGAACTAGGTGCAGCAATAATCAAGT
The DNA here is from genome assembly GCA_001517045.1 of Pseudotsuga menziesii. Lineage (NCBI taxonomy): Eukaryota > Viridiplantae > Streptophyta > Pinopsida > Pinales > Pinaceae > Pseudotsuga > Pseudotsuga menziesii. The sequence continues at coordinate 662,822 of LPNX010444499.1, forward strand.
ACCAGTCTTGAGACTCAATACCAATCCTGAAATTATCAGTAAATTCTTCTCAGCTAGCAGGCTGTATCAGACAAAGTTACTGCAGATTATCTCTCAAAACACCTTCCTTATAGTTTTCCCTTTTCCCCAATGAATTACTTGAAGTGCATTCCACCTGAATAATTCTTCTCCTGGAAAATATTTGAGCAGCCTCAACTCTCTACATTGGATACTTTTAAAATATTGCCTAGGTTTTTTTGGGTTAGTTGTCATTTATTGAGCCACCTGCTCTGATCCCACTTTCTTGGGGAATCATGACCCCAAATGTAGGGAAGTTTCCACTTGCAACATAGGAAGCGTTTGAGGATGCTGCCACTTGTCTTTTTCTCTCCACCTAGTTCCTTCCACCAGTTTGACCAGTAACACTCTTATTAACAGCTCTCCCAAGCTGTTGTCTCCACTTCTTATTTATTAAAAATAAAGTATTCAGAATTACATTCCACATCTTTTGACTCTGCTGAGTCATCAGTTCCTACTTAGCATTAAATTTAACATAATGTCTTAGGAAATCAAATTAAAACAATTACATTATTTTATAAAATTGGGGTATGTGACATACACACCCCCTTAAAATGTAACATCATCCTCGATGTTACTTATTCTTCATCCTCTGTAGTCCCCTGGAATAGATTCGGGTATGCCTCATGCATATTACTTTCCAGTTCCTAGGTGGCCTCTTCAGGACTAAGGTGCTTCCATTGCACCTTCACCTGTCGAATGGTGTGGTTCCGCAGAGTAATTTCCCTCCTCCCAAGGATACAATTCGGTTCCACCTGTACAACATTCCAATCAACCACATGAGTAGCATCATGAACATAATACTTTAAAACAGAGATATGAAAAACATTATGTACTTTCAAGTTAGGTGGTAATGCTAGCTGGTATGCAACTTGACCAATCCTAGACAAAATTTCAAATGGACCACAGTAACGTGGTTCTAGCTTTGCACAACTCCCCAGTCTTAGAGAGCTTTTCTTTAGCCTTAACTTTATAAACACATGCTCACCTACCTGAAAATCCTTGGGAGTTCTTTTCAAGTATGCTTGGCTCTTTTGCCAATCCTATGCCACCTTCAAATTTTCCTGCACTTGTTTCACAATTTCCTCCATTTCCTTCAATAATTCTGGTCCTAACACCAATCTATCTACTGGATTATTCCAAGAGATAGGAGTGTTTCATTTATGTCCATATAAAATTTCAAATGGACTAAATTTAGCTGATGACTGATAGTTATTATTATATGCAAACTCTGCTAGATGTAAGTAGTCTTCCCACTTACCTGGCTGATCTTTAACATGCATCCTTAATAAATCCTCCAGCACCTGATTCACTCTTTCAGTCTATCCATATGTTTGAGGATGGTAGGAGGTATTGAAATTCAATGTTGTATTTAATCCTTTAAACAAGGACTTCCAAAAATTTCCTGTGAATTTAGGATCCCTGTCTGAGATTATAACCTTCGGTACTCCATGTAACTGAAAAATCTGCTTTAAGAAGATATCAGCTATATTGGCAGCCTTGTAAGTAGTTTTGATACGAATAAAATGTGCTACCTTGCTTAACTTGTCAACTACCACCATAATAGAGTCATTTTGATTCTGATTTCTAGGCAGTCCAATAATAAAATCTAAGCTAATCACTTCCCATTTCCAGCTAGGAATAGGTAAAGGTTGTAGCAACCCAGCTGGATGTTGGTGTTCGTTTTTCACTTGTTGACAGTCTAAACATCTAGCAATGTATTCAGCTACTTCAGCTTTCATATTTGGCCAAAAATATTCTTTCCTTAGCATGGTTACAGTCTTTTGATAACCTGGGTGTCCTGAATATGGTGTTTTATGGACTTCGTCTAGAATTAACAACTTAACCTTAGGCACATTAGGCACATACAGTTTATCTTTAAATAATAAAAATCCATTGTCATTTAAAATATAACCTTTTATTAAGCTTTCTGTAGGTTCTTCCTTAGCTGTAATTTGCAATTTCTAATAATTTTCATCTTGTTTTACCCCTTCTTTAAGATGTTCATTTAAATCAGAAGCATAAGTGTTGATTGCTGCTGTAAAGTTCAGCTTTGCGTTCCTGCTTAATGCATCAGCTGCCTTATTTTCCTTACCCTTTATATGTTGTATTTAGAAATCATATTCGCTTAAGAAGGCTAACCACCTAGCTTGTCTATCGTTTAAATTAGGCTGATCTAGGAGATATTTCAGTCCTTTATTATCAATCATTAGAATAAATTTTCTACCTATTAAATGATGTCGCCACATTATTAAGGCATGTATAACAGCCGCAAGTTCTAGATCATAAGTTGCGTAATTCTTTTCGTGAATCTTTAACTTCCTAGACTCATAGGCAACGACATGCCCATCTTGAGTTAGAACACCGCCTAAGCCGTCATTACAGGCATCAATGCATACTACGAAGTCCTTATTAGGATCTGCTATTCTTAGAATAGGTGCACTAGTCAATAAGGTTTTTAATTTCTTAAAACTTTCTTCACATTTTGAGTTCCAATCAAATTTCTTGCCTTTCTTTTGCAAGGAAGTGATCGGATTTGCTATTCTTGAAAAGCCTTCAATGAATCTCCGGTAATAACCGGTAATTCCCATTAACAACCTAACATCCGTTACATCTTTAGGAACCGGCCAATCTTCGATTGCCCGTATCTTTTCAGGATCAACTGAAATTCCTTCCTTAGTCACTACGTGACCTAAGTACTGGATTTCATCTTTAAAGAAGTCACACTTGCTAAACTTCACGAAGAGTTGATGTTCTCGCAACTCTTGTAAAACTATCTTCAAGTGTTCTTTATGTTCTTCTTCCGTTTTAGAGTAAATTAAGATGTCGTCAATAAACAGGACCACAAACTTATCTGAATACGTATGCATTATATTATTCATTAAGCACATAAAAACAGCTGGGGCGTTGGTAAGCCCGAATGGCATTACGACAAACTCATAGTGTCCATACCTTGTTCTAAAGGCTCTCTTGAAGATATCCTCATCTTTAATTCTTACTTGATGGTATCCTGACCTCAAATCTATCTTTGAAAACACTGTAGCTCCACATAGTTGATCGAATAGATCATCTATGTGGGGCAACGGATATCTATTTTTAATAGTCATCTTGTTTAGCTGATGGTAGTCTATGGATAGTCGCATAGTTCTGTCTTTCTTTTTAACAAAGATGACCGATGCTCCCCAAGGAGACACACTTGGTCGAATATACTTCTTATCTATTAACTCTTTTAGTTGTGATTTTAGCTCATTAATTTCTAAAATGTTCATTCGATAAGGAGCTTTTGAGCTAGGCACCACACCCGGTACCAGCTCAATGGTGAAATCCAATTCCCTCCTTGGAGGTAATCCTGGAATTTCTTCTGGGAATACATCAGTGTATTCTTTTAAAACAGGAATATCTTTTATTTTTAACTTATATGTTTTAGTTTTACCTTCCTTAACTATAATAGTTACTGCATAGGCTTTACATCCTTTTCTAATAGCTCTTTTAAGTTGTAAAGCAGAAATCTTCCTGGTTATAGTTTTTCTAGGAATACCCTTAACCTTTACTGGTTGTTCATCACTATTTAAGAACGTGAAAGTTTTATCGTAACAATTTAAAACTACCTTATGTTGCTCTAACCAATCCATGCCAATCAGTAAATCATATGAGACAAGTGGCAAAACATTAATCTTAACTGTAGTTTTAAATTCATCCATAAGTAAAGCACATTCTTTCACAAAATGGGTTACTTTTCTTTTTGCCCCAGTGGCTAATTGCACTAACCAAGAATTTTCAAACTTATCGACAGACAACTTACATTTTTCCACTATCTGAGGTGCAATATAACTGAGACTAGCTCCTGGATCGATTAAAATGGTTACAGGGGTTTGATTAACCATACCTTCTACTTCCACCATGGAAGTCTGATAGTCAGCTTGGCGGTTCTCCAAAGCTGCATTAATTCTAGGCATAGTCCTCGCTAGTTCTCCAACGGTCATCTCCTCCTGCACAGTATGAATATTGCTGACTGACTTTTTCCGGTTTGGACAGACCAAGGCATAGTGCGAGCCATTACATTCCCAGCACTTAACAGGATCCTTACATTGAAAACTCTTGGTAAAATTCCCATGGTTATTTGCAGCTTCCTTGCCCTTAAAATTATTCAAATTATTGGAAGTACCATTCCTATTTCCCTGGAAATTATTATTGTTAGAATAATTTTTAGTCTTATTATTCTTGAAATTCCTCTGGGGTACAAATTCATTCTTCTTAAACTCAAGCTGATTGTTATTTTTCTTAGCCTTCCAGTTGGCCAAGCCTTCTTTCTTCTGGTTCTGCTCAAAACAAAAATTAGCCTTCCTCATGGCTTCCTCCAGAGTCTTCAGGTTATAATACTCAATTCTGTCCTTAATATGATATGGTAGACAGCTGAGAAATCGTTGCACTTTAGGTTTCCTGTATACTAGGTAAGGTACATACCTAAGCAAGCTTAAGAATTTACTGTTCAAATCCTTCATAGTCATTGAATCTAACTTCAATTCATAAAACTCTTTAGCTCTTTCTTCGTAATATTGCTCGGACAAAAAATTCTTCTTGAAATACCTTTTAAAGGTACTCCAATTAACTTCTTTTTCTCTGATACCCTTGACTCTCTTCAGATCTTACCACCATATATTAGCTTTTCTAGAGAGGTTATATATTTCCATCCTTGCCTTTAGCTAATTAGAGTAATTATATATGTGAAAATATTTCCTCATCCCAGACAACCAGGACTCTGCTTCCTCCCATTTTCCAGTCTCTCCATTAAAAGTTGGGGGCTTTATATTTTTAAACTCCCCTGAAATTTCCTCATAAGGTTTGTATTTCTTCTTTCTGTCATACAATTCAGCCTCACTACTGTCACTAGTAGTATGGTAACTTTGTCGTTCACCGAACCCTTCAGATGATGAACTACTTTCAGTTTTTTTCCATCTTCATATTTTTGGATTTTCTTTGATGACTGACATCTTCAAATTCTGATCTTTTGCTCCTTCCTTCAATTTGGAACTTTTCTATTAAAATTTGGTTCAATTCTTCCTGACCCTTCAAAATCCTCTCATTCTCCCTCTTGACTGATTCCATTTCAGTCTTCAAATCTTTTACAGTCTGCAACAGCTCTGACGAGTTGGCAGTCACCTCTTCTAACATAGGTTCTCTAGGCAGATGTCTTGTTTCTGTGTCTGGAGACTCCTCCTGTACATACTCTCCTAGCTTTTCCATACCTGCCTGTTAAACTTCAGAAAAAGGAAATTTTCTGTTCTTAACATAAAACAAAATATCTGTTAGCATCTTATTTTAATTTATTGTTCTATGAAAGTTAGTTGGGCTGCATCAAGGCCTAGTGTTTGAACCATGTGCTCTGATACCAGATGTCAAAACCCCAAATTTTTTGAAAAATTTAGAAATTTTTAAAATACAAATAATTTCCATAAATGCAGTCAACTAAATGTATAATTAGTTATATGTTAATGAACTCATTAGCTGAATTATCTGCTTGATTATGTTTATTTATATAACAATTCTTATTCAGTTTAATGACTTGTTTTTCTTTGTGACCACAAGGTGGAACTGTCAAGCTATTCCGCGCTTACTTAGCTTTCGAGCTAATGCAAAAAGTTTTCCTGCTCTTACAGACTTACAGGTAAGAATTTTTGGTGCTGCTTGTCAATAATTCTAAGCATTCAAAAATAAGTTCGTCGCACAATAATAACTCAATAAAAGAATATAAATGATATTCAAAATTCAAGTGATTTATGAGGTAAATCCATTAAATCGCCATTCCTTTTAAGATGCTACGGAAAGTGAGATTTAGTCTATCAGTACTGAAGACAACTGTTTTCTTTCTAAGAGACGTAAATTTATAGTTCTTAATGCTTACTGAACTCTTCGATGTCTATCATAGTCGTCCAGTGTAAAAAAATGCTTTAATCTTTCTTTGCATACATACTAAGAATGACCGGGTTAATACATTAAGGATCTATTTTACAAGTGAACTTACTCCCTTTTCATCCTGATAATTGTTTTTGATTACTTATTGCAATAGGAAAGTAATGTGTAAAAGTTATCATGTTTCCAACTATTAATCCATCCTCCCAGCTTGAAATTCTAAGGAATTATATCTTATATACTACCTCTAATCAGGCTATAATAGTGTTGAGAGAACAAGTTCCTCTGCCCATAATATACTTGGAATTTATTATTTAGTTAAGGTATTTAATTTATAAAGACTTCAAAGTCGAGCTCCTTAAGCTATTAAGACTTATCATGCTTAATAGCAAACCTTACCGGTTTACTAAATAAATATTTAAGAGTAAAAGGCTAAAGCTAGCATGAAGGGTATATACCATAATGTATTTTGATGGGTCATTAATTCTTCACACCGTTGGTAAGCTTTATAGCATAGTTTATATATTAATGATCCTTTTGTTATCATGCGCCATATAATAGGTTGAATTCGGGCTAAGGATCATGGTGGAACCTTTGAAGACAGCAAAACATTATTGGTAATGTCATCCTCTTGTTATTGCTCGTCGAGACTATGGAAAAATACCCACTGCATGCAAATCATTTGCATGGAGACGTGGAAACGTCGTGGCCAAGTGTTGTATGGTTATAATGGTAATCTCGAACCCTAGGTTGACATTCTTTCCATCGCCTTCGGGCAGCCCTCTGGCCGCTCTGCTAGCATGCTCTTGTCTGCACTGTCGCTTGCATTCGTTGTCGGAAGTCTCCCTCCTTGTTGTTCCTCCTCGTAAGCTCGTCCTGAATGTTTAATGGAGAGGTGCTGTCACAAAACTGTTTATTGCTTGGTATAGGATAGTGATACTTTCTCTAGGGTTTCTCCATCGCAGCTCGCTCGAACAAGAACCTTTGACTGTAAAAAGGCTCCTTCCTCTTTGGCTTGATAGTGAGAATCGAGGTCTTGCTTTCCTGGGTTACTGGAGGCATAGGGTTTGCAGTATATGTAATTTTTGTTCAAGATGGTTGCAGCCCAAGCATTTACGCTTGCTTGGCCAGTTGCTTAGACCCCTATCGCTGTTGGATGCTTACCCTACTGGTAAACTCATTTCTAGCTGCAGATGAAAGGTGTACTTCTCCTTGCGTTGGTAGTCGTTCTGCTGCTCATGGGTGGTCATGTTTCAGTTAAAATTTGAGGTAAGAAAGCTTGTTTAACCCATTCATTATCTTTATAGATTGCTTTATTTACACGGTTGTTTATTTTGATACAAGGTTTATTAATATTATTGTTCTTCTTTATTAACAGGTGTCGACCTGTCCCTCTCTGCGTGGTTGGTGCGGGACCGTGGCAACTTGCTGGTTTACAGTAAGCCCTGGATATCCATGGAAAATCATCCTTGTTTGGTCCCTTATGTGACAGTTGTGGGTTGGTCGCCGTGACCTATAACCCTTGCGGTTTTGGTTCAAAAGGGTTGACCGTTTCGCTATTTTTTTATTAAAGTTAAACCCTTCGCTTGATGCGAGGCCTCCGGCTTAGGCCGTGACTGTAAATTGTTGGTTTTTATTCCTGTTATTGTGTAAATATATGTAAATGATGGGAAGGTTGCAAAAGCCTCGCTCTGTAAAATTTTGTTTGAAGCCATGAGTGCATTAACTGAATTAGACTCCTTCAATTTATCATCTCTGTTGTATATTTTGATTCAAGTAGGGTTTTACCCTAACTTGAAGATATATAAAAAGGATTTATAGTTTCTTTTTAAATAAATACCTTTTATTTATATTGCACTTCAGTGGTTTGTCGAGTTGTTGTTTATGTTGAATACTAATGGTTTAGGCTCAGTAAATCGAGCACATTATTGCTTTAATGGTTTATTTCTTGCACACTATTTCAAATGAGTTTTTGTCACGTCCCCAATGCCTCCGACCGACAAAGAGGACGCGACCATGGTGTTAACCATCCAGGCTAAGAGCCCCATGAACATGTACAAATGCAATTTGTTTATCATACACAGCTATAGTTATTTATCATGCACAGCGGAATCACCATGCATTCACACAAGCATTCATTTTAACATGTTCATCATATCATTAACAGTAATCATGGTTGCATAATTAAAAATGGACAAGATCACTTATCTTATGATAACTTCACTCCGCAACCAGCTACGTCACTGCAACATTCCACCCAACCATAGGCCAGCGTGCTCCTTAATCTCTCAACAGTGCTGCCACCCCCGAGATGGGCATGATTCTCCAAGGAATAAGGGAACAAGCAGGCTTACACATAGCCAAGGATACATTAAACACAGCCAAGCCAACACAGTTGGGTTTATCAGGCCATCCAGGAGTTGGGAAAAGCTAAATGCTAAGCTAGTGAGCTCATTGCAGAGCCAAGAACACCTACACCAGAACTAGCCTGACTTCTAAGACACCCACACACACCCAACACAAGGAATTAGTCCCTTCTCTGCTGCACAGTCCCTCAATCCCTGCATTCCCTTCCAATGCTATTCAGGGGTTGTGGAGAAGAAATCCAGCCCTCTAGTTGTGTCTATGTGGGTTCCAGCCACCAGGTTTATCAAGCAAACCGAGCCCCCATCCCTGATCCCAACACAGTCCGAAGACCAACCATTGCACGCATGCAAACAATCAGCTGATGAAGCTTAAGACAGGGAAGACAATCTCTGAGTCATTCTTGGCCCTATCGTGGCCAAAATGACTCTCAAGCGAATTTACAACAGTCCCCAAAATGTAGGAAAGACCACGGCAATTACAGCCAACAACGTGGGGAAATAAGAGTCCCAAAATGTAGGAAAGACCACGGCAATTATAGCCAACAACGTGGGGAAATAAGAGTCCCAAAATGTATCAGTGAGCACATCTCACAACAAATGTGGGGAACACAGCCCGTCCTGGGCAACGAAATCACTAGTAAAAGCATATATAGCCACGCTGAGGAAGAGAGAAATACCAACTTCCAAAATTTGTGTGAGATGAGTAGAATCCCATCCCAAAATACAAAGAATACCACAACAAACACCACATGAGGGAGACCATAGCAACACAGCAAATCATGGATGAAAACGCATAGCTCCCAGCTCACTGTGAGAGTCCAAAAAAGAAGAATACCTGTGCATGAGGATAATGAGCAGAATATGGTCCCTGCGTGAGGACGAGCAGCTTATAGAGGGGGCGTGAATTGTAGTGCCTGGGTGTTCAGCATAGGCATGGACAGAATAGTCTGTCCACGGGTGAAGTGTGCGCGTAGGTTATGACTGACAGTCCTGCCACCCCACTCCCAAAAAAATTAACTGCCATAACTTCCCCCAGCTGCCAGCAGAAATTATTAATGAAGGTGGTTGGGTAAGGCAAGGAAAAGAAGACACATGGGTATTTTCCCTCATTGGCCAAGGTTTGACAATCCCCCACCCTTATCCTTGTGAAAATCATGCCCCTTCTCAAGTTAGTTTCCACGGCCGTAGCTGGTTGTGTTCATTTTAATTATAGATGCGTATTTACATGATGATAACTCAAAACCTATGCCGCATGCCCCGATATACAATCGGTGACACATCTAAATCCCAAAACATAGCATAACCAATCAATGGTGGGGCCTTGGCCTTGAGCTCCACACCATGATCATTTACAATATATACGTCATCATATACATCTAATGCAACGGGGTCAAAACTGGGGCATTACATTCTCCTCCCCCTTCAATAGCACTGTCCTCAGTGCTTACAAGATTGAACAAAAAGCTACGCTGGCATCGCCTCAGTGTTCCGCAAAATTAAACAAAAATGGATGTGCCAATCGCATGGCATCCTCCAGCTCCCATGTAGCCTCTTCAGGCCCGTAGTGCTCCCATTGCACCTTTACCTACCCTATGGCTCGGTTCTGGAGCATTGTGACCTTCCTGTCGAGGATGCGCATTGGCTCCATTCGAAACTCTCACTCGGGTTCCATCTGAATCACATCCCAATTTATCACATGGTTAGGATCATGTACATATCTTTTAAGTAAAGAAACATGAAAAACATTATGAGCTCTAGTGCTAGCAGGAAATGCAAGTCTATATGCAACTGTCCCTATTCTTTCAAGCACTTCAAATGGCCCACAGTATCTCGGTGACAACTTGGCACAACTTCCAAGATTCAAGGAACTCTTCCTTTCCCTCACTCTGAGGTAAACATGATCCCCAACACTGAACTCCCTATTTACCCTATGCTTATCTGCATAGCTTTTCTGTCTGTCCTGTGCTGCTTTCAGCTTCTGCCTGATATTTACGACCTCTTGCTCCATCTCCTTGAGCAATTCTGTCCCAAGCACAATCATGTTCACTGGATTATCCCAAGTCACTGGTGTCCTACACCTTCTTCCATACAAGACTTCATACAGACTCATCCCCAAGGATGCCTGCTGCCCATTGTTATAAGCAAACTCTACCAAGTGCAAGTAATCTTCCCACTTGGTGGGTTTTCCATTACGTACATGCGAAGCATATCTTCAAGCACCTGATTAACTCTCTCTGTCTGAGGATGGTATGTAGTGCTGAAGTTTAGCTTTGTACCCAAATCTGCAAACAACCCCTTCCAAAAGTTGGAAGTGAACTTGACATCCCTGTCAGAGACTATTTCCTTCAGCAATCCATGCAATTTGAATATCTCCTTCATGAATATCTTTGCAATGTCGTCAGTCTGATGCGTAGACTTAACCGGTATAAAATGTGCTGCCTTAGTCAACTTGTCTACCACAACCATGATAGAATCATGTTGTCTCCAAGTCATTGGCAATCCTGTAATAAAATCCGTGGAAATAACTTCCCATTTCCATTCTGGAACTAGCAAAGGATGCAACAAGCCTATGGGATGTTGATGCTCAACCTTTACCTATTGACATTTCATGCACCTTGAAATGTACTCAGCCATATCCTTTTTCATTCCTGGCCAGAAGTACTGCTTTCTAGCTGTAGCAATTGTCTTCTGATATCCTGGGTGTCCAGAATACGGAGCTTGATGGATTTCATCCATGACAATTCTCCTCTAATCTGCTACATCTGGGATATAAATTCTACCTTTATAAGTGAGAAGTCCATCTTCTTCCAATTTATATCCCTCATACCTCTTCTCAAGACTTTCCTGCTGCAACTTGTCTTTTACCTGTTCATACAATTCATCTCCGGCAACATGATTAACGATCTGCTGCCTCAAGTCGGATTGGCAAATACTAAGAGATGCCACATGCATTTCTTGCATTTTCATGCTAAGTGCATCAGCTACCTTGTTTTTCTTCCCCTCTATGTGCTTGATTTCAAAGTCAAACTCACATAGAAATTCCAGCCATCTTGCTTGCCTAGCATTCAGAGTAGGATGATCAAATAGATACTTCAGACCACAATGGTCTGTTTTGATCTCAAATCTCCTGCCCATCAAGTAATGTCTCCACATCTTGAGAGCATGTACTATAGCTACAAGCTCTAGATCATGAGTGGCATAGCTCTTCTAATTCTCCTTCAGCATTCTCGACACATAACATATCACGTGGTTGTCTTGCATAAGGACTCCTCCAAGCCCTTGTCCGTATGCATCGGTACACACCACAAAATATTTCTCTGGATCTGCAACCTTCAATACGGGTGCACTGGTGAGAAGATTCTTCAACCGCTGGAAACTTTCTTCACACCTCGATGTCCATTCAAACTTCATCCCCTTCTTTTGCAAAGAAGTGATGGCATGTGCAACTTTAGAGAATCCCTCAATGAATCTCCGGTAGTATCCTGCAAGCCCCATAAAAGATCTTACATCTGTCACATTTCTTGGAGTAGGCCAATTCATAATGGCTTCAATCTTTTAAGGGTCCACAGATATACCCTCCTCTGAGATAATTGGACCCAAATACTGAATTCTATCTCTGTAGAAGTCACACTTGCTCAGTTTTGCATATAGTTGATGCTCCCCGAGCAATTGCAATGTCAATCTCAAATGCTCTTCATGCTCTTCCTCATTCTTAGAATAAACAAGAATGTCATCAAGGAAAACAAGAACAAACTTGTCCAAATATTTGCTGAAGACACTATTCATAAGGAACATAAATGTAGCTGGTGCATTTGTGAGACCAAATGGTACCACTACAAACTCATAATGCCCATACCTTGTCCTAAAGGCTGTCTTATGAATGTCTTCATCCTTGATCCTCACCTGATGGTAACCAGACCTCAAGTAAATCTTGGAAAATACCTTATCTCCCCTCATTTGATCAAAGAGGTCATCAATCCTAGGCAAAGGATATTTATTCTTCACAGTAACCTTGTTCAACTCTCTGTAATCAATACATAACCTGAGTGTACCATCTTTCTTTTTTACGAATAGAACTGGTGCTCCCCAACGGGACACACTCGGCCGGATATACTTCTTTTTCAGCAACTCTTGCAGTTGCATCTTTAACTCTAGAATCTCCGGTATGCTCATCCTGTAGGGTGCCTTGGACACTGGTGTTGCTCCTGGCACAAGTTCAATTGTGAAATCAATGTCCCTCTTTGGAGGAATCCCTGGAATCTCATCAGGAAACACATCCTCAAATTCCTGTAACACCTGATAGTCCTCCAACCTAGGAGTTTCATCACCTGATGTCTCCAAAATATGAGCTGCATACAACTGGCAACCCTTCCTACAGAACTTCTTTAACTGCATTGCTGAAACCTGCCGTACTGAAATCACCTTTGGAATACCTTTCACAACTACTAGATTCCCGTCTTCATTCATGCATTCAAAAGTCTTATTGTAATTGTCAAGCTTCACCCTGTGAGCTTCTAACCAATCCATTCCAATGAGAACGTTGTAGGAACCAAGCGGTAGAACATTCAGATCTACACAAGTGACCATTCCATTCATGACCAATGGACATTTCTCTACCACTTCACTAACCTTTCTCTTAGTGCTAGTGGCTAGCTAAACTAACCAAGACTTCCTATGCTTTACTTTCTTAAAAGCACAAATCCCCACTACTCTAGGAGTAATGTAACTGTGCGTAGAACCAGGGTCAATCAAAATAGAAACAGATTGCTCAACAATCTTACCTGCTACCTCAACCACAGTTGACTAGTGGTCTGCCTGGCGATCCTCCAGTGCTGCATAAATCCTAGGGACTACCCTTGCTACTTGACCCACTGTTTCTGCTTCTTGAATGTTATAAGCTGGCCTTGCACTCTCATTCTTGAGTGGACAATTCCTGCGCATGTGGGGTCCTCCACATTTCCAACACTGAAGTGGCCCTCTATTCTGTTGTGGATCTTTAGGCTTTTCTCCTGTCACTCCAACTGGTTTATTTGAAGCTTGAGATGGCTGCTTCTGCTGATTCCTGAAATTAGAAGGTTTAAAACCTTTCTTTCTTTGGTCAAACTTCTCATTCTTCTTGTCCTTCCATGCCTTATGGTAATCTAGCTTACATTTTCTTTGCTCATAGCAATACTTAGGTTTTCTTATTGCTTCTTCAAGAGTTCTAGGTTCATAAAACTCAATTCTATCTTTGTAAGACTGAGGTAATCCACTCAGAAAATGTTGGACCTTCACCTTTTCATCTCTGATGTACCGGACATACCTCAACAGCTCCAAGAACTTATTTGCATACTCTTCCATGGTCTGCTGTCCCAATCTCAGCTCATGGAACTCCTTAATATTGTCATCATAATACCTATCAGAGAGGTATTTCTGCTTGAAATACTTCTTGAACTGTTTCCACTTAAGTCTCCTTTCACTGATCCTCTTCACTTGCTTGAAGTGTTCCCACCAAATGGATGCTCCTCCATTGAGATTGAATATGGTAACTCTTTCCTTCATGTTTCCTGAATAATCATGCACTTGAAAGTACTTCTTTATCCCAAGAATCCATGCTTCAGCCTCTTGTCCAGTCTTTACCTCACCATCAAATGTAGGAGGTTTAGCTTTCTTAAATTCATCCCGAGAGCGATCCCTATGGTGTCTCTTTTTCTTTCTTTTATGAGAAGAAGAACTTGAATCCCCGCTGGATTCTTTAGAATCAGATGATCCACTAGAAGTCCTTCTCCTTCTCCTAGTACTACTCTTACTGCCTTCTGGTCTTGCTGTACCTCGTCCAGAGTCTATCTTTCTATGCAAGTCTGTCAAACTCTACAACATAGCAGCATTCAATTGATGCTATTCTTTCTAGGCCTTGATCAAGATTCTCATGGTAGCTGCAACATATGACGGTGTCTCTTGGAATATCCTTCCATTAGACTCAATGTCATCATTTCTATTACGTACATTTTCTCCCATGGCGTCTCCTGCTCGCTCATAAGAATCTCGAGCATCATATCCGTCATGGGTTCTCATAACTGAACCACCACTTACTTATCAAACTGCACTACCTGGAATGCTGCCCTTGGAGGTGACTATGATTCTGCAAATGTGTTAGTAACACAATTGTTAGAGGCATAACATTGATATAAACCAGCATTACTTACCTTCTCCTGGAATAATCATAAAATAACAAATTTGCCCAAACACTAGATTTTCTTCATCAAAGACGTCTATCTGAGGGGGACGACGGGGGTCAAGGGGGCTTACCCCCTTGTGCCACTGCAGGGCGGTTTGAGGGCAGCGCCCTCGTTTTTTTTTTTTTGTAAATCATTGGTTTTCGCGCAATCTAGCACATAAGATCATTGCCTCTTTCTCCTGTTTAGCCCCTAAAAATTCACTGAAAAACAGCTGAAAATCCCTCTGAAAACAGTCGAAATCTGCTAAGAAATACCACTTGAAAATCTCAAAATTTTCCTCGCACAGAATCGGGTCCCATTTCCACTAACCATCCGACGTTTCGACAATCAAAATAACAAACTCCTCCGCTGTATCAGCGGTTGAAACAACTAACTTTTTCCGTTGTACATCGGTTGTCGGATCCGCTAAGTTCTATCGTCAGCAATCGGATCTTCTAACCCTTCGGAAGGTTATTCCTTTCGACATCCGCAACAGCGGTCGTTCATTCCACTACGGGTTCCGTAGACCGTACTCATCAGCTGTCAGAAGCTCTAACCGCTAACCATTGTCGATGGCCGATGATTCTAGGACTTCGAAAAATTTTCAAAATTTTTCCCTTTTTTCCTTCCTCTTCGTAGCTTGATTGGCTCCATTATCTTCTTCCCGTTGGCGACATAATTCCATCGACAGCCGCAACGGAGGCTCCTCAGCCTTGATCTTCTCCCGATCGGTGGTCCAATCGACTGTGGCATAACCCAATCGGAAGCAACAGTCTCTTCCCGTCGAAAGACTTAGCGATTTGGACTTCCGCAACAGCGGGCGCACGAACACTATCTTCTTCCGATTGGTGAACTTGATTTCGAGCCTGAAACCTTCTTAATTCCGTCGGCACTCGGAGGAATTTCCCGTCGGATGCATATTTGTTTCGCCATTCACAACGGTGGACGCTCAATCAACTAAATCCTTCCGATGGTCGCCCAACACTTAGAAATTTCCACGATTTTCTTCCCCTCGGTGACATAATTCCATCAGCATGACCTGATCGGCATCGACAGTCCTTCCCCGTCGGAATACTTAGCGGTTTGGACTTCCACAATGGTGGATGGGAAACCGCTAACTCTTCCACTACATCGGAATTCTGTTCCTCTAATCCGTTCCGATGATCCGACTGTTCAGCACTTAGAATAATTTTTGAATTTTACAGTCATTCAAATTATGATTTCTGTTGGGCAGAATGAAATACAACATCTGTCACTGCATCCTTCATGGCTCATGCAGGCCCATGCTGCAACATGAGCTCTGATACCACGCTGTCACATCCCCAATGCCTCTGACCGACGAAGAGGACGCGACCATGGCGTTAACCATCCAGGCTAAGAGCCCCATGAACATGTACAAATGCAATTTGTTTATCATACACAGCTATAGTTATTTATCATGCATAGCAGAATCAACATGCATTCACACAAGCATTCATTTTAACATGTTCATCATATCATTAACAGTAATCATGGTTGCAGAAGTAAAAATGGACAAGATCACTTATCTTATGAAAACTTCGCTCCGCAACCAGCTACGTCGCCGCAACGTTCCACCCAACCATAGGACAACGTGCTCCTTAATCTATCAGCAGTGCTGCCACCCCCGAGCTGGGCATGATTCTCCAAGGAATAAGGGAACAAGCAGGCTTACACATAGCCAAGGATACATGAAACACGGCCAAGCCAACACAGTTGGGTTTATCAGGCCATCCAGGAGTTGGGAAAGGCTAAATGCTAAGATGGTGAGCTCATTGCAGAGCCAAGAACACCTACACCAGAACTAGCTTGACTTCTAAGACACCCACACACACCCAACACAAGGAATCAGTCCCTTCTCTGCTGCACAGTCCCTCAGACCCTGCATTCCCTTCCAATGCTATTCAGGGGTTGTGGAGAAGAAATCTAGCCCTCTAGTTCTGTATGTGTGGGTTCCATCCACCAGGTTTATCAAGCAAACCGAGCCCCCATCCATGCTCCCAACACATTCCAAAGACCAACCATTGCACGCACGCAAACAATTAGCTGATGCAGCTTAAGATAGGGAAGACAATCTCTAAGTCATTCTTGGCCCTATCGTGGCCAAAATGACTCTCAAGCAAATTTACAACAGTCCCCAAAATGTAGGGAAGACCCCGGCAATTACAGCCAACAACGTGGGGAAATAACAGTCCCAAAATGTATTAGTGAGCACAGCTCACAACAAACGTGGGGAACACAGCCGTCCTGGGCAATGAAATCACCAGTAAAAACATATATAACCACGCTGAGGAAGAGAGAAATACCGAATTCCAAACTGTGCGTGAGATGAGCAGACTCCCATCCCAAAATACAAAGAAGACCACAACAAACACCACGTGAGGGAGACCACAGCAACACAGCAAATCGTGGATGAAAACGCACAGCTCCCAGCTCGTTGTGAGAGTCCAAAAAAGAAGAATACCTGTGTGTGAGGATAATGAGCAGAATATGGTCCCTGCGTGAGGATGAGAAGCTTACAGAGGGGACGCGGATTGCAGTGCCTGGGTGTGCAGCACAGGCGTGGAGAGAATAGTCTGTCCGTGGGTGAAGTGTGCGCGTAGGCTAGGACTGATAGTCCTGCCACCCCACTCCCAAAAAACTTAACTGCCATAACTTCCCCTAGCTTCCAACAGAAAGTCTTAATGAAGGTGGTTGGGTAAGGCAAGGAAAAGAAGACACATGGGTATTTTCCCTCATTGGCCAAGGTTTGACAATCCCCCACCCTTGTCCTTGTGAAAATCATGCCCCTTCTCAATTTAGTTGCTGCGGCCGTAGCTAGTTGTGTTCATTTTAATTATAGATGCGTATTTACATGATGATAACTCAAAATGTATGCCGCATGCCCCGATATACAATCGGTGACACATCTAAATCCCAAAACATAGCATAACCGATCAATGGTGGGGCCTTGGCCTTGAGCTCCACACCATGATCATTTACAATATATACATCATCATATACATCTAATGCAATGGGGTCAAAACCGGGGCATTACAGTTTTACTCTGTAATATTATTTAAATTATTAACTGCTAGGGTTTCTATACATTGTTTTTATATTAGTTTACTTTATTATAAAAGAATTTGTAAATGTTGTTATATAATTTTTAACCTTTGTAATATAAGAATTTCATGTTTCTTGTGGTGTACTTAAGTAACTGTCGGTTACATCTTTTGAGTACAGAGTTTATATTTTATTTCATGTTACTGTAATGAGATAAGAACATTACTTTAATTACATAATAATACTGTTCCTATAATTTGTATATTACCTACATACTTAATCCATATAAGGTATATAATAAGAAAGTATTTTGTAAGAATGTTATCTTACCTGTAAATACTATTGCTCCTATTGTTATTTATACTTAGTTTATTTTGTAAGTGTATAGAGAGATAGTATTTTGTTCTTTATTTCTTATGCCATCTTTGCTAAATATTTTATAAAAGTTCTCTAAGTATTTTATTTTATCTTATTATGTTATGATGTTAGTATATATAAAATAAAACAATTAATAAACTATCTATGATCTATCTTGTAAATATATTGTAATATTCGTTTAAACTTTATGAGAGATAGATTAATAGCTATAGATATTGTTCGAGCTCAGCTAGATAAAAAAAAATGAATGAATTAGTTATATTAACAGCCATAAGTAAATTATGAAACTAACTAGTTTCTCTGTAAAAATAAATCATAGTTTAGCTATTTTTATTCACAGATTGGTTGCTGTACATTCAGTAATTAAAATCTGGAAAGAAATAACTGTAGAAAAGAAAAGCATTTCTATTTATTCTAACACTACTTACTTTAGCTATTATACTCTTTCCTCGGTTTCAAAATAATATAGTAAAGTTTCTGGAATAAAAGCTGTACAAAAAATCTGTTTATCTATCTGAACCTAGTTCTGTTAGTAAAACGTTATAGCTTATTTTCCTTTATTAAAATCTGACAATCACAGTCTAAGTTTAACCCTAAATTTACTCCATTTACAGAATGCTAATTCTTCTGATAACAAAATATAAGTAATCATTCTCTTACTCAAACTAACATTGCATCATACTCCCTTCCTATAATTTCACCACGTGTGCTAGAGTACGATCTGGATCACTCCAGATGAGGAAAAACACAAGTAGGGTTTGTTTCTCATTAAGCATAATTTCATTACTAAACAAACTGAGTTATCCTATCCTCTAAGTTTCTACATCATAATCTACAAATGCATCATTCAATCATACACAGATAATAACACAGAAATTAAATAATAACAGAACCTGTTCTTAGAGCTTGGTCGACAACAGCAATGGGAGGCCATTCCTCCCTACCAACTACTGGAGAGCGCTCAAACAGCGACTCCTCGGGACCCCCAAGCTTGCTCTGGTCTCCCTGGTTGGAACTAGGTGCAGCAATAATCAAGTACGAGTCTTGAGACTCAATACCAATCCTAAACTTATCAGTAAATTCTTCTCGGCTAGCAAGTTGTATCAGACCAAGTTACTGCAGATTATCTCTCAAAACACCTTCCTTACAGTTTTCCCTTTTTCCCAATGAATTCCTTGAAGTGCATTCCACCTGAATGATTCTTCTCCTGGAAAATATCTGAGCAAACTTAGCTCTCTACATTGGGTACTTTTAAAATATTGCCTAGGTCTTTTTGGGTTAGTTGTCATTTATTGAGCCACCTGCTCTGATCCCACTTTCTTGGGGAATCATGACCCCAAATGTAGGGAAGTTGCCACCTGCAACATAGGAAGTGTTTGAGGATGCTGCCACTTTTATTTTTCTCTCCACCTAGTTCCTTCCACCAGTTTGACCAGTAACACTCTTATTAACAACTCTCCCAAGCTGTTGTCTCCACTTCTTATTTATTAAAAATAAAGTATTCAGAATTACATTCCACATCTTTTGACTCTGTTGAGTAATCAGTTCCTGCTTAGCATTAAATTTAACATAATTTCTTAGGAAATCAAATTAAAACAATTAACATTATTATACAAAATTGGGGTATGTGACAGGTGGAGTCCAAGGAAAACAAAGTTGCAAAATTTTCAGATTATCTTTAATCGAGGAACCTGCTTGTATAGTTGATGTGATTAGCAGCAAAATAGATCATGGTGATATCAACCAAGAAGGTTAACCTATAATATGGCATGGGACAACCCAACAATATATTTCTCAAAATCAGGATAATCCATTGAATACCTTTATTAATCATTCTAGCCCATCTAAAGCACTGAAGGGATCGGCACAACAAAAGATATATCAAATTGTTTCAGGTATTTCTACTTTAGTTCAAACATTAGGGCATAGTACAAAAGTATGTTTTCATTTAACTATTACTACCTACACTTTTTAGTTTGGTTTCCTTTTAGAGTTCCCTTTCAGTTTCTGAAAATTTTAGTGACAATGTTGTAGGTTCATAAACAATGGAGTGTTGTGGGAAGGACGATTGATCTCTCAAAAATTGATGGTTATGATCAACCGATTTGTGAATTGGAGCACATGTTTGACATGGATGGTCTTCTGAATGATCCCAAGAAGGGATGGTGAGTGCTTTACAAAGAAAATGAGGATGACATGATTCTTGTTGCTGATGATCCTTGGTAGTAAGTACCTTAATCACACGGGTTGTATATATGATAGTGAATTTCCTACGGGATGTTTCTCTTATTACTTGTACATTGCCATGTCTTTGTGTCCCTATGTTACCCGATAAACCCTTTTTAGAAATTCTTGCAAGGTGACTAGATGAACTTTTACCATTCTAATGATCCAATCTATTTTTTAATCATATATTTTTAATTGGTGTAGGGAGTTTTGTAACATTGCTTGCAAAATTATGATAGACACACATGATGTGGTTCAGAAAATGACACTTGACATGTTTATTAATCATGCTAAAAGTTATAAGGAACAACCATCTACCATTGAGGAGTCCAAGTATATAATTGACCACCAGGATTCTTCTTCTCCGCTAATGATAGGGAATCAATGAAGGTTCTCCGTTCTTCCTGGGTCATGGGAGAATGCTTCAATATCAATTTTTGAGACAATATGTGAAATATTGGTTACATAATTAAATATTTTTTGATATTTCCTTTTTCCCAGATTGTTGAGACAATGTGTGGAATACTGGGTTTTCTCCTTGATTTTCTTGATCATAAACTTTTCCTTTTAGGAAATTTACTACAATAATCCCATGCTTTCCATCATATGCATGCATTAGAATTAATAGAGCCATATTAGCTTACTACAAACAGAAACTTGACAAACATTTATGTCACTACTGATTTGGAGTGTTCATTCTGGAATTACCTCTTATCCACATATTTTATTTTTATAATGTAAAACACAATTGGTATACTGAATCATATCGTATTGGATATTTTGATGAACTTTCATTTTCTCTTTCATATAAATTTTATGAATGGTATGCCAATGTCAATAGGACTAAAAGTAGTTGGAATTTCACTTTCTGATCTTACTTGTGAACACTGAATATCCTTTGAAGATGAAGAGTTTTGTGAGGGAGAAATTATTTTTTGATTGTTACAAAACAAAGCTCATGGACGTCAACAATTATAGGTATCAAACACAAATTATCATGTACAAGTTTATGGTAAAATACCTTCTATATCAATAGATTTGTATTTAACAAAGTTTGTTAAAACCCTTGTTATATTCAGAACTACAAGAATTGGGTTGTATGGACTAATCACATTATAAGGTTTCCATTTTTTTGCTTTCCAACAAAGCAATGCAAAAATTGCATTGTGCATATAGCCACACAATGATGCACTTCGTTATTATGCAACACGTGCATATGAACTTCACAACAAAGGCTTACCAACAACATGGTCATTATATGATATAATATGTGTCTACTGAATGTTAATTAGGTGTTGCATATATATTTTATATTTATTATGAATAAAGGAGCGCAGGATAATATATTGTCTCTATGACCAGGTACCATCAACTGTAGCAGAGGAAAAATTATGTAATCCATTTTTGCATACTTCCAGTGCTAAGATCAGGAAGTATTTAAATATTCTAGACACAACAAGTGAGGAAGAATTTTTAGGTAGAGTTCAAAAGGAAAAACATATGTTTTGAATAATCAAATCTATTGCTATTTCTAAGAATCATTTTCAACCAAGCATGGTTGATATTTATGATAAAGGAAGAGAGTATGGCTTATTGCTAAATATTTTATTTTACTCACTGTTATAGATTATGAGTAGAAACAAGGTATCTACAATTATCCCTAGACAATGCTTGTATTTGAGTTTCATCACATGCCAAGTGTTTCCCCTACTTTTTTCCAAACATGAACTGAAAATGAGCAATGTAAGAATAGATGTAAATTGGTCTCCTCAGCTTCCATACAGGGTATGCAAAAACCAAGGACCAACCTTCCTCGTCTTTGTAAATGGTCCTAGGTCAAGACCTTATCTAAGAAAGCTAGCCAAAAGTGTATTTTTTCTTTACTAGGATACCTAACCTCCCACAATGCAGACCACAGGCCAATGAATAGTATATTCTATCCTAGTAAAAACTGTAGAATAACCATTTGTCATAGTGTCTGTCCCACCAGATTTATTTAAGGCCTGAATGATCTCATATGGTTCCTCACTCAATATGATATGCAAATTTTGTAGCTCAACAATGAATTGAACCCAAGCCTATGTAAAAACACTAGTAAGTCCCAGATCTCTTGAATTCAACCACCCTTAATTCCACATAGTAGTACCTCCTAGATTATTGATTAAATTTAGGGTGTCTATTTTAACCTCTTGTAAATTGAGGACAAGAGCATTCAAAAGGAAGATATTCCTATAACATCCCATAGTTGCATTGATCCCAACTCGTATTTGAGTGCCATCACTAAATTTTCAAGCCAATTATTGTCCCATGGTAGTAAAGGATAATGCCGTGGATTTCCATTGATTCAAAACGTCATGCACATTCTTATATTCTTTCCTTATCCAAACTATCAATGTACTCAAGGAAATGTATTTTTGTACAAGAATTCTATGCCAAAGACTATCCTTGGTAAATACATTCTACAATGATTTGGATGCTACATATTGGATGAAAAGATGAATTTTCTTTAAGCCCCAACCTCCAAAGTATTATGTAGCAACCATATGTTTCCACTTAATCCAGTGAGTGACCTTAGTATCCATGTTCCCAAGACAGAGGAATTAGAAACAAAGGTTCATAATCCTCTCTAGTATTCCTTTAGGGACATGTGACAAGGTACGCTAGTAAATTGGTTTAGCATCGATGACGGATTTAATTCACTCCAATATACCACCACACAAAGTACAACACAAGGTTTCCATAGTGCAAGAGTGGAAGCATCATTTCCTAAAAATTTCTCGGTGCGGAGCATCCTGGGAGCATTTTTAATATAATATATATTATTATAGATTACAATGCATTTACATTCAAAGAAAGATGCAAAATGCTAGATTAGTTGTAGGATATATGAAAGCATGCATATTTTTTCTACTTGTAGATGAATACTACATTATTAACAAGTTAAAATTTGCATCAATTGTAGATCAATCATTAATGATTAATCATCCAAGCATTAACTAATCAATTACAAACATAAAAATATTTAAACCAGAAGATAGGAGCTAGACCATTAAATTATGGAATGAAACAAGCTACTCTTCAACTGTCAACACGGCCAAACAGTTATGTTTATAACGTGTGTCATATGTATATGTTTTAAATTGGTAATTTAACTAAATTATGAAGACTAAAAGGACCAAAAAACTAAAGTGAGATCAAATCTATGACATATAGAGTAGTTAATATTAAATGAGCATGCACAATAAGAATTTTCCAATTATCTTTGGATGGTGATTAGAACACAACTCTCTACTCAAAGTTTAAGCTTCATCTAGATCAATTTACTCATCAATAACAAAACATAACCATACATAATCCTCTGTCCTGTAATTTAAGTTCTTCGTGGGAGTGATTAAAATTAAGTTTTTATTGTGTTAACCATGTGTTAACAAAGGTAGTGTTTTCCCAAGCAGTTTAAAATTTGCAAAATCTTAGATCAATGATGTAAAATAATATGATATATTCTATTTAAGGGTTCTAGCTCAATGGAAGCGTGGTTTCCTTAAAAGAAGGAGGGCGGTGGTTCGATTCATTTGTTTCCTAATGTTGTTGCACTATAAATTAAAAAAGAATAAATTAGTGACCAAAAAATGAGAGATAAGTGAACCAAATTTGCATATAAGTGACCAAATGACAGTTTTGGTGGCTAATTTTCGGTCTCTTATCACACGAACAAAATGCAGTCATATTTAGTTTGGTAATTTATAGCTTGTCTTGTGGTCATTAATTTGGTCAAATAATGACCAAATTAATTACCACAAGACAAGCTATAAATGACCAAACTAAATATGACCACCTTTTTTGTCGCGTGATAAGAAACTTAAAATTAGCCACCAGTGATCGCTAAAGAAAAAGTGGTCATTTTATGCGGATTTGGACATTTTTTGGTCACTTATCTCTCATTTTGTACTAGTGTTATGTGGGGATGCCAAATATTATAAGAGTGAAATTTTCCTGAAGAATAAGAAGCAACCTTTCATGGATGTTCCCCATATTAGGGTTTTACCACGTAAAATATGTCTTCTCTTCTCTCTTTCCTCTCTTGCATATTATATCAATTATTTTATGTTTATGTTGATAGCATATTAGATTAGTAAGATTATGGTTATAAATTTACATGTTAGTAATCTATTGTAGTATATGTTAATGGATATTTATCAATTTGAACATGGTATCAGAGATAGCTTACTAAGCTCTACCTCCTTCAACAATTTTTTGTTAAATTCTTTTTACAAGCATCAAATGTCATTAACTTTTATTGGGCCCTACTTCTGATGCAGGCCTACCATTATATCTAGACAACCATTGAGTTTTACACCATATCTATGGATTTTTCCTACATATATAATATTTTTTCTAAAAATCCTAACCTCATAATTATTATTTAGAAAACTTTTTGAATTTTTTTTACAGTTTTTTAATTGATTTTTTTTTAGATATGAAGTAGAAATTTGTAGCATCCTAAGTTTTTATCAAGGATATCCCTTTGATGAAAAATATATGTTTGGTTTCCTTTGTGAAGCTATATTTTTTGCAAGTATTTGTCCAAAGGGTTGCAACCTATGTTTTTTTTTGTCAATATAGTTGTGGGCATACATGGGTTTTCATTTACACAATCAGGTACTTGACATACATAGGTTGTCATCTAGTTAATTGTGAACATAAGTTATTTTCCTTCCAGGTGTTAGAATAATCAACCCATAGTTTACCCACTTAGACATTAATTCATTTATTTTTGTCTTATTTGCCTAGTTCATGTGTCCCACCTTGTGCAAGTTGTTATTTGCCTATCCATAGATGTCAAACTTGCCACATTTGACTCATGTAGCACATGGGAAAGCCCAAGGAATCAAATCTACTTTATTCCTGGCCTCCTAGGTGCCTATCTGCTTTTTCTGCTTAATTGCCTGCTTTTTCAGTGTTTTAAGGCAAATGGGAAAGCTAGACTAGGTGAGGTGAACTTTTTTTTTGTCCTACACATCCTCCTCTCTTTTCTCCATGAAAAAGCATGTATGAGCTGCCATTCCACCACTCTTTAGCTTTCCTAATCCTTTTTGCCAATTCGTGAGCTCCATGACATATTTGGGATCAACTTTTTACACCTATGGGGGATTTGCTTATTTTTGGTAAGCCTGCTTTTGACTAGATTCGATGTGCCTTCTCATGCAATCGAATCTCCTATGTATGCTATTTATTCAGCAGCCTATGTTATTACAGGGTTGGCTATTGTACACTTACATAATACAGTTTAGTGTTACAGCTCCATTTTCAGTCTCTTTTGTGAGTGATTTTGCATAATCAATTGATAATTGTTGTGAGTAAAATTAATCTATTACTGGGTTTAATTTCCACATGGTATCAGAGCTGGTATAGATTGTATTCTCTCCTTCAAAAAAAAATTTGCAGGTTCGACATCAAAGACTGGGAGCCTTCTACTGACAGCCGGGACAGATTTTCTAGAGCTATGGATCAATCACAGAAAACTATCTTGACTCCTTTCAATTTATTTAAATGGAAAGCAGAGATGGAGATATTGTTGAGAGAGAAAGGCCTCTACAGGGTGACTATGGCAATAGAAGCAGAGCCCAATGCAACTGCAGAGAAGATAAAATGGCACAACAGGAGGGATGAGGCTTATGGCCTCCTGTGCCTGAGTATTTCCAGAGACCTGCTTTTCCATCTTGATGGATTGACATCACCGAATGAAGTATGGGAGAATATTGCTGATATTTTTGGAAATACAAATGAGATGAGGGGACATCAAATCGAAAATGAGCTGATTGCTCTGAGTCCAAATAGCTTTGAATCCCTGCAACTATATTTCTCCAAGTTCAAAGCACTAGTTTTGCAGCTGAAACAGTGTGGTATTGAAAAGAAAGATGATCAGCTTGTACTGGCCATCCTCTCGAAGCTGGGCCCTGACTATTCAGTGTTTGTTTCGACCTTCTATGCCACAAAACTGACAGCTCGAGCCTGGAAGATGCCTAGCCTTGCAGATTTCATGGAATCTCTCACACAAGAACAAGACAAGCTGGTGATGATGGGCACCATCAAACCATCCAAAGATAAAGCTTTGATTGCTGGAGATTCGAAGGTGGATTCAAAAAGCAAAAAGAAAGCTAAAAAGCCACCTGAGAAAAAGAGAGACAAGAAACAGTCTCCGGAGGATCTACAAGGTCCCAAAAAGAATACCCAGGAGAAGAAAAACAAAGGTGAAATGAACAAGTGCGCATACTGCAATAAGGGAAATCACTCTAAAAGCTCTTGTATGAAAAAGCAGATTGATATGCTGACCCAAATCCTAGAGAAGAATGGCATCTCCCTTCCAGAAAGCTCAAAGAAGAGAGAAGGAGGATCAAGTTCAGATGACAGAGAGAGAGTTCATGCATTGGTTGCTGGCACATCAAGCTCACCCATTTTTATCATTGATTCTGGAGCTTCAAGACACATGGTTTCGACTAAGGAGGCCTTCTCCTCACTGGACAAGTCGAAAGGACCATCTATTGTACTGGGAGATGAATCTCTCACTAAAAGTATGGGCAAAGGAAGGATAGATCTTGATCATGGTCAGTTCAACAATGTGCTGTATGTCCCTGGTCTCCCCTCCAACCTCCTGTCAGTGTACCAGATGACCCACACTGGGTCTCCTAAGAAGGTCATATTCTCCCCCGATGAAGTTGATATCACAGAGATCTCAAGTGGTAGAGTCATTGCAAAAGGAGTTGCAAATCATGCTCAAAAGGCATACATGTTCTCACACTTCCTACCCTACTCAAACCCCTCTGCTCTTCTGATTCATGCTAATGAAGCTAGCAAGCTATGGCATGAAATATTTGGCCACCTAAACTACAAATATCTTTCTGATCTTAGTGAAAAAGAGATGGTAATAGGGTTTCCCAAGATAAAATTTTCCAAAGGAGTCTGCCAAGGCTGTATCCTAGGAAAACACCCAAAGCACAAATTTGAGAGAGCTAGTCATGAGAGAACCTCTGCAACCCTCGAGCTGATTCACAGTGATGTTTATATCCCTTTCCCTCATATGTCCATGATTTAGGCCAAATATGCATTGACCTTTATTGATGATTTTTCCAGGTATTGTTGGGTTCACTTCCTGAAACACAAGTTTGAAGTTTTTGGCCTATTCAAAGTCTTTAAGGCTTTGGTTGAAAACCAGTCTAGAAGGAAAATCAAGGCCCTCAGATTTGAAAATGGTGGTGAGTATGTCAAGTTTGAGTTTATTAATTATTGTGCAGATGCAGGTATTCAGATGCAGCATTCGATCCCTTACACACCACAGCAAAATGGTGTTGCTGAGAGGAAGAACAAATCACTCAAGGAGATGGCAACATGCATGATGGAGGCCAAAAATTTGCCACCAAAGTACTGGGCCAAAGCTATCAACTGTGCAGCCTATATCCAGAATAGGGTGCCTCACAAACAGCTTGATGGCATAACTCCCTTTGAAGCATGGAGTGGGCACAAGCCAGATGTGACCCATTTCAGGATTTTTGGCTCAAAGGCTTGGGCTAGAATCCCAACAAAGAAGAGGAAGGCTTTGCAGCCCCAAATCCAAGAGTGTCTTTTTGTTAGATACTCTGAAGATTCAAAAGGGTACAAGTTGATAAATTTGAGCACAAACAAAGCCTTCATTGAAAGGTGTGTTCAGTTTGAAGAAGAACCCCTTGCAGCAGTGGAAGTTGGTGAAGCCTCTTCACCACCTGAACCTCAAGAAGTAAGTAAAGAGTTTGTTGAACATGTTGATTCTGATTTTTCTGATAGAGATGAGTTTATTGTAGACCCTAATATCCCTACAAGGCCAAAATGGGCAACCAAGACACTACATGCAGCAGGAGAGCTAGCTGGGGATCCCAATGACCCAAGGAGGACTAGATCTCAATTTGAGAGTGGTCTGTGCATGAAGGATCCTATGTTTGCTGAAAAATGCTATTTGATGGTGGATTCTGATACTCAAACATATGAAGAAGCAGCAGGAGATCCAAGATGGCAAACAGCCATGAAGGAGGAGTTCAGCTCACTCCAGAAGAGCAACACATGGGAGCTAGTGGATCTTCCTCCAGGAAGAAAGTTAGTCCAGTGTAAGTGGGTCTATAAGACCAAATTTGCTGCTGATGGTTCACGACTGAAGTAAAAGGACAGATTGGTAGCCAAGGGCTACTCACAGTTTCATGGAATAGATTACAATGAGACCTTTGCCCCAGTGGCAAAGATGGATTCCATCAGGCTATCTCTAGCCATTGCAGCCTCAAGGCAAGGGGAGGTACATCACATGGATGTAAAGTGTGCCTTCCTGAATGGAGATCTCACTAAGGAGATATATATGCAGCATACTCAAGGTTTTGCTACTAACCCTTCTCTTGTGTGCAGGTTGAGAAAGTCATTGTATGGGCTAAAGCAAGCCCCCAGGGCTTGGTATGCCAAGATCGATAGCTTCTTGCTATCACTGAATTTTGTTCGGTGCAAATCAGATCCAAATGTCTATTTGAAGTTAGTTAATGGTTCATTAATGATCATTGTGTTATATGTTGATGACCTCCTCATTACTGGAAGCTCAAAGGATGAGATTGCTTCCCTAAAGGGTGCTATGAACCAAGCCTTCTCCATGACAGATTTGGGGCTCTTAAGTCAATTTTTGGGGCTTGAGATCTCTCAAACCAAAGCTGGAATCAAGGTGCACCAGTCCAAATATGCCTTGGACTTGCTGAACAAATTCAGAATGAAGGATTGCAAAGAAAGAAAAACTCCTTTCCTTTCAGGAGTGAAGCTGGAAGAAGCCGATTCTTCACCGATGGTAAACAATACACTGTATAGGAAATTGATTGGATGTTTGTTGTATCTGACACATACTCAACCTGATATTTGTTATGCAGTAAGTGTGGCTTCTAGATTCATGGATCAGCCTCAAGAGATTCATTGGAAAGCAGCCAAAAGGATCCTTAACTTTGTTCAGGGAACAAGGACACGTGGGATCTTCTATAAAGCAAAATCTGATCTTGATTTGATTGGATTTACTGACAGTGATTGGGCAGGTGATAGCACAGACAGAAAGTCCACATTAGAATATGTGTTCATGCTTGTAGAAGGGCCAATCAGCTGGTCAAGCAAGAAACAGAGTGCCATTGCACTCTCATCTACAGAAGCTGAGTACAGAGGAGTTGTTAATGCAGCAACTCAATGTTTATGGTTGCAGGGTTTACTTGGAGAGTGTGGCTTCGAACCAAAGTACTCAACTACCATCTATTGTGATAACCAGAGTACCATTCGAATCTGCAAGGATCCAGTTCAGAAGCAGAGAACCAGACACATTGAGATCCATATGCAGTACATCAGAGAACTTGTGCATGATGGCACCATTCACCTACTCTTCTGTTCATCTTCAGAACAAGTAGCTGATATCTTCACCAAAGAATTTTGTGAGAAGACCTTCAGCAATCTCAAATCACTACTGGGGATTGCTGATCATGCTGTGAAGCATGAGTGAAGACAAGATTCCAAAATTTTGTTTTACAGTCCATGTTTAAGGGAGGATTTTCCCAAGTTGGTTTTGCCTCTTTCCTTGGTTGTATGGACATGCAGTATGTAAAAGGGTGACTAAGCCTTGTTGCTAGGCCCTATAATTTTCTTAAATATTACTCATAAGTCAGGCTTAAGGGGGGGTGTTAGAATAATCAACCCATAGTTTACCCACTTAGACATTAATTCATTTATTTTTGTCTTATTTGCCTAGTCCATGTGTCCCACCTTGTGCAAGTTGTTATTTGCCTATCCATAGAGGTCAAACTTGCCACATTTGACTCATGTAGTGCATGGGAAATCCCAAGGAATCAAATATGCTTTATTCCTGGCCTCCTAGGCGCCTATCTGCTTTTTCTGCTTTATTGCCTGCTTTTTCAGTGTTTTAAGGCAAATGGGAAAGCTAGACTAGGTGAGGTGAACTTGTTTTTTGTCCTACACATCCTCCTATATTTTCTCCATGAAAAAGCATGTATGAGCTGCCATTCCACCACTCTTTAGCTTTCCTAAGCCTTTTTGCCAATTCGTGAGCTCCATGACAGATTTGGGATCATCTTTTTACACCTATGGGGGATTTGCTTATTTTTGGTAAGCCTGATTTTGACTAGATTCGATGTGCCTTCTCATGCAATAGAATCTCCTATGTATGCTATTTATTCAGCAGCCTATGTTATTACAGGGTTGGCTATTGTACACTTACATAATACAGTTTAGTGTTACAGCTCCATTTTCAGTCTCTTTTGTGAGTGATTTTGCATAATCAATTGATAATTGTTGTGAGTAAAATTAATCTATTACTGGGTTTAATTTCCACACCAGGAAGTCATGAACATATATGGCTTCTTGTCCACTTAGTTGCAGACATTTCCTGAGGAATAAGTGGGTTACAATCTCAAAAATAATTTACATGTTGATTTTTCTTAATCTGCTTAGATGATATCTTAAAATAAATTGTTACTAGTAGATCACTGGAAGAAAAACAAGCATAGAAACATAAGAACACAAATATTTTCCTCGGGGAAACCACAATGGAGAAAACCCCGCAAAACTTTCTCAGTAGAGAACTCAACCAGAGTAGTGTAAAACCCATGCAACTGCTTCTCTCTTCTTTCTAGTGCACTAATATTTCTCAATATTGCAAAACAGGTTGAGTGAGTGAGTACAAATGAAGGGCAGTGCCCCCCTATTTATATTCTTTAGTTGACTTGACCTCTAAGCTAACATGGACGACTTGTCTAACTGACTAGGCTGACTTGTCCAACTAGACACCAAAAATAATATTTATTATATTAGCACTTGGGTACTATTGACCCAACTTACATCTTGAGGTTTACATTGATTCTTTCAATGATACTAACAAGACCAAACTCATCTCTTGAAGGAGGAATACAATCAATACACCTGGAATATCTTCCAAAGTTATAATACTTTAACACTCCCTCTTAACTAGGAAGGTATTCAACCACAGTAGTAAATGCTACTACAACTGTACAACTGACTAGTGGGTCTCTATATGTCATAGGAATTTTTGGAACATCATCATTCATCTTCATCATCGATCTCTGCTGGATCGTCTTCTGCAATCGTCAGTATGTGAATATTGAATCATCTTTTTTATGCACTCGAGCATCTTCTATCATATTCTAAATTGTCTTTTATAGAATCACTATGTGAATACTAAATCATCTTCTAGGTATTATTCTTAAAGCATTAGTATGTGAATACTTAGTCATCATCTATCATGTCAGTGTATGAATATTGGATCATCTTCTTATAGCAGCAGTATGTGGATAGTGGATCATCATCTATCCCTTTAGTATATAAATATTGAATCATCTTCTGGATCACCTTCTACAGCATCAGCATGTGGATACTGAGTCATATTCTTCCATACTAGCATGTGGATGCTAAATCAACTTTTTTCAACATCAATATGTGAATACTGAGACATCATCTGTAACCTCATCATCTACAGAATTATTATATAGATACTGAAATATCAACAACAATATCATTAGCATGTTAGTGATAAAATAAAAAACATCTAATGCTATACCATCCTCTGCATTATCAACATAGAGATGTTGGAACATCAACATCATCATCAGTATGGGAACACTGAACCACACCATCAACAATCATCAGTGTAACAACACTGGTACTATCTCAATCAATCAACTCAACAATCATCAATACTGAAGCAAACATCTCAGTAATCATAAGTGTAGCAATATGGCAACAAGCATATCAAAAAACATCTCAACAACCATCAGTATAATGATACTGAAACAATCATCTCAAAAATCATCAAAACATCTCAACAAACATATCAACAATCATCAGTATAATAGTATTGAATCAATCATATTCAACAATCAATAGTATAGAAATACTGAGAATACATCTTTCCCTTCAACATATCAAAGTAGCATCACGGTGAGTTCTCTGGTAGATCCATCAGAGTATTTTGTCTAACTTACTAACCCTTTCAATCCAAACCATCCTAGTTAGATAGATGGATCTCCATGGGTACCAAACAATCTTTTTCTAGATTATTAACCCTTTTAGTACAACCAAGCCTATCCAGACATACTAATCCTCCTACGATCAACAGGCCTCATCTGACTTACTAACGCTTTCGAGCCAAACAATCCTATCTAGACTTACCCTCCTATAGACTAAGCTACTCACCACTGCATCCATCATCCATCTACTATCACTCCCTCTTTTGAGAGACGTCCTTTCAGACTGCACCAAGCTTGTCTCAAAAGTATTCAAAATTTACACAATCTAGAGGCTAAGTTAACACATGTGCCACTTGTTCCTCTGTAGGAACATACTTGAGCTTTACAGATCCTTTCTGAACCATATCCTGCATGAAATCATATTTTATTTCAATGTGCTTTGACTTATCATGAAACACATGATTTTTCGTCATCTTAATACAACTCTGATTATCACAGAGAATATCAGTAGTATTTATCTCTGCATCAAATAGTCCTGCGAACACCTTTCGAATCCACACTTCTTCGCTACATGTTGAACATGCTGCAATGTATTCAGCCTCTGCTGTACTAAGAGCAATACTGGTATGCTTTCTACTATACCAAGGGATCATGCCTGATCCCAAACTAGAACAACATCCTAAGGTGTTTTTTCTATATTTGGCACTTCCTCCCCAATATAAATCTACATATCCATGTAATTTGATCTCGCCACTAGATGCATATCCAAGCCCATAGTCTAAACACTAGTACAAAATGAGAGATTAGTTGCCAGGAGACCAAACAATTTGGTCACCACAATTTTTTTCAAGGGATAAATGACCAAAATTGATAAATTTAAGTGACCTAACTAAAAAAGACCAAGATAAATTACCACTTTTTTCCACGGGATAAAAACTTAACTAAAAAGACGAAGATAAATGGCCAAATTTGGTGACAAGATATCTAGACTAAAAATGACCACATAACATTTTCTCATTTTTAGTTGTGTCACTCTGATAATGGAAAATTGCAATTTGGACAATGAATTTGTACAATTTACTAAATTCTAACACTATGGATGGATTCAGAGTCTCTGAATCCATCCGCAGTGTTAGAATTTAGTAAATTGTAGACCCCCTCATGTGTCACATCTTAACATTAATGCATGACGCAAATCTGTACCGCTTACTGTAACCACCCGATTCCATGGATTAACATTAAATGGATTATTTTGTAACATGATTTAGTGAATCAACAATAGCAAGTATAGAGCGGTACTCATTATGGACTATAACTTCTACAAGCTCTCTCGTGATGTCCAAGTGTTGAAACTCCTCTGTAGATCACCTCCCATCATATTGTGCATGTGTCAATATAAGAATGTTTTGTACTGCATCCCATCTCCCTTGATTGGTGGCCACATGGCCTTCGAATCTAACA